>ML785696.1:671359-724446 GCA_009831015.1 Picea engelmannii | reverse complement strand
ATGGATTCAGGGGCCTCCCACAACCTCATGCCTAAAGCCGTCATGGAAGAGCTAGGATTAGAAGTCACCAGAGCCTATCATGACCTTTATTCCTTTGACTCCAGGAGGGTACAATGTTTGGGAGTTATTAAGGACCTGGTGGTCTCCCTGTTTCAGCTACCCATGAAAAGTATGGTCATGGATATAGTGGTAGCTGATGTTCCCCCCAAATTTGGCATGTTGTTGTCAAGGTCTTCGATTAAGAGACTTGGAGGGACTTTACAGATGGATCTCATGTATGCCACTATCCCGGTCTTTGGGGGGGAACACAGGAGATTGTACAGAGAAGCCCAGCTAGCCTACATAGTCAGTGATGAAGCAAACCCCACTAATCATCCCATCTATGCCTTGGACACTGACTTAGGATCTAGCTTATTACAGGTCACTGATGAGCGTAAGCCACCTTTGCAGATCAGAAAGCAGCTCAGTCCTGATCAAGGGATGCCTCATTCAACCACCTCAGTTTGGAAGATGTTCTTTGATGGAGCTTCTTCCAGTATAGGTGCAGGTGTCGGAGTGGTATTCAAGTCTCCCTCTTAGGAAACCATATCACTATCATACAAGCTGGAATTTGAAGTCACCAACAATGTGGAAAAATATGAAGCTCTGGTTCTAGGATTAAGGGCTGCAAAAGAAATGGGAATCAAGGAGATGGCTGTGTTCAGGGATGCATAATTAATTGTTCAGCAGGTTAAAAACGTCTATCAGACCAAGCACCCTCGCCTCAAGAATTACAGGAACGAGGTATGGGATTTAATTGATAGTTTCTTCCTGGCTTTCAACATCTCTTTCATTCCAAGGGAAGAAAATGCTTCAGCCGACTTTCAAGCCTTCTCAGCTAGTTTGTTCGAAGCTCCTGCGCTGCCTGATGACAGATCATAGGTGGAAGTAAGATACAAACCCTCTGTACCAGACAATGTCAAACATTGGAGGGTATTTGAAGATGATCAGGAGATTGAGAAATTCCTCCAATCCATCGATGACTTCTCTGCATTGCATATAGATGAGGACCCTGACGAGGAACCTGACAATCACCCTAGGGAGTTTTTGAATAAAGTTGTTGATCATCAGATTATTCAACTGTCGGGCAATCATATACCACGAGGTCTGATCCCATTAGAAAGATTGTTTGATGGGAATGATGTGGCGATAAAGGGCAGAATTTCAGGTGGTGATGCTGATACGACTGAATGCAACATAGGCACACCGGAGAAGCCCAAGTTTGTCAAGCTGTTGAGGAGTTTGACTGAGGAGCAGAGGATCGAATATACTGATTTGTTGAGGGAGTTTGCTGACGTGTTCGCGTGGACCTACGAAGACCTCAAGACATACGACACGTCAGTCATAGAGCACAAGATCCCACTAAAAGAGGAGGCTAGACCTTTCAAGCAGAGGCTGAGACAGATAAATCCTACGCTATTACCTATCATGGAGAGGGAGGTAAAAAAGCTGCTGGATGCCCAAATCATAGTCCCCTTGAGATACTCTAGCTGGGTAGCCAATTTGGTCCCAGTAAGAAAAAAGAGTGGTGAGATCCGACTCTGTGTCGATTTCCGGAACCTGAATAGGAGTTCAAGGAAGGACAATTACCCCCTGCCCAACATGGAACATATATTGCAGAGGGTCATTGGTGCATCTAGGATATCTATGATTGATGGCTTTTCTGGCTATAATCAGATATCAGTCATGCCCGAAGACAGGGAAAAGACAGCCTTCACCACTCCTTGGGGCACATTCATGTATGCCAAGATGCCTTTCGGATTGATGAATGCAGGGGAAACGTTTCAACGAGCCATGGACATAGCCTTCATCGGTGAAAAGGATGAGTTTGTGGTGATTTACCTAGATGACATAACAGTCTTCTCCAAGACTGATATAGAGCACCACTGCCATTTGAAGAGGGTTTTCCTGAAATGTTGCAGGTTTGGCCTTTCCCTAAATCCCAAGAAATCATTGTTCGCTATGCATGAGGGAAAACTGTTAGGCCATATAGTCTCAGCAGAGGGAGTGAGGATTGACCCTGACAGGGTAGAAGAAATTCAGGCCCTGTCACTTCCCAGATCTAAAAAGGAGGTCCAAGCATTTCTGGGAAGGATTAATTTTCTGAGGAGGTTTGTCTCAAATTTTGCTGAATTGGCGAAACATATCACAGCCATGCTCAGGAAGGGCCATGAGATAAAATGGACTGCTGAACCCAGGAAGTCTTTCAACCAAATAAAGAAAGCATTGACCGAGGCTCCTGTGCTGATCAGTCCAGATTATTCTAAATATTTTATGATATTTTCTTTTGCTTCCTTTGACACAGTGGCGGCGGTTCTGTTGCAGAAAAACGATCAAGGGCAAGAGCAGCCCATTGCCTTCTTTAGCAAGGCGCTGAGAGACGCGGAGCTCTGATACGAGATCATGGAGAAGCAGGGTTATGCCTTGGTGAGAGCTCTCAAATCTTTCAGAGTCTATGTCTTACACTCAAAAATCATTGCATATGTCCCTTCAACCTCTGTGAAGGACATTCTTACACAGCCTGACATAGATGGAAGAAGAAGCAAATGGATCGCCAAGATCCTAGAATTTGACCTGGAGATTAAGCCCACCAAGCTAATCAAGGGGCAGGGTTTGGCCAAGCTCCTGGCCGAATCCAATTATAAAGCCTTGGAAATCAATTTTATCAATAAGCAAGCTGAATCGTCCAACAGGGGTTCCCAAAGCACTGTGCCATTATCAACATGCCCTTGGTACCAAGATATCTTGTATTTCCTGCAGGAGTTGAGACCCCCTGATGCGATGGAAAAAAGCAAGGCAAGAGATTTAAAGCTCAAAGCTGTCAAGTATTGCCTTATTGGCCAAGCTTTGTATTGGAAAGACCCCCAGGGGATATTACTACTGTGTCTGGACCCACAGCAGGCCCAGAAGGTTATGAATGATTTCCATAGTGGTCTCTGTGGAGGCCATTATTTTTGGAAGACCACTGCTCACAAGATCCTCCGAGATGGGTACTACTGGCCCACCTTATTTCCTGATGTCTACAGGGAAATTAGAGCTTGCCTCAAATGCCAGAAATTCTCAGGGAAGCAGTAGCTCAAATCCCTGCCATTGAAACCTGTAGTGGTCTCAGCTCCCTTTCAGCAGTGGGGATTGGATTTTATCGAGGAAATTCATCCTCCCTCAAGTGGCCAACACCGATGGATTTTGACAGCAACCGACTACTTCACTAAATGGATAGAAATTGTCCCTACCAGAAGAACTTCTCACAAAGCAATCATCAGCTTCCTGGAGGACATCATAGCTAGGTTTGGCTGCCCTAACAAAATTGTCACTGACAATGCTTCCCCATTTCGGTCTGAGCCTCTGACCAAATTTTGTGAACAGTTTGGGATTTCACTGATTCACTCCACTCCCTACTACCCTCAGGGAAACGGACTGGCAGAGTGCTCTAATAAAAGTCTAATCAAGCTTATCAAAAAGCTATTAGAGGATAATAAAAGGGCCTGGGACTCAAAGCTCAAATTTTCACTTTCGGCCGATCGAGTGACAACAAAGAGGTCCCTGGGTCTCTCACCCTTCCAGCTTGTTTACGGGATTGAGGCTGTCTTCCCCACTCAGCTTGCCTTGCCTGTGGCGAGTCTCCTCCAAGACTATGAGGGGGAACCTAACCATGTGCTCAGAAGAATTCATCAGATGGTGGAGGTGCAACAGATCAGAGAACAGGTCCTGGACAGAGCTTATAATCATCAGCAGAAGATCAAGCAGGCTTTTGACAGGAAAAGCAAAAAGAAAAAGTTTGAGCAGGGCGATTTGGTGCTCAAGTGGGATGCACCCAGGCAGGAAAAGGGAAAACACAGTAAATTTGATGCCCTCTGGTTCGGGCCTTTCAAGATCCTTGAAGTGTTTTCCAACAACACTTACAGGTTGCAGGATCTGGAAGGCAATGAAGTTTTTAGTGGCCCAGTCAATGGGAATTTCTTAAAGAAATGTTTTATGTGAGCCGCAGTCGGCTCGTTTTGATTTGTTTTGTAAATATTGTTTTTTGTTTTCGTTTTTGTTTTTCGGACAAATAAATGACTCCATAGACCAACAACAAAGGCACTAAGTCTGCAAAAGAGTTCTTAGAGCATCACAGGGACGACTCTATCCCCCATGGAGCCAAATGTTAGTGATACTTCTTGTATAGGGGGGTAGAATGCATAAGAAGGGTTAAAAACCCATTTGTCCTAAGTTTTGGGCGATTAATCACCCATAGTAAGTAACGAGCGAACCCGAACGGTCCAGATTCACGTGCCCGGATCAACGACGCGCGTTGGATTCTCGACCCCCCTTGCCTTTCGACCTTTAAGCAGGGGGGGGTCCGAAATTGGGGGCACACCTCTCTGATGGTCCAGATGAGCGCGCCCGGATCAACGGCGATGAAGACCATTCCGGACCCCCCCCGCCTTTCTACATTTAAGTGGAGGGGGGGGTCCCAGAATCCCATGTGCAGCTTCCCAACGACCACGATCGAGACGCCCAGATCAACAGCGCTCGTGCAGCCCCGCCCTTCTCGACTGCCCTGTGTTTAAGCAGTGTGGGCCCTCCTCCCGTCATTTCATCCTCCCTTCCGCCTTTCCCCTGCTGCCGTGTGTCATCCATTCATCTCTCCTCCTTGGTCCGCGTGGTCTTCCCTTCTTCTCATCACCCACTCACTTCTTGCCACGTGTCCCGTTCCTCTCCACGTCAGCCTCTCACCCGAAGGCGAGTTCTTTCCTTCCGTCAGCCTCCTCTCGTCGTGTCACTCCTTTCACGCCCTTATAATCCGACACCACCATTCCTGTCATGCGCCTCATCCTCCACACTGGCCTCCATGACTGTCCCTCAAGTCATTTAGTTATTCCAAGTGGAAGTGTGAGAAGTCGTCCATATCCCGAAGTGCTGAGTTGGCTGGGCCGTTCTCAATCCCAAGAAGCAGTTATTGAAGCGGTTGGGGGTGGTTAGACATCGTCTCCGCCATAATGGGGACGTCCTACAATGAATTAAAGGCACGTCGATTCACCGATGTAACTGTCAGAAGATCTATCGCGTCTGCCACAAGTTGCACGATTAATCAAAGACTGTGGCTGCAGAGTGTCAGAAGCCATGCAGACGCAAAGCTTTCAATGCAGTTTCTTGGTTCCGCTGTTGTTGTTGTTTTGAGTATATGTAGGCATTTTTTCCATTTTTGTATCTATCGATGGTAGAGCTAAGCTCCCGACTGTAAAGTTTCAGCGACATTCTGGTTTCCTGGTTATGCCTCTGTGTTTGAGACTTCTTGGTTTATAACAAACAGTTCTTCTTTCTTCCATCTTTGTTTCATCTCATGCCGGAGTGTTCACAGTGAATGATTCACGTGGATTGTTGCAGTTATGTTATGATAAAGGATTTGTCATGGCATTTTTGTACTCTCTAGTTTTTTATGTTTGAACATTAAGGGACTTTGTGTTTGAATGCTTTCTTCTCCAGTCTGTGAGGGACCTGATGTTTATCATAGATCTCTGCATCCTTCTTGCATAAGTCTTCCACCTGCTCACCCTTTTGCTACGACTCACTATTTGGAGTTTATCAAGACCTCACTCGTGCATGCATGCCTGGTCTGGTCTCTGAGTTGATACAATATTGTTTTGAGTTTTCCTCCATTTGGTCACCCTTTAAACAAACCGTGGCATTAATCTGATGGGCGTCGGGCTCTGCTCCTGCTAGCAATCCAGGGGTGACTTTCGATAGCCAACAGATAGTATTTTTGGAAGTAATGATGACAAGTTAAGACAACAATTTGCAAAGGACATGCATAATGAATTTGAAATGTCATTACTTGGATAACTATCATTCTTTCTGGGTCTTCAGATACGTCAAACCGACCAAGGAATTTTCATTTCTCAATCCATGTATATCAGAGAAATGCTAAAGAGGTTCAGAATGGAAGATTGAAAACCAGTTACCACTCCCATGCAAACCAGTTGCAAGTTGAGAAAAGATGATGATTCAAAGTATACAGATCATAGGCAATACAGGTCAATGCTTGGTAGCCTACTATATTTGGAAGCATCTAGACTAGATGTAATGTAGGCAGTTGGACAGATGGCATGATTTCAAGAAGCATCAAAGGAATCACATGCATTAGTAGTGAAGAGGATTTTCAGATATCTCAAAGGAACATAAGAATTTGTATTATGGTATCCGAAAGGAAAGGATCTATCACTTATTTCCTACACAGATGCAGATTGGGCAGGTTGTATTGATGGTCGATGAAGTACCAGTGGAGCAACATTATACTTGGGTGAGTGTTTAGTATCATGACTAAGAAAGAAACAATCATCAGTATCTTTATCTACAGAGGAGGCAGAGTATATTGCAGCAATATCATGTTGTACACATGTTATATGGATGAAACAAACTTTGATAGATATACAGGTTGAGTATGATGAGCCCATTCCAATCTATTGTGATAATACAAGCATCATCAGTATCTAAAATAACCCGATGATGCACTCCAAGATGAAGCACATTCCAATAAAGTATCACTTTCTATGGGAACATGTTGCATAAATAAACATCAGAGTTGAATATGTGGGCACAAAAGAACAAGTGGCATACATATTTAAAAAACCGCTTCCACATAAATCCTTTGAGTATCTTCGCCATAGACGTAGATTTATTTCTACTCCAAAATGAATGCCTTTGAATGATTATCTTATATGTCTTAGATGTACACAGGGAAGCACCATAAAGAGGATAGTTCAGGTTGGGAGATCAGACAAGTCAATTAGGGGGAGCAACCCTAAATGGAAAGATACCTTTTCCATTGATGACAAAGGGGGAGAGATTTATCAGATGCAGAGGACATAGGCATGGTTCTAGGGGGAGTGTTGGTCACATAGATGCATACATGGTTCCAAGGGAGCATGAGTGATATAATTTTAGTATTTCATTATAGTGTTTCCATCAATGCCAAAGGGGGATATTGTTTATTAATTGGGTTGGTTTTCATTGATGTCAACCCTTGAAGAAAGTTTGGTAGTGAATTCTGGTAGCACAAAGGTTTGGGTAATGGACCCAAGTTTTTTTTATGTATAATATATTTTTTTTATGTTTTTTTTATGTTTTTTTATGAGTTTTGATATATTTTCATGTAATATTATTCTATATGGATAGTACATGTCATGCCATTTCCGATGGTATGTGGAACATCACATAACTCCTCACGGTTTGAGAGTTATGGCCTTACGAAGTTGGAGGACCCTCATTTGTTGGCTTGAAGCCCCAAAAGGTCAAAGAAGTCAAAGTGCCTGCAAAGAAGAAATTATTTAAATAATAAAGTGAAGTGACAAAGTCAAAGAGGATTATTTAAATAATAAAATGAAGTGACAAAGTCAAAGAGGATTATTTAAATAATAAAGTGAAGTGACAAAGTCAAAGAGGATTATTTAAATAATAAAGTGAAGTGACAAAGTAAATGGAGAAATTTCTAATTATGGAAAGTGGATATAAGAAGGTTAACCCTAAACTCAGGAAAATGGGTTAAGTAGTCAAGTGGGTATTGGATATATGGACAAGTGGCAAATTGGGCAAAGTTGGACATAGGTGACTATGTGGACAAAGTGGCCTAGAAGATGCTTCTAAGGAAGCTACTTGGAGAGTATAAATAAGAGGCAAGGCTCTCTCATTTCAATCACACTTGAGAATATTGAATATATACAGGTGACTGAGGTAACCAAAGGATATCTAAGACAAATTTCAGAGGGAAGGTGAAGTAAAGAAGGCCAAAATTCAAGGGAGGATAAATTCCTTTGATGATGCTTTCTAAGGTATGTTATTTACAGGTCATCTCACCATTTTTCACAATAAAATTTTTTATATAATGATTAATACCGTGAAATTAGGAGGCCATTGAGGAAACATATCCAAGTAGTTGTGGTACGAATTTCAACTTGTGGGTCGTTGTATTTTTGGAGTTACACTCCTTGGAAAATAGGGTTTGTGGCTAGTCCTGAAACTAGTCTAGAATAGGTGTTTCGGGTAAAAATGTCATAAATTCTTCACAGCATATCCAAATCCAGTAATATAAAATGTGTGGGTTATATTAAAATATTTAGTATTCTCTGTAACATTTTTAGATGCATATAACAAATATTCCGTGCGGAGCATGCTCTACAAGTTCTCTCTCTAGAATAAGACAAAATTCAACAAGGTGTGCCATTTTTTCTATAACTTCTTTTCTGAGAGGTTCCAAGCAGTGAAACCTGGAAGAATTTCATAAAACACACTAAAGAACATTGTGTAATATTTTCATATCTTTATTAATTACAAGTACATAGTTATGATTATTTCAAGTTAGGGTTGTTGACTAATCCAAAACTAGCCATGTGAGACTAAAGTAAAGTTTGATGAAAATGCTAGTATCTTGTTGTTAAATTTAAGGAAGGTTTGCAGGTTGAGGTACATGTTGGTGCATGGTTTATGCATTTGTTTATGGTACAAGTTGATTACATGTTGTTTGGTACAAGTTGGTGATGCACGTTTTTGTGGTATAGGTTGATTACAGGTTGAGGTACAGGTTGATGCATGGTTCAAGTTATTGGTACATGTTGTTTGGTGCATGTTGATTGGTATAGGTTTACAATAGTATATATCACAGTGATAGTGTGACAGTGGTTACATCATTCTACTTATACGTCAGGGCGGTTGGATGGGGCATGGACAGGTAGTTGTAGCCACCTTCTGGTTGTAGCCAAAGAACATAGGGGGCTGTAGCCACCTTCTGGTTGTAGCCAGAGAATTGGGGAGTTGGAGCTTCCCTTAGGTTGTAGCCTAAGAAACTAGAGGGTTTGAGCCTCCTTCCAGTTGCAGCTGGAAAATAAAGGAAGTTGGTGCTTCCAATGAATGTAATTCTTCAAGACATATAAGATAAAGAATTTCATGGTTTTCTCTCGCTTTGGGTTTCCACATAAAAACAATGGTGTACTGTGTAGGTGTATGCTTGTTCATTTGTTCATTGTTTATTTACTCTGCAAATATTGGATGATAATGCTACATTGATATAACACTTGCATTATATGGTTAAAAAGGGTTATATTTCTCTATTACTGATTCAACCCCCCTCTCAGTAATCCAACAGTGATAAGAAAGACTTTCTCTCTTATTTATACTTCCATGTATCTTCGTCAAGGGGTTACCTTCTAACCAACTTATTCCAATTTCCTTATTTTAGGTCTAACCCACTTCTAACCACTTGTCCACTTCTAACACACTTTGCTACAAAAAGTAAATTCTCCAATTCTAGTTGCAACTAATTTATTTTTAAATATTTTCTTATTGGAACAACTTATCCCATGATTAAATCCTAGTCTTACTCACTTGACTATTCAACTTCTTCTCGGAGCTTCTAGAATAATTTTGACTTCTTTGACCTTCTATATAACTCATGAGCGTTCTCCAACTTCAAAAGGCCATAAATCTCTAACTGTGAGGAGTTATGTGGTGTTCCACATATCACCGGAAATGGAATGACATGTACTATCCATATAGAATAGTGTTACCTACAAATATATTAAATTGCATACCATTATACATCAATCAAATTGAAATCCTTTAACCATATTGTTGGGGATACTGGAATTTTCTACCTGAATTTCTTCAAGGGTTGAAATCAATGAAAACCAACCCAATTAATCAACAATATCCCCCTTTGGCATTGATGGAAACACTCTGATGCAATACTCTGAAGTCATATCGCTTATGCTGCCCCTATGACCATTGTTCCCCCTTGAAGCATGCCTCTGTGCTCTCTCTCCAAGAATCTAACTCTCTATTATGCATCTCGTGAATCTCTCCCCTTTGACATCAATGGAAAAGGTAACTTCCTGTCCATGGTTTCTTCCTCTACCTAAGCTGTCCTTGGGGTTTCGCCCCTTGACTGAAATCTTCCTGAACCTTCTCCCCCAACCTAAAGTATCCTTTGTATGGTGCTTCCTCATGTAAATATAAGACATATAAGATAAGCATTAAAAATCATTCATTTTGGAGTAGAAATTACTCTGAGTCTATGGTGAAGATACTCAAAGGCTTCCCTTGGAAGCGATTTTGTGAAGATATATGAAATGTTTTCCTTTATCCCCACATATTCAATTCTGATTTTCTTCTCTGCAACTTGTTCCCATAGAAATTGATACTTGATTGGAATGTGTTTTATCTTGGAGTGCATCATTGGATTCTTTGAGATACTGATATCTCTTGTATTATCACAATATATAGGAGTGGGATCATCATACTCAACCTGTATACAACATAGTCAACCCGTCAAAGTTTGTTTCATCTATATAACTTGTGTACAACATGTTGTTTCTGCAATATACTCTACTTTGGCTGTATACAATGATATCAGTGGTTGTTTCTTTCTTAGCCAAGATACCAAACACTCATCCAAGCAGAATGTCCCTCCAATGGTGCTTTGTCAGTCATCGATGCAACCTACCCAATCTTCATCTATGTAGACAATAAGTGATAGATAATTTCCTTTTGGATACCATAATCCAAACTCTTATGTTCCCTTCAGATATCTGAAAATTATCTTCACTGTTAGAACATGTGATTTACTTGAAATCGTGCCACCTGTCCAACTGCCTGCATTACATCTAGTCTGGATGTTGTCACATAAAGTAAGATTCCAATCATTTACTTGTACTACCTCTGATCTGTAGATGGTGAATCATCATATTTGGTTAACTTGCAACTGGTTTTCATAGGAGTGTTAATTGGTTTGCAATCTTCCATTCTGAACCTCTTTAGCATTTCTCTGATATACTTAGTTTGAGAAATAAAAATGCCTTGGTTTCTTTGACATATCTAAAGACCCATAAAGAAGGATAGTTCTCCAAGTAATGACATTTAAAATTCATTCTACATATCCTTTAAAAATTTATGGCTTAACATGTCATCGTCACTTCCAAAAATAATATCATCAACATAAACTTCAATTAATAAAAACCTATCATGTGTTACCTTGATGTAGAGGTTGATGTATGTACTTCCTTTTCTGAACCCGGCGTGTTGTAGATATTTATCCAGTCTAGAGTACCATGCCCTGGGATCCTGTTTTAGACCATACAAGTCCTTCTTCAACCTACACACATAATCTTCATTCTCTGACAGTTGAAATCCTGCTAGTTGTTCAATGTAGACTTCCTATTCAAGTTCCCCATTCAGAAAGGTTGATTTCACATCCATCTGATACACTTTAATATTCTTGGAGAATGCATAAGATAATATCAATCAAATTGCTTCCATTTTGGAAAATGGGGCAAATGTCTCTTCAAAGTCAATCCCTTCAACCTATGTGTATCCTTTACATACCAATATAGCTTTGTTCCTTGTAAATTGTCCATCTTGATTCAATTTATTTCTGAAAACCCATTTTATGCCAATCACATTCTTGAACCTTGGTCTTGGAACCAATTCCCAAGTGTCATTCTTCTCTATTTGATCCAATTCTTCATTCATGGTCTTTTTCCACAATTCATCATTCCTGACCTCTTCAAAACTGTTTGGTTCAATTGTAGATAAGAGTTCTAGGTGCAATTATTTTGGTGAATGAATTCTTCTTCTAGTCTCAACTCCTACAGCCTTGTTTCCAATAATTTGATCTTGAGGATGATTCTTCTATAGTCGTTTTCTAGGTGTCTTTGGAGGCACTTGCTGAAATTTCTCTTCTAATTTTGTTTGATCTTCTTCATGTTCCCCTTCTATTGCTTCTTCAAAAATTTGTTCTTCTTCGTAAACCTGTTCTACTAATTCCTTTTCTTCCTCTAATTTTCTTCCACTTGTTTCATCAACTGTTACATTGATGTTTTCCACAACTATTTTGAGCTTTAGATTGTGACACTTATATCATTTTCTTGTAATTTATTAACAAAAAAGTATGCCTTTGTCCACACGAGAGTCGAACTTTCCCATTCTTCCATCTTCTCTTTTGATGTAGAATTTGCTTTTGAACACTCTGAAGTGATTCACATTTGTTGGTATTCCTTTCCGTAGCTCGTAAAGAGTTTTTTCACTGTTGTTTATGAGAATTACTCTATTTTTAATGTGAAATGTTGTATGCACTGCATGTGTCCAAAAAACATCGGTGAATTTAGAATCCATTAACATTGTTAAAGCCATTTCCTGTACTTTCATGTTCTTTCTTTCAACAACTCCATTCTGTTGAGGTGTCCTAGAAATGGAGAATTTCCTTTTTAGTCCATGCTTGCTGTAGAAATACATAAATTCCTTTGAATTTAACTCTCCTCCATTATCATATCTCAAACATTTGATTTTTAAATCCATTTCATTTTCAACCATTTCCTTGTAAGACTTCTATGAAACGAACGTAAGTTTGTGAACTTGGTCACACCTTTGACTTACAATTATAAGATTATATTTCATATCTTCCACTAGTATAACATTTTCTACCTTGGTATTCTTGTTTCCAATTCTGACTGTGCCCTTTCCAATGATTCTAACCGAGTCATCATTTCCAAAAGAGACTGATCTCTCTCTTTCCTTTCTTAACGTAATAAATCTGTCTTCATCACCTGTCATGTGTTTGGAACAACCACTGTCAACATACCAACCACGTTTCTTGTGTTTATCGTGTAGAATGAGTGTACATTCTTCATTATTAAATTATTCCTTATTTCTTATCCATATTCTCTGTTGAGGTTCCTATTTGTGATTGTTGTTATTCTATTGTGATTCTCTAGGAGGGACTGTCATTCTACAATCTTTGGCCATGTGTCCAAAGTTTTTTCATTTGTAGCATTCCACTTCAGTGCTCAATGATTCAAACTTGTTGTAGCTTCTTCTCTTTGTTTCACTAGGCCTTATTGGATAACCATTTTGTGCATGAATTTCAAAGTTGTTTATGTTCTTTCTATTAGCTATGCAATATATAGCTTGATGTCAAAAATTATTACATGCATAACATAAACCAACAAATATAGTTTGATACCTGAGAGTGAATATATTTTGAAAGGAGTTACTCTTTTGAATCCTTCTTCATCCTAAGGCCTACTTGTTTATGAATGTCATTGATTTTGAAATATGACTCTTCTAGGTGGAGGAGTTTCCTTGTAATCTTCCCTATAAAACTTCTTGTCTCCTCTAACTATCTCTACATAGCTTCTTGGTTGTGTTTCTTTATCTGTGGTTTTGGAGATTGATCCCCTTTTTGTTTGATTGTATCCTATCTCGGGCTTTTCATGATGTGGCCTTTTTTTATAGCAAGATTTGCCTCAACCTATGTAATTTTACACATAAGGCCTTTTTTCATTTCCGTATGCATACTTTTCATCCCTTTTTGCAAATCTCAGAGCTAAAAATACATTTTTTTTCCACATGTAAGCACCTTGCCTACTATACAACATGCGTATATGTAGGCTGCACCACTACAACCTGCGTACATCAGGATTTGTGCCCAAAAATGAAAAATGGTGTCAGGTTTCCATGTCCCGACATGAGATCTATGATCCTTGGCCTTCCATATATTGGAAACGTTCTGAATCGTCCCTTCAGTTCCATTTGAAGGATATAAATGGGTGAATTCTGAGCTATGGAAAGGAGGAGAAATAATTCAAGTTTGAGAGCAAAGTTACCCTGGAGAAATTATTTACTTCATATTGAGTCTGGATCCCTTTGTCCTTTAAGTCTGAACATAGTGTTCATCCCCAAGCTCTTCCCTTATTGATTAAGAACTTCATTGTTTCTCTTTTCTGAGCTTGCCTTTGGTGGAGGATTGAAGTGGTGGAGGCCCAGTTGGAAGGAACTTAGTTTCTCGGTTCCGAACCATGCCGACACAGAAGTCTGTAACATTTTCACTTCTGTTGATCATATATTAATATAAATACACTTTTCCCGTCCAATTGATATCTTGCGAATATTTGAATTATTATTCCATGGGCGTATTTGTTATGAATATTAATGGATTATGCTATTGAATGTGCTACCATCATATATTATCGCCATATGCTTTCTTTGCTTGGTTGTTGAGGACTAGTTGCAGGTATATTTCTTTGGGTCAAGTGATCAATGATGGACTTCATCGAACATCTAGACGAGGTTGGCCTTTTATCTTGTCTTGATAGCATATTTGTTTATATAGCATACTTGAGAATATAATTGATTTCTGCAGTCATTTCTTTCTATTGTGGTTTACCCCTAGCCATAAATATATTTTCCTCGTAATAGAATTGGCGACCATACTGGGGATTGAATATTCTTTCTTAGGGTTTGGAGGGTTTTTCTCCTTAGATTTATCTCATTCCTATTGCATTTCTTGTTGTATCATTGCTTGACATAATCTTTTCACTCTAGGTCTAAGTTTTTCAGCCTTCTCCCTTGACTAGCTTTGTTTTTGAAACATATACATGGATTTTTGCTCTACAATAACATATATACGCATGATGTCCTTCTGCAAGTTGCGTACATACACAATGTTTCCTTGAACAATCACGTACATCAATCTCTTTGGCTTGTTTGTTGGGTTTGGTGGTTGTTGGGTAGGTTTTGATGATTGCTGAGTCTTCTTAGGTCTCTGTAGTGACTGTTAAGTGTCTGAGGGATGACAGGAAACCTTTCTTTGGTTAAATTTTTGGGCAAAGTCTTTCTCATCTCCTTTTCATTTTGATTGTCCTTGTACATTGGGTTGGGTGTATTGATTCTTGGTATCCTACTTGAGTTGTTTCTTTCTATACACAGTAGAGTTTTTATATATCAAGTTGTTGTTCAGTCCATGCATTTTCATTTTTCTTATATTGAAAATACAAAACTATTAGGCATTTTGCATTACTTGGCATTTTGATCTTTTGAGTCTTTGTCGTTAGCTTAGTGCATGTAAAGAAAGATTTCATTTTTTACTTTAGAATTGCAGAGTTGAGATTGAAAATTACATTTGTTTTAAGAAGCATATCATTCATTGAAAATTGAAGTTAGGACTTTGCATTGTATTCATATTTACTTTACTTGTTGAGTCATAAAGTCATGAGTTTCACTACCATACCTTTTTGAGTAAGCACGACCATTAAAATTAACGCTATAATTTAAAATTGATTAGTCATTATTTTATTTTCTAGGGTGCACAAACTAGATTAGGATTTAGTGCCTTGGAATAGGATTTTGCGAGTAAACTTCTCAAAGGCTATTAAATCAACATATGTGTTTGACAAATGGAGTGGATAAATCCATTATATAATCGGTAATATCAGGAAGCTCCACTTACACTGGAGTTAATCACAAGGTCATGTGAGGTTGGTTGAAGGTATATCCCCCCAATACCTTCTTAGTGTCAGATATATTTATATGGATCTATTCATATATGGGGATATTTCTAGTTCCCTTACCTTTGTGAGAGGTGGTACTTTCAAGGTTTCAGTCTTTGCTACCTTGCCCATACAGTGGACCTGACTCACGAATGCTCCCTTGTGCATCAATTATACATTGGTTTCTTAGTTTCTTGACTTAGGTGCCACATAGGTTACTTGTAGGGGTTATTCTGCAGGTACCCTGGGTCAGATAAAGGCCTGACAACACACAACCTTTATGGAGGATTACCCCTTCGGGGGGATCTGACCAACTGGTTGTTAAGCTCATGAGGGCCCTTATAATTGATTATGTTACCTCCAAACTTTAGCAGGGAGTCTCAGGCCCCACTTGGGCCAGACATACCTTCTTTAGGGAAGGAGGCCCCTTTCAGCCACTTTACCTTGTTTGTGTTCATATTGGCCATTTGACTTTTGTTGTTCTCTTTAATTACTAGTTGGCCCTAGGATTTAGTTTTGTATCTTGAGTCTTAAGTCACCGTGGATTCGGACCAACATCCCAGTCAGTCTCATTGCTTGTTACAGTTACCACCAGATTTTGAGTCTTTTCCTTCTAAAAGGTGTAGAGTTATTAGACATGGTACACACACCTCCACTGTTCAGATTTGTGACTGTACAAGGATGAGTACTGAACCAAGTCTTCATAACACTAGGAGCCCTTCAACTCCCAGACCTACTATAGTTAATTGCACCACTGTGACTCTTGCAACCACAATCGTTGTAGTGTCGAAGGCACCTATCATTACTACTTCCCGTCCTATAGTGAATGCTCAATATCTTACCTCAAACCCATATGTGTCTCTTGGTCACTCACCGAGCTATAATGTTTAGTCCATCCCTATGGCCTCTAGTCCTTTTTCCTATGGTATGTCGAATTTTACTTCACATTTTTCAAACTCTATCCTCTGGATTCACACCCGGAGGAGGTCAGTTTCACACCTTGGGAAACCCCCAACCCAGATCCAATCTGTCTCAGGGAAAATTTTATAACCCCCATCAGAACATTCCTACTAGAATGATTCCCAACCAAACTCTGATGAATAAACCTAGAGGAGGGTCTTACAATCCCATATAGGGCCATGGTTCTTGCCAGAACCCTAGATGGACTGCAGTTCCTCAAACACAATTTTTCCAGTGAGCTTGGGGCTAGATGCCGCAACTCCATCTTCCTTTTCTGGACACGCTTAATATGCCAGAATTTTTTAAGTTGATGAATGACTTAGAGTGTCAATATCCTACATGGCCCCCCATCCCCACCAAACTTCCTTCAAACATTCCAGAATTGGAAGGTAAGAATGGCGAGGATCTTGGTGATCACCTTACTACCTTTCACCTATGGTGCTCCTCAAATTTCCTTAATGATGATTCCATTCGATTAAGATTATTTCAACGCACCCTCATTGGAATTGTTGTGAAATGGTATATCAAACTATCTAGGGGAGAATATGGGACCTTTAGTAAGATGGTGCTGGTCTTCCTTAACAACTTCCAATTGTCAATTCATTACGATGTTGGCCTAGAAATTTTTTCGACTTTGCACCAGGACACAACCACTCATATATCATATCATATCCAGGAGTGGCATAGAAGGAAGAGGTTGATTAATACCTCCATACCCCCGATCTTTCTTTTAGAATGGTTCCTTATATCTTTGCAACCTCCTATCTCGAAGGATGTTGCTACATCTGGGGTTAACACTAAGGAAGAAGCGATCTTCAAATCCCAGTAGTTAGATATTATATACGCTCAATCTGGGATGTTATATCACATTCTTCCCGGCGCATCAAGGTTAACCTATGAACCTATAAAAAATATTGGACCTCATGTCAATGGAATTGTAGGCTTCGCCAATGTAAAGTCCATAGACTCGGTGACAAGACATTTGAAAGAGTTGTCTCTAAACCAGTCTGCAGGAGGGCCAGCTTCATCTATGTCTTCCAATCCCACTCAGTCGACAGACGTACATTTTGTGCAATCATCGACTGACCCAAATGGTAACAAACAACCAAGTGAGAATAATAATAAAGGATGTAATAATAATCATAAGGGTGGGAAAAATAATAATAAACCCAAGGACAATGGTAATAATGAGAATACGAATAATAATGCTGGACAGGGAAAGAAAGAAAGGTGTAAGGTGAAATTTCCCTTTAGGCTTTGTACAAGCGATCACCTTACTCATTTATGTCCCAAACTTGAGCCTGCTGTGAGGCTCTTATCTCTACTTCCCTCCCTGCTGATGAATCCTTTCCCACATAACCAACACATGGCCTTGAGCTCCTCAAATTCCAGAAATGCGGCTGGTGGGAGTCAAAACCCATCATCGCAAGATGATGACCATTTGTGTATCAATATGGTCGATGCTAAAGTTCATGTAGCCACTCGATCTTGAGATTATAGTTCTTCATAGGCTATAACTGGTCTACAATATCCTCCTACTCCTCTGGATATGAATTTATAGATCAAAAAACTAGAGCCACCACCTAGTATTCCGAAATGAGTACTCAAGCGCTCTACACACAATCCAAATGCTAGAGCCTCCTAGAAATAATCTATTTTTGAGGACCTGGGTCAAACCTCTTATGCAATGTTGTCTCTGGAGGTACTCCAGATGTGTCCTTCATAGAGGAATGCCTTACTATATACGTTAGGAGCTCTAGAACCCAGTGGATTGAAAGTTATCAAGTTTGACGTCATAGATGTGAAGCCTCACTTGCCTTACCATGTGGCATTCCAAATCAACGTGGGGTACTCAAAGTATACCATCAAACATTTGGTTGTTTATGAAGGAACTGCTACATGTGTGATGTCCCTAATATATTGAAAATCTCTCGGATCTCCGACTCTCTCTCAATCCCCGACCATGTTGACCACTTTTTCCGGTCATTCCTTATGCCCTCACGATATTCTTCCTGCCTTTCTGGTCTACTTGGGTGGGAAGATGGTAGAGGTGGATGTTGAGTTAGTTGATGCACCTATTGATTATAACTTGTTACTAGGATGTGTTACAAGGGAAAAAATCTCTATGGCCAAGCGTAAACCACAACAGACAGGTATGACTGTAGAAATCAACTCAATTCGAACATATGCTATATAGGCTAATGTGGAATACAAGAAAGCGGCCTACCTCGATCCAACGTTTGATGATGTTCCATCGTTGAGCACTTTGACCCAAAGCTTTATACCTGCAAGAAGTTCTCAACAAAGCAAGTATATAGTGATGATATAAAAGGAGCTAGTACATCATGTAGCATAATCCATTCATAGACATTAAAAACATGCCCATGGATACTAATCATATATTTGCAAGATACCAATAGGACGGGAAAGGAGTATTTCTATTAATAATTGATTAGCAGAAGTGTCAACATTATAGACTTCTGTGTCAGCACGGTTCGAAACCAAGAAACCAAGTTCTTTCCAACTGGGTCTCCACCACTTCAATCATCCACCAAAGGCAAGCTCATGAGAAATATGTAAAAGGGGATGAACAATGTGTTCAAAGTTGAGGGACAAAGGGATGCAGACTCAATATGAAGTAATTTCTCTAGAGTAACTTTGCTCTCAAAGTTGAATGATTTCTCCTCTTTTCCATAGCTCGAAATTGTGCTCTTATAGCCTTCATAATGCAACTGAAGGGCCGAGTCGGAATGTTTCCAGTATATGGAAGGACAAGGATTAGATATCTCCTCACGTGACATGGAAACCCAACCTCGTTTTTTTATTTTCTGGCACAAATCCCGATATACGTGAGTTGTAGTGGAGCAGCAAGCGTATACACATCTTGTATAACCGATAGGGAGCGTATATGTGGAAAAATGTATATTTTTAGCTCTGGATTCATCAAAAAAGGGATGATAAGTCTGCATAGGGAAATGGAAAAAGGCCCTCTGTGCAATATAGCAATGGTAAGGAAAATCTTCCTATAACAGGATGCAATTGGACCTATGCTATGATTGTTGTCGTGTCATTCATCTTCCGCACTGTTTGTTTTCCACTCGATGGGAAGATCGTGACGATCGACCATTTATACTTTGCGTATGCTAGTCCCAATGCATTTTTTGGACTGTCGATCCCCGTGGTTGAAAATTCTTAGCTGACAACCGAGAATATCAGTGTCGAAATGTATTCTTCCCTTGTGGGTACTTTCGACTTCATGGCATCGATTCACCATGTTTACGCCATGTCCAGTAGGCCGATTTCGTCAGAGAGGTCTCTTCGTTTCTGCACTTCCTATTTTAGCGATCCTTGGACCCTACCTTCCTTGACTTTGTCTTGTGAAGGTCAGTTAGATTTTGGAATGGCGATGCCACTATCGACATCAGATATTGCGTATCAAGTTGTTCTTGACTCTTCCACCGATCCTGATCTTGTTACCTCGCCGATGGCCAAGGAGGATCCTGTTATTAAGCCCATGTGGGCCACTTTGTTGTCTTGTTCACATGATTTCCTCGCTGAGACTTTTACCTCAGATGAAGCTATCATCGAAGCCATGAATGGTTCCGACAAGCCTTGGGATGATATGCATCATCACTCTTATTTTCTCCCAAAACTTGAAAGAATCAAAGAAGATGACTTTCGATCTACTTTGAATGAGATAGTTAGTCACATCGTAGTTCCACTTGATACACACAATATTTATGACGAAGAAAATATGGTGAGTATCTCTCCTACAGTTATGATCGATATCTCTCATACCCCTGGCAAGATTGAAAACGTACATATCGGTGCAGATTGTTTGCCAGGAGAAATCTTGATCTACACCGAACTCTTCAAGGAAGTCCAAGATGTATTTTCTTGTTCATATGAAGAGATGCTAGGAATCGACCCTCGTATTGTCAATCATGATATTATAACTTATCTGGATGTTATACCTATTCGAAAACGTTTTACATTTGTCAATCCTTGGAAGGCCCATGCTATTAAGGAAGAGGTAGAGAAACTACTTAATGTTGGCTTCATCTACCTGGTTCCCTTGACTAAATGGGTATCCAATCCCATTCCTGTGAATAAGAAGCAATGAACCATCCATGTATGCATGGAATTTCATGACCTGAACAAAGCCTCTCCTAAAGAAAATATTTCTACACCTTTCATCGATCAGATTCTCGACAAGTGGGTGGGAAGTGAAGTGTTTTCTTTCATGGATGAATTTTCAGGGTAATACCAAATTCAAATTAAACCTAAGGATCAACACAAGACAAAATTTATTTTTCCTTCAGGTACTTTCACATACCGGAAGATGCCTTTCATCCTTAAAACTTCCAGAGCAACCTTCCAACGTGCTATGACCTTCGCATTCCATGATATTCAGTATATAGTTGAAGCTTACCTTGACGATATTGCTTCTCACTCTCATAAGAGAGTGGATCTCTCTACACACCTTCGGCTTGTTTTTGAAAGATGTCGTTACTATATAATTTGGTTGAACCCTCATAAGTTCATCTTTTGCGTTAGGTTTGTTCATCTTTTGGGATTTCTAGTTTCTGAGACCGAGATCATGGTAGATTTGTTAAAGGTTGAGGCAATACTTCGATTTCCTCCCCCGCACACTATTCAAAAACTTCAAGGTTTATAAGGGAAATCTAACTTTCTACGTCAGTTTATAGTAAACTATTCCAATATCACTAAGGGTTTCATGCGTCTTTTGAAGGACACCCCTTTTATCTGGGATGAGCGAGCCCAGGAGTCCTTTGATGCTTTGAAGAAATCCTTGGTATCAACATCTATGCTGAAGTCTCCTGACTATAGTAGGGATTAATTTCTTTATATCGCCTCGTCTGAGGAGACGATTGGTATGGTTTTGGTTCAGGAGGATGATGATCTTTGCGAGCATGTCATCTACTATCTTAGTCAAAACTTAGTTGTCCTGAGCTTAATTATTCTCACGTTGAAAAGCTAGCTTTGGTTGTCATTCACGCAACCCAACGTTTACGCTATTATATATTGCTTTGCAAGACTACTGTGGTGGCCGATGTCAATCCATTTCAATATGTCCTTACTAGGTGTATCATAGGGGGGAAATATAATAAATGGATTGTCATTTTACAATAATTTGATATCGATTTCGCTTCTGCGAAATCCAAGAAATCACTAGTCTTCATAGAGTTAATATCCAACTTTCCCCGATTAAATGAGGATGTTATCCATGTTGATTTGTTTGCGGACGAACACATTTTCCTTGTCTCTTTGTCCGACCCTTGGTATGGAGACATCGTTCTCTATCCTCAAACCTTGAAGTTCCCTCAGCATCTCTTGTGAGATGACTGATGACCTGTATGATAACAAGCTAATAATTACACTATCATTGGTGACACTTTGTATAGTCGAGGAATAGACAATATCCTACGTCATTGTTTAACTCACGAGGAAGCCAAGTCAGTCCTAAACAATTTCCATAGTGGGGCTTGTGGTGGTCATCTATCCGGGCTTGCGACAACCCATAACATTTTGTGATCCGGTTATTTATGGCCATCTATATTTAAATATTGTGTTGAAGCAGTTAAAAAGTGTCACCCTTGCCATATGTTCACTCATAAAATGTGCTTGCATCCATCCCCTCTTCACCTAGTAATTATCGTTGGTCCCTTCACCAAGTGGGGGGTAGACTTCATAGACTGCAACCCAACTTCTGTTGGGGGGCATCAACACATTATCATGGCCGTCAACTACTTTACTGAGTGGGCTGAAGCCATTCCTACAATTAAATCCGACAGGAAGACTATCGCCTTATTTGTATTCAATCAAATTATCACCTGGTTCGGTATCCCGAGTGAGATCATCACTGATCATGGAAGTCACTTTCAGAACAAAATGATGGAAGAGATAGCATCTAAGATGGGGTTTAAACATGGTCATTCTTCCCCTTACTACCTCTAGGAAAATGGACAGGTAGGGGTTTTCAACAAGTCTCTCAAGACCATTTTGCAGAAAATTGTCAGCTAGAGTAAGTCTGACTGGCACATTATGCTATATCCCGCACTCTGGGCATACTGAACCTCGATCAAGACTACCACCAGATTTTCTCCTTTCAAGTTAGTACATGGTGTGGATTCAATACTACCTATTGAATGAGAGATCCCTTCTCTTAAGTTGGAATTCACACTCCTACCTGACACTTTCGATCTCAAGTGACGCCTTATACACCTAGAGAGTCTTGACGAGCAACGTCGAGACACCTATACAACTATTGAGGTTAACAAAAGGTGTGTCAAAGTCCAGTACGATAAGTTTGTCTATCCTTAGTTGTATGCTGAGGGTGACTTGGTACTCTTATATGATCAAGCCAAAGAACCACTGGGGGAAGTCAAGTTTAAATCCATGTGGCACGGTCCCTATATCGTGCGATGTGTCTTAGAAAAAGGAGCCCATGAGTTAGAAGATTATGAAGGGAATATATTGGTTGAGCCTAGGAATGGGCTCTACTTGAAAATATATTACGCTTGAGCCCCAAGCTTGGGTATAACTATTTGTATAGTAATGTAATTTAGTGTATATGTATTTTCCCTTTATTTTTGTCTTCAACTTGATTATCGAGTTTTCCCTTGGTTGGTAGATGTCAATGGTGTCTTCGGTCTACTTAGGATTTGCAGAAGGAGCCATTCGTCATACACGGAACTTGGATTCCTCCGCTTGGGTGGTTTACTCACTCGAGGGTCTACTGGTGTCTTCAGGTGGCGTATGCCTAGGGCCATCCATGAATAATTTGGTCGAATATAACATTGTTATAGAACTTTTTCCCGATGCTATCTCACATGGTATTCTCTCTTTAGAGGTTCGCCTAGATTCCCAATTAGTATTATGTCAGTTGAACGACAGCTACTCCGTGCGTGATCCTACTTTACTCTGACGATTCCTACGGGTACGTCTTTTAGAACGACAACTTGATTTTATTACTTATTATCACATACCTAGGAGTTCTAATTATGTATCCGATGCTTATGATAATTTTGTTTTAGATTGGAATTTATCACATAACTAAAGAAAAGAAAACCATCTCATCAATGTACACATTGTAATATAAGTAAATTTGAAGATCTTTTTTTATATATATTTCAAAAAATATGATGTTTATAGTACAAAATTGGGGCTAACACCCTCAATACACATATACAACCGATAATACAATATCCACGAAATCTACGCATGTGGTGCCGGATGTGTGTCATGATAACAAACTATGACGTTTGTGAGATGCTGATAGAGTCACACCCAAGCTCTGGGCACACAAACCACTTGCCATTGCATGGCCTTTGATAGATCCTCTACTTGAACCATCAGAATCGTGAAACGAGAAAGGTTTCCCTGCACATTTTGAAGGACTCTCTCTACTTCTCCTCATGCCACCTCATCTCCTCGATGCCTTCGACGATGTGGGGGAAGTCTGTCTGGCGTCACGGACCCACATCTATGTCACACAAGTGTCTACTTACTACTTAAGCATCATCTAAAAATATTTTTGTTTTACTATACAAAAATATAAAAAAATGAAATATTTAAAAACATTTGACATACCTATGTCCCTGTAGGCGGTCCTTAGTGGCAGTGGCATGTCAAGGTCTCCTCTGAAGTTGATCCCTGCATAGGGGTAGTCATCCATAGCAATGAGATGTCACCTCCACCAGTAGAATAAATCATCACTGTAGGGTGTGGGAACCCTACCTCCCCCCTTCCATCTCATTAGCTTGGTCCACCGTGCCATGGATGGATTGTGAGGTCCTCTCAGAATGATCTTGAATCTAGGTCCCAAAACTAGAACCTACTCGAAGAAAAAGCTGCATAAGATAGAGGAAAACTTGAAGTTCCTCTTGCCACCCTCTTTGCACTCTATCAGTTATCTCTTCATATTATCCAATAGTGAGTTAAACCAATCATATACTATGGGTCTCAAGAACTATACAACATCGAACATGATTGGCCTCGGTTCCTAGTGTAATGAAGCCAATCCTGTGATCCTGGTCAACATGAGGACAACAATATTGAGGCTAAGAGTGTTTATCGCTTGGATGGGGAGTTGACTCTCGACCTTCAGGGTCCCTGCTACACAGTGAGTGTATATGTACTCCTCTATCTTCATACCACTCCCATCTCCCCAGGATTTAAGGTTCACCACCTCACCCTGACGCGATAACCCAGTCAAAAAGTATATATCCTCGAATTCAATCCTCAATGGTTTCCCATCGAGGTTGAAGCTCTCACTTTCAAGATCCCAGTAATCCACAAGAATCTTAAGAAACATCACCCAGGCCCGCATCCCTTTGATTCCCCAAAATTTATACAAGCTACATATTTTCAAGGCCATTTGGGCCCCCAGATCTCTGTCCACGACAACATCTACCTCCTTGTGCTCCCTTTCCCTCCATTCTAGCACCATCCTTCCAAATAAAAGTCAATGTTTGAGCTAGCAACCATAGAAAACATTGATTACAGACTTGTACGTGGGCTACTTCATTTACATTTGTGTATAGGGATGAGTACACATGCCCTGTATTTTACACAGTCGTGTATAACCTCACGTATATGTGACCCGATGAATGGTAGCCCACATACATCGAATTACTCAATTTACGCCCTAATTTAATCAAATTTTGAAACCTAATTTAAAAATCTAATCCACTAGAAAGGAAGAGGAGGGGAAGTGGAATTACATGGTCTAGACGGTTTCTGATTTCATCGCCTGACACTCCCGCAATCACCAGTTGAAGATTGGAGGTAATTTGGTCCAATTTTCACTATTTGGGTAAAAAGTCAAAATGACATAGTAATTTTTGGTTTTATTACTATTTATAGCCGTTTTTACCCATTTTCTATAGTTTTGAGTCATTTTTTCGCTTAATGGACTAATACAATAGTGGATTGAGTTGGTTTTTGTAGTTTTCACCAAAGATTCTTGCGGATTTCAGCGTTATATTGATCATTTGTAACCACAGGCAGGTATTTTCACTACCCAACATATAGGATAGGTATCCATTCCACCATGCACTTTTTCATTGTCCTATAACTGTCATTAATATGCCTTAGGTACGAACCCATTTGTTACAACAAAAAACCTTCCAAATTCTATAAGACGTGTCATTATCAAGTGGTAGAGAGTTACCAAACATGGGTGCCCTAGTTAGATCCTTTGCCTCATTTGGTGCCTATGCAGAGTTTTTTTCCATAGGACCGGGAGTCCCTTATAACTGATACATGACATTATGCTGAGAATCATTTCTCACTCATAAACATGCTTCTTTATACCTAGAGGACTCCCAACTGAGTTTAATTTAAGCTCTTTTCCAACTCATCTTCAAAAAGGAAAAAGATTGTCGACTGAACTTATCTCTTTCACACTCATAAAATGGATTTGAAAGGACGTCTATTTGGTACAATTTTATTCCTTTTTCACACAAAGTAGACTAAATATCATGAAAAAGGACATTTTTTTTGGCGTTAAGTTGTGATTGCATCTCATTCCCTTGCTTGTAGTATTGAGCCTATAGTCAGTTCTCGGTTTACGTTATAAATTGTTTTCCTCAACACTTTTGCATCCTCAACCAAGAAGAGCCTTGTTTGTATCCTTCGCAATTTGACACCCTATACCCATGAGGGAACATTCCCCCCGAGTGTCCATCTACCGCATGCATCTCCTTGCATTGAGCATAGGTATGTTCCACTGGTGGAACTATTTTTTCTTATTTGCGACACTCGTTTCCTCCTCTGTATCATAGGATTCATTTGTCTATGAAAAAACAATAAAAGACGGGTGGGAAGGGAGTATTATCTTCTATTGGTAGCAGTCATGTCACCTATGAACATAGCACAAAGTTATTGAGTCCATTTACCATCATAATTTTGGGTTTAGCACAGCCTTAGGAAGTTGAGATCGTTACAAAGAGTTTTCTCTACCGACTGGTTACTCTTCCAGTCCCTATAAAGACTTTCATTGATGCCTTATGCATCTAATCATTTCATCATTGATTCTATGCTACCAAAGTCTTCCATATATCTCATGCTCATGTTCAAAGGAAGTTTATCAACCTGTGTCGTCCATTCCTTAGAA
Organism: Picea engelmannii; assembly: GCA_009831015.1. NCBI lineage: Eukaryota > Viridiplantae > Streptophyta > Pinopsida > Pinales > Pinaceae > Picea > Picea engelmannii. The sequence continues at coordinate 698,010 of ML785696.1, read as the reverse complement.
ATCTTGACTTTGCATGTCGGCCATACCCTTAGTTTGTCTCAGAATCACATGATACTATAGTCCTATCACACACCCTCACCCTAATTTCATCATTGGTAGGTAACCTTGAACCCAACAATCGACATTTCATCATTGGTCATTGACTAGGTGGTTTCCCTTGTGTTCGACGGAAAAACATCTATTCAAACATTTGGATTCATGCAATGTATTGGATTGCATTAGCCTCATGGGTGGTTTCCTCACCTTTGTCAACAATTTTCCACATTGGTTGTTATTTAAAGGATATTTTTCATGTACCACTTTCACTTGGCACACGCAAAAGACACATAGGGTCGTTGGTTCGTGAACATGTTCTTCGTCTGATTTCCTCCAAATCATGAAGCTCCTTCTTTGTACCTCATGCTAAATGATGAGAGATGCCTTAATTCTCTCCTTTCGATGGGTCTCCTTCCATCGTCTTCGGCTCATCTATTCTGGAAACGAGACCTAGAGTCTTATGAGTACCTTGAGGCTTGCAGTCATTAGTGGCAGGTTCTCTCACCATCAATAGTTGGGAATACATTAATGTCTCCTGATCGATGGATTATTCAAGTGTTTGACCCTGATTCCTTTATTCACACTTGTAAGAATGTACCCGGTGCCTTGATACATACTTTCATTATCGGTAGGTTGTCTTGCGTTTGTTAACGGTATACCTCAATGACTAGTAATCAAATGATGTCTCATTGTGTTTGACCTTAACTCCTTTATTCACATGATGTAGACTTGCACCTTTGGCGGATTGTGTAGAATACTTGAAGACATCAGTATGTGGCCACAACTTTCCTGAGTTGTTGCTTCCTTCTCATTGGACCAGTACCTGTATGACTTAAGTGATCATGGGAGATCAGATTGTACTCCATTGTATATAGTTATCTTTAGATTTATTTTGAGAATGGTTCTACTCGGCCTTGTTTGTAACTATGACAACCTTTGGCATGTAACTACATTTGTATTTTCCTATCCATGGCCACACACAGTTGTTTGTTTTTTTCACATGGATCTGCAATGTAATTCAAATTGGCATCCATGTATGAAAATTCGTTGCAGAATGTAATGAGCAACTAGTTCTTCTAGTTGGTTCCCCATCACTCCACTTCTGGGTTTTTTATAATGTATTTCAGCCATCGCAGATACTCCTCTAACCTCACACATTAGGGGACATTTGTTATAGAAAAACTTTTCTCACCCTATGTAATCTTGCATAGGGGGGCTTTTTCCATTTCCCTATGCATACTTTTCATCCCTTTTTGCAAATCCCAGAGATAAAAATACATTTGTTCCCACATGTACGCACCTTGCCTACTATACAACATGCATATGCATAGGCAGGACCACTACATCCCATGTACATCAGTATTTGTACCCAAAAATGATAAATGGTGTCAGGTTTCCATGTCACGATAGGAGATCTATGATCATTGGCCTTCCATATACTAGAAACGTTCTGACTCAGCCCTTCAGTTCCATTTGAAGGCTATAAACGGGTCAATTCTGAGCTATGGAAAGGAGGATGAAGAATTCAAATTTGAGAGAAAAGTTAATCTGGAGAAATTATTTACTTCATATTGAGTCTACATCCCTTTGTTCTATAAGTCTGAACACAGTGTTCATCCCCCAATCTCTTCCCTTATTGATTGAGAACTTCATTTTTCCTCTTTTATGAGCTTTCCTTTGGTGGAGGATTGAACTGGAGGAGGCCCAACTGGAAGGAACTTAGTTTCTCGGTTCTGAACCGTGCCGACATGAAAGTCTGTGGCATTTTCACTTCTGCTGATCATATATTAATAGAAATACTCTTTTCCCGTCCAATTGATATCTTGCAAATATTTGAATTATTATTCCATGGGTGTATTTGTTATGAATATTAATGGATTACTCTATTGAATCTGATAACATCAATTATCACCATATGCTTTCTTTGCTTGGTTGTTGATGACTAGTTGCTCATATAGAAATAGAATCTATAACATCATAGGAAATTGAAGGCTCCTCACCCTTCACGTTTTCTGACACAATCTCAATTTTCTGAGAACTAGAAGTTTCAGTAGAAGGGGATTCGACAAGAGGTTCTCTAGATACAAAAGAAGAAGTGTTTCTTGAAATACTTGGATTAGATGCTCTTGCACATCTGGAAGTTTGTCTTTGCAAATATTTTCCCCTTCTGATGATCTTCTCAGGATTTGGAACTAGTGCTGCCAGTGGTCTTTCTTGGTTTGCCCTGGTATGAGCCCTTCTCGGAGACACTTCGTTCCAATGGAGTCACTAGATAGCTGGTTACAACCCAAAATGTGTCCAAACTTTGTCTATCATCAAAGTTGGATCTTGTCGTCTCCCAGGGAAGCTGAGCTTCAGTCTCCTCTCCCCGACAACGACACCAATTTGTTAGCACTCTAGGAAACTCTCCTAGGTTGTATATCAGAGATGCCTGGTAACTTAATGTTTTTGGTAACTATTTTCTCAATAATAGGTGTGGTTTTGGATCAAGATGAATATCTTAATCACTAGATTGTATCTTCAATACAGTCTAGCTATATTCATGCAATACAAGGCCTTCAGGGGCTATTATCAGATAGGTTTGTAAAACAAATGGATAAGAAAACCAATCAGTTAGCCAAAACATACATAGACAATATATATGATGGGTCAACAAACTAGACAAATATGCTTGTGATTCTTTCTTAATAGTCAAAAGTAAGATAACAGTTACCATGGGACCATTAAACATAGACAAAAGAATGATTTCAACTCATATGCATAGACAGAGATGAAGGAGAGTCTGACAATAACAAATGAAAGAAGCTTGTAGGCTTAATATATTAAAGAAAGTGTATTTTTACAATAACAATAGATTATAGAAATCCAAAACGAACCCTGTGGTCATCCAATGTTCTTGGCTTTATAGCCTTTTACAAACAGTTTCCAGATCCTAGATTATTGGATCGAATTTTGCCAAAAATAGGAAATCAACAACTGGCCCAAGTAGACTAGATCAATTCAACCTCTCGACTGATCTTTATGTTCTTCAGATTCTTGGCAGGTGTAGTGAGCCTTCCGAGGCTCCTGGATCTCATGTGATATGGGAGGAGTCGAACTTGACACCTATTGACAGTCAAACAGTCTTATATCCTTAACAATAGCTAATCGTTGTTTACCTTTTATGTCTTTTAAAGCATCTCCAAAACCAAAAAAACTCTTGATAAAGATGTCATTAATTATATTCCATCGATTGGAACCATGTTTGAGGCTTTTGAACAAGAAAAACTTGGACCTGTGCAAAAACATTAGCTTTCTACCTTATCAGTGCTTTTGGTAGCTAGAGTAAATAGAATTCAGGTTGATTAGCTACCGAAAGTTCTGCTTTCAGTGGCTAATGAACAATCGATATGTTCGCCTAAGCCACCAAAACCTGAGATTATCAAAATTTCAAAAATACCCTTGTATTAGCTCAAAAACGCCTCAGTACTGATCTTTTTAGGCTTTTGTATCTTGCTCAAAATTTGTAGGGTTATTGGCTGCCTCTGGTTCATTGCAATGAATTTCCACCTCTGCAAGGGTCTGAAGAGAAGCATGAACCTGGTGTTTTGAAGACATTGTTTTTTTCCTCAAATCCCTGACCTTTTTCTTCAAACCTTGAGCTACTCTCCAAAAGTTGTTGTATTCCTTTACAATCTTGTTTTTCTTTTTCTTCTCCTTTATGCTTTCATGGGCTAATCTTTCCAAAGCTGAGTTGCTTTCTGCAAATGTTTTTGATAGAGTTTCATACCTGGTTTTTATTACCCTTTCCAACACTTGTTTCTCGACTAGCTTCTTCTTAATATTCTTGATTTCTTTTGATTTAATCTATTTCACTCGTTTTCTAGATGAGGCATCTGCAATTTGTGGTTCTTGTTCTTCTCGGGGTGTAGGTGATGGAAGATTCTCATAACTTGTTGTGTATATATCCACAAAAACAAAATTGTCATGCCCTGTGGTAAGTAAATCTTCGTGCCTTGTTTCAAACTGCTACTCTTCATTCTCTGAGTCTATGTAAGGAAGATTAAGAATGTTTTTTTGCACTAGGTATTCTTTGGCCTCTTCTTCTTTACTGTTGAAATTCAAATTCTTCTTAGTTTTGCCTAGCTTAGAGGAAGGAGAGGGTTGATTGACTGGGGTTGGAGAGATAGCTCTCCTCCTCTTCTTTCCACTTTTGGGAGTGGAGGATTTCTTGGAATGAGGACTCTTTTTCCCCTCTAGCTGAACCTCAGTCTGGAAATCATTCCAGAATAAGAAGTAATTCCACTATTTATCTTTTCTTTGCAACAACACACAAACCAACAATTTGATTAAACTATGGTGGGACAATCTACCTACAACTTGACTAGGTTTGGCCTTGACTTGATGAGCCATATTGGATAAGCTTCAGTGGAGGAAATAGGGAAGATTGAGTGTGTTTCTACCAGTCAAATGGTTTATAAGTTTAAAATGGTAAATCATCACCCTGTTGTATATCCCTTCACAGGTTATATAAACCATTATAGCTTTCAATAACTGCTACCATTTCTCTTCAAGGAAAGATACATGAATATCTTTCTTCCATATCAAACCCCTGTGTTCTGGTTTTAAATAGGTCTTGAATTCAACATTCTTAATAATGGTGGTTTTAAACCATTTCTCTCTAGTCATGGGAAGCTACGCCACTTCATCTATGAGGGATTCATCAATCTCAAATTCATCCCAGCCGATGATTGCTTTATTTCCATCGAAATCGAGGGCGAAGGCCTCTGCCACCTGCTGATGAAAACTCTATAATTTTTTGCAAAAATTGTAACACCCTACATCCTTGAACATTTGACATAACTCCGGGTGTGATTTCAGGTAACCGATATTGTTGAGCTCCTTCCTCAGGGTTGACGTTCCTTTCTTCATTTTCCATGATGTTTTCGCACACCTGTGATTGAAGGAGCAGATTTTGGAAAGAGTTACACTGCGTAGACTTAGCAAAAATTAGCTCGGCTGTGATAAAATTGAGATAACCGAGGTGAGATTTTGAATGTGGCACTAATTGCAAGGAGTGAGGTGAAATAGTTGATGATTTGCAGCAGTCATGGTGAATAACTGAAATAAATGGAGAGTACATAATCACATGGCTTAATGATATAGCGATCTTGAGAGATTCGCTTATATCACAGAGGGATCAACTTCCGATCATGAACGGTTGTTTCTCCAGTCCTTTCGGTGGCTTGTGCAATCATGGAAACGTCGAACCCGTCGGTTGAAATGTGTGATAGGACGTGCTGGGTCTTTCCCCGCTTCAACGATTTCGGTGGCTAAAAGGGCCCTGGATTCCTTTATTTAAGCTTCTGAAAGCTAAGGATTTCAGTGGCTAATGAAAAATTGATATGTTCACCTAAACCACCGAAACTTGAGATTTGAATTAGATCAAACAAAAACTAAATGAACTTTTATTTAAACTTTATTACATGGGTAAATCTTTGAGAAATGAACCTTTAAAAAATTAAAAAGTACCTTTTTAAAAGACTCCCTATCACCTAAAATGCAAAATCTCAATTGATTTATTTGAGGAGATAACACTGCCTCCTATTGGGGGTGAAGGCCTCCCTGTGAGGTTTCAAGAACCACAGAACCAATGCCTTTCCTGAAAAATGAAAATTTAAACCTATCTACTGGTGTTTCCATTGGGCATGGAGTTATTCTGTAAAAACAAAAGCTGAAAAATAAAAAATTACAATGACAAGGCTTAAAAGCCTTAGATAAAATAGAGTTTCAGAAAACGCCCATTGACTGGGCCACCAAACATTTCTTCACCTTCCATACTTTGCAGAATGAAGGTGTTTTTGTGTTGTACTTGAGTTATCATGAAAGGACCGGTCCATAAAGAGTTAAACTTGTCTTGCTTTCCTTTATCTTGTCTGCGGGCGTCCCATTTCAGAACCCAGTCACCAACCTAAAAATCATCCACCTTTGCCTTTCTATCAAAGTGTCTTTGATCCTCTTTTGATGAGCCTCTAATTTATCCACCAACTATTCTCTCACCTGTTGCAATTCTACCAAGTCAAGCATTCTTCTTATCATATCATTTGATTTAGTTTGTTCCTCCTGAAAAAATTTAGCCACTAGTAAAACTAGCTGAATAGGGAAAATGGCATCAGTGCCATAATCCAGTTTGAAGGGAGAGGTTCCTATGGATTTCTTGTTAGTTACTCTGTCTGCCCAAAGAGAAAAATTTAGTTTAGAATCCCAACTCTTTTGATTCTCTTCCAATAGCTTTCTAATGATTTTGATTAGAATCTTATTGGACGACTCGACAAGGCCATTACCTTGAGGGTAATAGGGAGTAGAGTGTACCAATTGAATGCCCGTTGACTTACACATGTCAACCAATGCATTAGTTTTGAAAGATGTTTCATTATCTGTCACTATCCGTTTTGGGCAACCGAATCTGCTTAGGATGTTCTCATAGAGAAATTTCATGACAACCTGATGAGTGGCATTTCTGGTGGGGATTGCCTCTATCCATTTTGTAAAATAGTCAGTGGCTACCAAGATCGATTTATGTTGACCACTAGATGAAGGATTAATCTCGCCTATGAAATCTAAACCCCACTGTTGAAAAGGACCATTTACTACAATAGGTCTCAGGGGCAGAGATTTTAATTGTTGTTTTCCTGTGAATCTTTGACATTTATCACAAGATTTCACAAAGGTGGACACATATGAAAAAATAAAAGGACAATAATACCCAGCCCTTAAAATCTTATGAGTTGTGGTCTTCCAGTAATGATGGCCTCCAAAAATGCTTGAATGAAATTGATGTATGACTTCAACCGACTCTTCTTTGTCTAAACATCTTAGTAGTAAACTAGCAGGATCTTTCCAATAAAAAAGATTATTATAAATGCAAAATTTAATTGCTCTGAGCTTAAGGGCTCAGGCTTGAGTCATGCTAAGTTCAGGAGGAACTTCCAAATTTTGTAAAAAATGAATAATACCTAAATTCCACTCACATGAAAACAAATGCCCGGCCACTTGTTGGTTGTTATGTTGTCCTTCCACTGCTACCTCTATCTGCAAACTTGCTGAACTTTCCCCAATGAAATTTATGTCCAAGAGTTCACAGTTTTCTTCCGTCAAAAGCTTGTCAAGGACTTGGCCTTTTACCAACTTAGTGGGCTTCACTTCTATGTCGAAATCGATTAGCTGTGTGATCCATTTATCTCTCTTTCCATCAATATCAGGTTGATTCAAGACATCCTTCACAGAGGCTGAAGGAACATAGGCGATAACCTTTGCATGGAGGATATAAATTATGAGAGCATAAGATTGTTTTTATATAGGATCATACCTTTGTTCAGCGTCTCTGAGTGTTTTTCTAAAAAAGGGCATTGGGTGATCAAGACTTTCATCATCTTTTTGTAACAAGACTGCTGCAACCATGTCATAGGAAGAAAAAGAGAAAATATAGAAGTTCTTGGTGTAATCCAGACTAATTAGAGTGGGGGATTCCATGATAGCCTATTTGATATCCTGAAATGAACTTCTTGCATTGTCTGTCCACTTTATCTCGGATCCTTTTTTAAGCATAGAAGTTATGTGTTTCACTAACTCAGCGAAATTTGGAATAAATCTTCTGAAAAAATTTATCATACCAAGTAGAGATTGGATATCCTTCTTTGACCTTGGTATGGACAACCTCTGAATTGCTTCCACCCGAGCTGGATCAATTTTCACACCTTCTGCTGAAATGATATGGCCTAGGAGCTTGCCCTTATTGAGAGCAAATTGAGACTTTTTGGGGTTCAATGAAATCCCGAATTGTCTGCATTTCAGAAATAATCTTTTCAGATGCTTCAGTTGCTCTTCATGACTGCTGGAATAAGCTGTGATTTCGTCAAGATAAATGAGGACAAACTTGTCCTTTTCTCCCACGAAAGCTATGTCCATGGACCTCTAAAAAGTGGCCCCGACATTCATCAACCTGAATGGCATCTTGGCGTACATGAAGGTACCCCAAGGAGTAGTAAAGGAAGTTTTTTCATGGTCATCAGGATGTACAAAAATTTGGTTATAGCCTAAGAAACCATCTAGGAAAGACATGACAGTGGCCCCTGAAATTCTTTGCAGCAAATGTTCCATCTTGGGTAGGGGATAGTTGACTTTCTTTGAGAATTTATTTAGGTTTCTAAAGTCAACACATAACCTGATATCACCATTTTTCTTTCTCACTATCACTAGATTTGCAATCCATTTAGAGTATCTTAAAGGGATTATAATTTTGGCATCAAGAAGCTTTTTGATTTCTCTTTCAATTATAGGCAATAGGAGAGGACTAATAGGTCTCAGTTTCTGTTTGAAATGGATAGTGTCTTTCTCGAAGGGAATCTTATGTTGAATGACCTCAGGTTCATAAGTTTTCAGATCACTATATTTCCAGGCAAAAACATTAGCGAATTCCTTCATAATGTTGCAATATTCAGACCTCTGATCAGCGGTTAATTCAACGGACAAATTTATGAATTTAGGATGATTTTGGCTTCCTATATTGTGCTCACAGACAGTAGGATCTTTCTCCTTCTTATCAGGTTTGTAGGGGACATTGTTATGATCAAAAATCTTCTCAAGAGGCACCAAACCCTGAGGTATATACTTGTTGGGCAGCTGAACAATATCATTTTGACCCATTTTTATTTTTAGCTTAGGCTTCTTGGAATCCTCTACATTTTTATTTTTCTGGTCAATATGCATATCAGAAAATTCATCTATCACCTGGAGAAAACTACTAAGCTCATCATCATCTTCAAAAACTTTCCAATATTTAATATTGTCAGGTAGGGATGGTCTATATTTGACTTGGATTTCATAATTGAGTCTAGGAGGCATGGGAGGAATAAACATACTGGCTGAAACAACAAGGGAATCAACAAGATGATTCATAGCTATGGGTACATAAGAAATGTCAAAAATGGAAAATGAGTCCCTGATTTTCCATACCTCATCCCTGTAGGCTTTCAATATGACATGTTTTGCTTGCAAAGTACTGTTCACTTGTTGTATGATGAGATCTGCATCTCCAAACACTTTTAGTCCTTTGATTCCAATTTCCTTGGCAGATTTTAATCCCAATAGCAAAGCCTCATACTCTGCTATATTGTTAGTAGTTTTGAACTCAAGCTTAAAAGACAAATGCATAGCCTCTTTCAAAGGAGAAATCAAAACTACACCTGCACCTGCTGAGTCTTTGGTACTGGCACCGTCAAATAACATGGTCCAAATAGGAGTACTCTCTCCATCAGTCTACTGATAAGTAGGCTTTCTGAGCTGCAAAGGAGCTGGCTGAGAATCATCTATTTGACGAATGCATGATCCAAAGTCTATGTCTAAAGCATAAATGGGATGGTTTACATAATTGTTTCCATCACTAATGATGTAGGCAAGATGATTCTCTCTGTCAAGTCTCTTTAGCTCTCCTCCAAACACCGGGACTGTGGCATATGAAATATCCATCTGCAAGGTACCCCCCAGCCTTTTGCTCCATGAACATGACAAGAGGAGGCCAAATTTGGGTGGGATATCAACCACTACAACGTCCATTACCATGTTTCTCATTTGCAACTAGGCAAGGTTTATAACAAGGTCTTTTATGAGGCCGAGGCATCTGGCTTTCCTAGAGTCAAAAGAGAAGAGTTCATGATAAGGTTTTGTGATGTCAAGCCCAAGTTCATTTTAGGCATAAGATTGTGTGACGCTCCCGAGTCAAGCAAGCATTTGTGAAGGATCTTGTCATGGATATTTAGGGATATGTAGAAGGGTGTACAAGAGTCATCTCGGTCTTCTACCATAGGTCCTATAGTCACTGTGGGATTGTCATCTTGTAGGTTTACGTAATCAGTAGTTGGAGGAGTCTTTGGTTCAAGGGATTTCAGGATAGCAGACTTGAAAATGTCATTCTTCATAAGTTCAGTCAATGGCATAGGTATTTTTACTTTCTAAATTTCTGATTCTAAATTAAAAGAGTATGATAATCTATCAGAAGGTTTTACGTCACTAAGAGGAGCTCTGAGGGTGACTTGTTCTTTGGCTTGGAGCTACAATTTCTTCTGCTTCTGTTTTGCGAGAGTGGAGGTCTATTTTACAGCAGTAGCAGGTTGCTTGGCAACAACTTCTTTCTTTTTCCCGGGAGCAGGAAGCAATGGCTTTGGAGAAGTAGTCTTAGATCTTAAATTGTAACCTGGTTGATCATCTGTCCGATAAAAATATTCTTCAAGGCTTGCCTCATGAATCTGCTCATCCATCTGGGCTTCCTCATAATCTACTTATGTCAAAAAGGAAGAATCATTTTCATCCCCAAAGAAATTGATGTCATCTTCTTCTTCAACTTCATCATGAGATAGCTCATGTTCTTCTTCTAGCATTGCATTTTGGAAGGGCCCCCTGATTCTTTGATCATCAACTGAATTCTTGTCTCTTTGAAGGATTTGGACCTATTGGTTGTTCCTTATGTAAGGGAAGGCATTGGGATTCCTGGGAGCATAAGCATTAGGCTCTTTACTTCTTACTGGCTTCTAACTCTGAATTTTCATTTTTGACATTTCCGAGGTCAAGTTATCCAACAGCTTAGCCATCTTTTCCATTTTGGTATTTGAATAAGAAGGAGGATCAGAAGAAGACTTCTTTCTCTCAAATTTTCCTTTAAGTTTCTAAGATGCCATAATGTTAGATTCAACCTCAAGAGCAACATCTTGCATTAAAGCGAGTGTGGTTAATCTTCTTTCTCTAAGGATTAAGAAAAATTCTGGATCAAAGTTAGAAGAGTAAGTGATCTTTGTTGATGCATCAGTTGGCTTGATCTCTGCAGGAATCTTGCCAAACATCTTATTAAATCTTTTGGTGAAGTCTGAGACTGACTCTCCATTTTTTCTTCTTAGATTTCCAAATTTAGAGATGTAATACAAGAGATCTCTTCTTTCTCCCCAGTGTTTCAAAAACACCTCATCTAACTTCTCAATACCTGCCACTGAATTTGTTGGTAATTCCTTAAACCACTTCCTGGCTTGGACATCCAAGCTCTACACAAACATTCTGGTCCAAACATCTTCTTATGAAATGTTAATGTTCTCAGCATAAGCATAGAAATATTCTATATGTTCTTCAACAGTATAATCCTCAGATCCGGTAAATTTCGGCATATATTTATGATAATCTCCTGTCGACATGGCTGATAAGGGATTGCGAAACACAAGAGGGGAATATCTCTTGGATAAGATTTGTTCCATCTTTTTCAAAGGGATAGCCATGGAAATCTTGGGGGTTGATGCAGAGGAAGAAGCCTCAGAAGATTATGGCTGAGATGGGATAGGTGAGACTACAAACAATGGTTGTCTTACTTCACTGAGGAAAGAAGGAGAAGCACTGGTAGAATGACTACCATGGGAAAAATTTCTTGAATAAGGTTGAAAATAAGAGGCTCTGTAAAACTGACTGAGCAGTAAGGCTAAGTTTTCTTCACCCTTAGAGGAAAGATCTTGTAAAAGATCTTCAAGAACAGGCAAACTGGTATGAGTATAGAATACACCCTCTATAGGCTTAGTAGGTGAAGAATTCAAAGAAGAGGAAGAGTCCTTTTGCTGGAGGGATCCTACAACTTCTTATCTCAAATTAGATGTAATAACATGCTCAGAAATAGAATCTATAACATCAGAGGAAATTGAAGGCTCCTCACCCTTCAAGTTTTCTGACACAATCTCAATTTTCTGAGAACTAGAAGTTTCAGCAGAAGGGGATTTGACAAGAGGTTCTCTATATACAAAAGAAGAAGTGTTTCTTGAAATACTTGGATTAGATGCTCTTGCAGATCTTGAAGTTTGTCTTTGCAAATATTTTCCCCTTCTAATGATCTTCTTAGGATATGGAACTGGTGCTGCCAATGGTCTTTCTTGGTTTTCCCTGGTATGAGCCCTTCTCGAAGCCACTTCGTTCCAATGGAGTCACCAGATAGATGGTTATAACCCAAAATGTTTCCAAACTTTGTCTATCATCAAAGTTGGATCTTGTCGTATCCCAAGGAAGCTGAGCTTCAGTCTCCTCTCCCCGGCAATGACACCAATTTGTTAGCACTCCAGGAAACTCTCCTAGGCTGTATATCAAAGATGCCTGGTAACTTAATGTTTTTGGTAACTATTTTCTCAATAATAGGTGTGGGTTTGGATCAAGATGAATCTCTTAATCACTGGGTTGTATCTTCAAGATAGTCTAGCTATATTCATGCAATACAAGGCCTCCAGGGGCTATTATCAAATAGTTTTGTAAAACAAATGGATAAGAAAACCAATCAGTTAACCAAAACATACATAGACATTATATATGATGGGTCAACAAACTAGCCAAAGATGCTTATGATTCTTGCTTAACAGTCAAAAGTAAGATGACAGTTACCATGGGACCATTAAACATAAACAAAAGAATGATTTCAGCCCATATGCATAGACAAAGATGAAGGAGAATCTGACAATAACAAATGAAAGAAGCTTGCAAGCTTAATATATTAAATAAAGTGTCTTTTTACAATAACGGTAGATTACAGAACTCCAAATCGAACCCTGTGGTCATCCAATGTTCTTAGCTTTATAGCCTTTTACAAACAGTTTCCAGATCCTAGATTACTGGATCGAATTTTGCCAAAAATAGGAAATCAGTAACTGGCCCAAGTAGACGAGATCAATTCAACCTCTCGACTGATCTTTATGTTCTTCAGATTCTTGGCAGGTGTAGTGAGCCTTCTGAGGCTGTCGGATCTCATGTGATATGGGAGGATTCGAACTTGACACCTGTTTATAGTCAAACAGTCTTATATCCTTAACAATAGATAACTGTTGTTTACCTTTCTTGTCTTCTAAAGCATCTCCAAAACCAAAAAAAACTCTTGATAAAGACGTCATTAATTATCTTCCATCGATTGGAACCATTTTTGAGGCTTTTGAATAAGAAAAACTTTGACTTGTGCAGAAACATTAGCTTTCTTCCTTATCAGTGCTTTCGATAGCTAGAGTAAATAGAATTCGGGCCGATTAGCTACCAAAAGTTTTTCTTTCGGTGGCTAATGAACAATCGATATGTTCACCTAAGCCACCGAAACCTGAGATTATCAAAATTTCAAAAATACCCTTGTCTTAGCTCAAAAACACCTCAGGAATGATCTTTTTAGGCTTTTGTATCTTGCTCAAAATTTGTAGGGTTACTGGCTTCCTCTGGTTCATTGCACTGAACTGCCACCTCTGCAAGGGTATCAAGAGAAGCATGAACCTGGTGTTTTGAAGACATTTCTTTTTTCCTCAAAGCCCTGACCTTTTTCTTCAAACCCTGAGCTACTCTCCATAAGTTGTTGTAGTCCTTTACAATCTTGTTTTTCTTTTTCTTCTCCTTTATGATTTCATGGGCTAATCTTTCCAAAGCTGAGTTTCTTTCTCCAAAGTTGTTTGATAGAGTTTCATACCTGGTTTTTATTACCCTTTCCAACACTTCTTGCTCGGCTAGCTTCTTCTTAAGATTCTTGATTTCTTTTGATTTAATCTATTTCACCCGTTTGATAGATGAGGCATTTGTAATTTGTGGTTCTTGTTCTTCTTGGGGTGTTGGTGATGGAAGATTCTCATAACTTTTTGTGTATATATCCACAAAAATAAAATTGACATGCCCTATGGCAACTGAATCTTCGTGCCCTGTTTCAAACTGTTGCTCTTCATTCTCTGAGTATGTGTAAGGAAGATTAAGAATTTTTTTGTTCACTGGGGATTCTTTGGCTCTTCTTCTTCACTGTTGAAATTCAATTTCTTCTTAGTTTTTCCCAGCTTAGAGGAAGAAGAGGGTTGATTGACTGGGGTTGGAGAGATAGCTCTCCTCCTCCTCTTTCCACTTCTAGGAGTGGAGGATTTCTTGGAATGAGGACTCCTTTTTCCCTCTAGCTAAACCTCTGTCTGGAAATCATTCCAGAATAAGAAGTAATTTCACTCTTTACCTTTTCTTTGCAAAAACTCACAAACCAACAGTTTGATTAAACTATGGTGGGATAATCTACTTGCAACTTGACTAGGTTTGTCCTTGACTTGATGAGCCATCTTGGATAAGCTTTGGTGGAGGAAATGGGGCAGATTGAGTGGGTTTCTACCAGTCAAATTGTTTATAAGTTTAAAATGGTAAATCATCACCATGTTGTATCGCCCTTCACAGGTTATATAAACCATTATAGCTTTCAATAACTACTGCCATTTCTCTTCAAGGAAAGATACCTGAATATCTTTCTTCCATATCAAACCCCTGTGTTCTGGTTTTAAATAGGTCCTGAATTCAACATTCTTAATAACAGTGGTTTTAAACCATTTCTCTCTAGTCGTGGGAAGCTCTATCACTTTGGCTATGAGGGCTTCATCAATCTCAAATTCACCCCGACCGATGATTGCTTTCTTTCCATCGAAATTGAGGGCGAAGGCCTCTGTCACCTGTTGATGAAAACTTTGTAATTTTTTGCAAAAATTGTAACACCCTACATCCTAGAACATTTGACATACCTCTGGGTGTGATTCCAGGTAACCGATATCATTGATTTCCTTCCTTAGGGTTGACGTTCCCTTCTTCATTTGCCACGACGTTTTCGCACACTTGTGATCGAAGCAACAGATTTCGGGAAGAGTTACACTGCGTAGACTTAGCGAAAATCGGCTCGACTATGATAAAATTGAGATAACTAAGGTGATATTTTGAATGTGGAACTGATTGCAAGGAGTGCGGTGAAACGGTTGATGATTTGTAGAAGTCATGGAAAATAACTAAAATAAATGGAGAGTACATAAGCACATGGCTTAATGATATAGTAATCTGGAGAGATTCGCTTATATCATAGAGGGATCAGCTTTCGGTTGTGAATGGTTCTTTCTCCAGTCCTTTCAATGACTTGTGCAATCATGGAAACTTCGAACACGTTGGTTGAAACATGTGATAGGACGTGTTGGGTCTTTCCCCGCTTCAACGATTTCGATGGCTAAAATGGCCCTGGATTCCTTTATTTAAGCTTCCAAAAGCTAAGGATTTCGGTGGCTAATGAACAATTGATATGTTCTCCTAAGCCACCAAAACCTGATATTTGAATTAGATCAAACAAAAACTAAACAAACTTTTATTTAAACTTTCTTACATGGCTAAATCTTTGAGAAATGAACCTTTAAAAAATTAAAAAGTACCTTTTTAAAAGACTCCCTATCACCTAAAATGCAAAATCTCAATTGATTTATTTGAGGAGATAACAGAGTCTAGATTTGCTCTTTCTTCTAGTGCTGAGATATTAGGATCAAATATCATTGGAAGAGATCTCAGTACCTTTCAAACAATTATAGATTCATCAATCTCTTCTCCCAATCCTATGATTGCATTCACTGTTTCATCAACTCGTAAGAAATAAGCTGCAATATTCTCATCTTCCTTCATATTTAGCTATTCAAATTGACCTTTGTAAGTTTGAATCTTTGCTACTTTGAATTTTGAATATTCTTCATAAATATTTTGAAGTCTATTCCAAATATATTTAGAGGATCTACAATGTATAACTTTCGTATATACCGGATAACAAACACCATTTAGAAGTGCATTTGTGTGTTTTGAATTATTTATATTGAGTTTCTTTCCATTGTCATTTCTTGGTGGAATTGTAGGTTCTTTGTATCCATCTACAACTAATTTTCAAACTTCAAATCCCTGTGCCTATACATATGTTTTCATCCTTCTTATCCAAAATGCATAGTTTTTCCATCAAACTGTGGTATTCCATTTTTATACATATTGTTTCTCTCCATGATCTACCTTTCAGTGGTTAAACTAATTTCGGAAGGAACCTGCTCTGATACCAAATGTTGGATTACTCAGAGGGGGGGTGAATCCTAATATTTACATGGAAACCCAATGCG
Source organism: Picea engelmannii (assembly GCA_009831015.1). NCBI lineage: Eukaryota > Viridiplantae > Streptophyta > Pinopsida > Pinales > Pinaceae > Picea > Picea engelmannii. Next base: position 682,021 of record ML785696.1, on the reverse strand, counting down.
GGAGAAAACCACGCAATTCTTTTTCTTATATGTCTTTATGAATTACATTCATTGGAAGCACCAACTTCCTTTGTTCTCCAACTACAACTTGAAGGACGCTCTGACCCCCTATATTTTTAGGCTACAACATGAGGGAAGCTACAACTCCCCAATTATATGGCTACAACTAGAAGGAGGCTACAACCCCCTATGTTCTTCGTCTACAACCGAAAGGCGGCTATAACCACCTATCCTTGCCCCACCCAACCACCCTGAAATATAAGTATCAAATGAATAAACCACTGTCACTGTGAGATATACCACTGTAAACCTGTACCAACATGTACCACTGACATGTATCCAACCTGTACCACTTCCCTGTAATCAACATGTACCTGAACTGAGCCTGTACCGACCAAAAACAAGAGATACATGACATGTATGTTTTGTAGCACGTGTATGTACACCCCCTATCTATAGTGCATCTCACGTATGTATGCAACGTATCTGTTCTGCAACCTGCGTATGCCTTCTAAAAACTAGGGTTTTCTCTATTTTGAAAAGTTCTGACCTTTTGAAGCTTCTATCACATCAATATGCAACCTGTCACTGTGTCGAGATCATAATTGTGCCCTGTGCATACATTCTTATACATATATTTTACCCAAAGCATCTATATCTCTCTAGTCATGTTCCATACAAGTGTGTGTAATTATGAACAAGTATGATAACCCTCACATGAACTAGACATCAAACCCTTTATGATATTCAGTCTCTTAATACATCAACCACTTCACAAATACAAGCTCTCAACCATGTACCACAAAAAACCTTAACCATATGCCAAGAAATACAAGGTGTGCCTCAACTCTAACAAGATGTAGCATTGATAGATATTGATTATATCAACACCGTGTTTCTATAAATCAAACTTATACAGAAAGTCCCATGTAGCCACTAATGTCTCTAGGGAAGATCCTCAAACCCACATAACCATTTATCATGTATACAACAAAATCCAACTACTCATAAAAATAAGACATACCTTTTGAACTAGCAAATAGATCTGATGTACTTGATAAGTGTAGACCTTCCTGGGAGCTTGCTTTCAGACTCTAGAGTCTCGATATATTCATCTTCTCAAGTTTCTAGTTATTTTTTCTCATGTACGTGCCATATTATACTGGTATTCCGCATACATACGTTCCCTGCTCCACTGCAACCAACGTACAACTAAAAAACTAGGGTTTTTTCAGTATTTTCTGTAATTTTGAAACTTTCATCATCAACCCTTCGTGCTACCTTAGACTTGTACAGCTTCAGATATATCAATGAGTACCTACAATAAACCTTACACAATAATATATATTCAATGTGCTCAATAGCTTCTAATATGAGATCCTTGCTCTCTTATTTATACTTCCATGTAGCTTCCTTAAGGGGTTACCTTCTATCCAAGTTAACCCAATTTCCTTATTTTAGGGTTAACCCACTTCTAACCCACTTTGATACAAAAATTAAATTCTTCACTTCTAGTTGCAACTAATTTATTTTTAAATATTTTCTTATTGCAACAACTTAACCCATGATTAAATTCTAGTTTTACTCACTTGACTAGTCAACTTCTTCTAGGATCTTCTAGAATTCTTTTGACTTCTTTGACCTTCTAGATAACTCATGAGGGTTCTCCAACTTCACAAGGACATAACTCTCTAACCGTGAGAAGTTATGTGGTGTTACACATATCACCGGAAATGGCATGAAATGTACTATCCATCTAGAATAGTCTTACCTACAAATATATTAAACTTCATACCATTATACATCAATCAAACAAAAATCCTTTAACCATACTATTGGGGCTACCATAATTTTCTACCGGACTTGGTTCAAGGGTTGACATTGATGTATAGTGCACTATACTTCCTCACAACTTCCTATGTTTGTGAACTATAGTTTATACCACACTTTCTTTTCCATAATTGACCATGTCCATGACCACTTTGACATCAATGAAGACATATGTGCAATGAACTCCCATTTTTTCATTGATAGGAACCAAAAGATACTTCATATCTATTCTGAAAGGTGACTGACCATGCAATGGAATTTATGCTGAGATACTCCCTTTCAATGTGTGCAACTGCAAGCTACTCACCCTTTCAATGTGCACACCTTCCAAATCAATATGCTAAACTGCTCCCTCTTTCAATGTGCATCAACATCAGGCTTTTGTTATTCTCCCACTTTGATAGCAATGAAAAAAAGGGTCTTTGTATATTCTTTCCTCCAAGCCTTGTTGTGCGCACAAAACCATCCTTAAACAAAAGGCCATCGATAACCATTGCAAAATTCAATTGCACACATCTCCACAAAAAATAACTTTTCCTTGATACAACAACGAGTGAGGCACATTTTGAAGTAGTGAACTATATTATTTGCTAAAGAAAGGAAGATGAGATCACCCCCAACTTCCGTCTGAGCTATTGAAAGAGTTCTCTAAGTAATGTCTTGGTAAAAAGATCAACAATCTTCTCTTTGGAGGGAACATACTCTAATTTGACCACCTAATCATGAACCTATTCTCTGAGAAAATGATATTTGAGCGGTATATGCTTAGTCTTAGAGTGTTGAAGAGGGTTTTTAGAGAGATTTATAACACTGTTATTGTCACACATGATGGAGACATGTTGATCACAAGGAACTTGAATATCCATGAGATTGGTTTTAATCCACAACACTTGAGTGCAATAGGATGTTGCGGCTATATATTTGGATTCAACTGTAGAGAGAGAAATGAAAGTTTATTTCTTGTTGAGCTAGGACACTAAACAACTGATAAAGAAAAATGATCCTCCAGTAGTTATTTCTATATCATCAATACTTCCTACCCAATCTGCATCATTATAATATTTGAGAATGAGGTTTGTGTCTTTTGAATACCACAAGCCATAATCAACAGTTCCTTGCTAGTATCTAAATATTCTTTTAACCATAAGAACATGAGTTTCCTTAGGATTTGATTGAAATTTTTGTACCAAACCAACTTAATATATGATGTTAGGACTTGAAACTGTGAGATAGATAAAGTTTCCTATCATGAGTTTCTGGAGCATTATCATCTTTGCTGAGTTTTCAGCTGGTAGTCATAGGAGTGCTTATTGGTGTGCAATTTTCCATGCCAAGCTTCTTTAATATTTCATTGAGATGATAATTCCTCTTTTTGATTGATGAATATGTAGACCAAGAAAGAAGGAAATTTCTCCAAACGTGGCCATCTCAAAATCTTGTTGCATTGCAGCTATAAAATTCTTACTCATTAGTTCAATGTTAGTACCAAAAATAATATCATCAAAATTGTTGATGCTTGAATCTATTAGGACCAAAATGGAAACCCCATGAAGATATGAATCCTCCTGCATTTTTAGAGTTGTGGTACTCCTCTTTGTCTTATGATATTCTTCATAATTTCAAATCAAGAATAATATGGGACCATATCACATAGTCTATTCTAATCTTTAATGCTCAAGAAAAATCAAAATTATGAAAAATAAAATTATATTTATAAAAGAGAATTCCTGAGAAGTGGGCCAGGAATCTCAAACATCACACATTATATAAAATAAAAATGTCCTCACATACATCACAACAGTAATAAAGATTCTAATCACATTCAAAATAAAAGAAGATGGTGCATTTGCATGAGAGAACTTTTAAAGAGTAATACTTATAGAGCTCAAAAGAAGATCATGATAGATCGATTTCAAATGCTTTATACTCGAAACTCGGAGTTATAAAATACATTCAAAATTGATCCCGAATCAGTTCTCTGGGATTTCTCAAAAATAATAATGTGTATTAAAATGAATGAAATTCAGGTTTTTGTCTAATGGATTGGGATTGGGGCTCCCACTGACCATAAAGAAAACATGTACAAGAAAGTATGAAGTAGAAAAAGGAACATGGGAAGATCTAGAAAAATAGAATATGGAAAGAAGACAAAGAGGAAGTTTATCAGGATTCAATTATACTTTTCCATTTAAAGACGAAGAATAACTGGATGAAAATTGATAAGGGAAAAAAACTGTGATCAACATATACTTACTATGATGGAATCTCTTCTCCTCATTTACTTGTTGTTATTTATTTTGTACCCTTGCTTGTTGCAGTTAGATTTCCATTTGTAATTGCTTCTACTGGTATTTCAGAAATATTGGTTATTGAGTTGTTTAACCATTCTTGAGTATAATCCCTTAACGGGGAAAAAATCACTTCTTGTTTTACTTTAATATTAAACAACTTAGGTTCTATTTATCTATGATCAATAGATAAATGTAATCTCAATATCTTCGTTTTTATTTGTATACTCAAAAATACAATTGTCAATATCATCATGTGTGAACTCAATCATAGTATCAAACTTTTCATCTAATGCAGTTTTTAATTCTATAGTTTTCTCTTCAAATTGTTGTTGAGTCATGAGCATTGAATTTGAGATAAACTTAGGGTGTGAGACTTCAATAGTGGTACCAAAAATATCTAAATTAAGAATTTTTGAGTATGTTTTCGTCTTCCTTCTTGAAAAATCAATCAATTGAGTTAACAATCCCTTCAATACATTGATTCTTTCAATCCAGTTGGACTTTATTTTCTTGATGCAGCTCGAGGAAGGTAAATGTTCTTTCTTTCTCATATTATTCGTCATTGCTAAAACCTTTACTACAAACAACACAACTCTATCTATATAAAAACCTTCATCATTTTTCAGATCTGTATTCAAATATTCTATGGTTTTGTGAATTTTGAGGCCGATAGAGGAAAATCTTTTTTCTAAATCCCACAACTCTAAAATCAAATAAATTCTTTTATTTATGTTCTCCTCGACAAAATGTCGAGTGGAAATAATCAATCTTGAAATTCCTTTTACTCTAGCACTTGACACTGGGTTTTCTTGAAAAAAATTCTCAGGCCGAATCAAGGCAATGGGGCAAGCCATAATATGTGGAGGCATGAGAGTTGCTTCCAATTCCTTAATTTTCTCTTTAAATTGATTATTTGCTTCCTCCATATTGGTAATTGAAAAATCTAGTGCATCCCCTGTAACTTTGTGAATGGACGACAAGATAGGAGGAAACATGTTTTTTGTATCAATGGTATCCCACAAATTTCCACTTTTACTCTTAGTCGTTCTTTCAAAGAATAATTTATTAGAATCTCTATCAAATGAGGAATTTTGTACAAAAAAAATCTCTTCATTAGAAAATATCTCATCCTAGACATTAAGTGTAGAAATATGTTGTACATCTTCTCTCGAAAGTTCTTCTTTGTCTGGGAAGGTGATATTCTCAATATCCACATACAAGTCCATATTGTCTAGTAATAAATCATGTTCGTGTCCATGTGTTTCTCCTCCCTCTTGCTCTGAATTATATATTTTTATTTTAATGCTTAACTTGTGGGGGTTCTCTAAGTTCCCCTGAGGATGGTTTCTTTCTTCATCATCCCCTGAGTTATTACTCTATATTTTTCTTTGATGTGATGTTTCGAGATGAGGGTTTATCTTGGGTAGAACTCTTCTTCAAGAAACAACTAGTGATTGATCATTCTTCTCATTTGAAGGCTTTCCTCTTTCCTTGTGTGGTACTTATGATATTTTCTATATCGTCAAAATCTCTAACAACGTCTTGAATATTAGGGTCATGGATATCATTCTCTTCTTCTCTACTTACAAATGAGTTTATGAGTGCAGGGATGAGCCCGACTAAAATCAAATGATTGTAAAAAATACGACTGGGGTCAAACCCCTTGATTTCCTCTGCATATATCAAGTTGGAATGGTCGAAATAGGAAGCATAATCGTCAATCTTGGAAATTCCTCTAAGAAGAATTTCACCAACTTTCAAAGGAAGAGGTATGAATTGTTTTTTTCTTTTCTTAGAAAATGTGTGAAACTAGAATTTGTATTGTCTAGACATTTCAATTATAAACAATTTATCAGATACATAATATGGAAGAAAAATGGGTTTTTCATTAGAACATAAAACCATGATGATATTGTAATCATCCATTTTTTCAAGAATTCCTTTCTCATTCAGAAAAACTGATTCCTCCAATGAGATCTGAGAAGTATCTTCCCCAAACCATAACTTATTAAATTTAGATACAAAATCATTATATACTTCATAGAAATGGTGTCCAACCTTCTATCTCCACAAATCTTGATACCACATGGTCACAAGGTCCACCTTTTCATTTACCCTTCTAGAAATATTTAAACTCTTAAAAGTATGACAATAGGTGATAGAAAATACCCAATAATAGGACATATAAAATTTCTTTTGAGTCTTGAAATTTGTCAGGTTTGCAGTAATATCATTTGAAATAATCTTTTCCTAGTCGAATATTGCATTTTCATGAACTGTGAAATACAATACATAAAATTTCAATCGAGGAATAGTTTTTGTAGAGTCTAGGCCAACAATTTGAGTAAATAACTAGGCAATTTCTTTATAGGGATTTTTCAAATAACTTACTTGAATCCTGGATATGTCTTCTGGAATTTATGCATGATCCTGTAAATACTCTTGAAGAAGTTCAATTCCATTATTTTTTCCTTTTAGAAAATTTATGGTTTCTTCCCCTTTGTAAACCAGGTTTGGCTCCAACAATTTTAGCATATTCTTAAATATTGAAGGCACCAAGAAAACAAGAGGACTTATATACAATGGGATGGCCCTTTTGTTCTTAATTAATTTGTCTATGCACCAAGCGATGATATCTTTGCATTCAAAGACCTCTTGGATGCAACCTGCGAGAACTATCCATGAAGTCCACACCTTGTTATTTTCTTTACCCAACAGATTTGAATAGTACCAATATGACATGGACCAATGATAGTTCTGATCTTCTTTGGCGAAGAGGTTCAAGGTATCTCCACAAAAATGTTGTTTTCTAATGACTAACTTCATTGAGTTGGTGAGATTTTCTTGTAATATTACTTTGCACAATAAAACTATATTAAGTTAGATTTCTTTCGAAGAAAACATTAACTAGAAATAAATGTAATTTTCCTCGATATAAACACCATTAATTAACGACCTTTTCATAAATAAATTAAGTAGTTGAGTCCATAAATATAGAATTAAATGTGAATTGAGAAAAGTGAATGAAGGGACACATGACGATTGAGAGTCGGAGTGGGAGATTATAATGGAAGGGCAAGTCCACAAGTATGAAAGTACGCGAGTTTGAAAGTATGAAATAAATGAAATAGTTAAGTGTTGAGATATGTCAAGCGGGCTATGCAAGAATTGAAAGAATAACATGTAAGTCTGTGAGTCTGCAAGTCCACAATACAAAACTAAACTAAGTGTTGGGGTAGACTGATGTATTGGTAAAGGGAACATAATACAATTTTGAGAGTCAGTGAGTCTGCCAACCCATGAACATGGAGAAAATGACTAAGTGTGGTAATACTGATACAACAAAGAAAGGGAAAAGGGGATATGGAATATTCAAGAAATAAATTTATAGAAGGGGAAGAGAAAAGGTAAGAAAAGAAATGGGAGATAGAAAGAAAGGGGAAGAACAAATGGGACTCAACAACTAGCTCCAACTGTGGGATGATAACCCCCTGCAGGTTATCAAGGATCCATAAGCTCAAGACCAGTTTTATTAATGGTTGGTAAATGGAGTCAATAAGGAGAGAATATAAAAAACTAAAAATATAAATTATGTATAGAGAGACGAGAGAATTTAGAAAAATAAACTTTTCAATTATTTCCCATTGACAGGAAACATCAACATCTTTTCTTTCATGTCCTTCAACATATATGAATTAAAACCCATAATTTTCTCAATGAGGTAAGGCCTAATCCAAAGTGCTTTAAACTTCATATGCATTGATGGATTCTCTTTTGTTTTTTTCCAGAGTAAGATGAATTCTCTCTTTTGAAAATTCTTGATTGTTTCACTTTGATAAAAATATTTAACATTCTATTTCCTATGTGATATTTTCTTCAAAGCCTCACTTATTTCTTCTTTTAATCTCAACAATTGATTCAATCTCTTCTGCAAAGGGGAAGTATCTTCAACGTCCTCCAGGTTGATTGCATGAGTCAAATAATTCAATTCAAGGTTGATTGGCATCTTCGATTCCTTTCCATAAACCAACATGCAAGGAGACATCCTAGTGCTATCCTTTGGCATCATTATACTTTCCCATAAAGCATATATCAACTTCAAGTGCCAATTTTTCTAATTTTGATCAATAGTCTTCTTCAGGATTTGAATCAATGTATTAGTAGTAGTGAGAATACATATGTGCCCCTTACTTTATTTTAGATTTATTGGCCCAATGAAATCCAAACCCCACTGTGTAAATGTTTTTTTTATTAATATAGGTTGCAAAGGCATTGCAAACCTCTTCATCTTTCCTAAGAATTTTTGACATGGAAGGAATCTTCTCACCGTCTTGTATGAATCCTTGAAAAATGATTTCCAATATTATCTGGCTCTTATTATATTATGTGTTGTAGTAGTAGGTGAAAATTTTCCTTCACATATGCCTTCATGAAACTCTTGTATCAATTTTTGGGCCTTTCTTTCATCTACACATTTCAACAACATGCCATCATAATTTCTTCTAAACAATATTTCAACAATCAACACATACTGACTTGACTTCATCTTTAAATCTCTTCTTTCCATTGGAGTCATGATGATGGGAAATTGACCATATTTTAAATAGAATACAATATCTTTGAAGAAATCCGAGCCATATATAGACTTTCCAATTGAGATTGGAATCATTCCATTCAGGGCATCACTATCCACAATGAGTTTGGGACAATCCTTTCCCTTTTATTACTTTCAAAGGCTTGATTTCAATGTCATACTCCTAAATGTTTTCCAACCAATTTTCCCATTTCCCTTATCTTAGTTGTTGGTATAAAAGAATCTTTATTGGAGAGGATGGAACATATGCTATGACATGAGAATTTAAAATATATGTCTGAAAATGTGCTACTACTTTCACGAGAGACAATGCTTTCTTCTCCAACTCTAAGTATTTTAATTCATAGTCAAGGAGGGTATTACTCATAAAGATGATTGGTAACTCTTCACCTTTAACATTTCTTTGGTAAGGACTGATTCCATGACACTTTATGTAGAAAAATAATACATGATAAAGTCTCTTTGAAAATATAAAATAATGAGCATTGATGCTGCACTAATTTCTCTTTTGATTTTATTAGAGGCCTCCTATGTTTCTTAAGTCCAATTTAACCTTTGGTATTTATTCAAAAATAGATTAATTAGTTTTACTATGCTCGCATAATCAGGAACAAACCTCAACACATAAATTATCTTTCCAAAAAATGATTGCACAACTTTCTTAGAAGATGGAGGATTGAGTTCATTAATAGCCCTGGCCCTCTCTGGATCAATATAAATTCCTTATTTACAGACAATATTCCCCAACAACTTCCCTTCAGCTAAAAAAAACAAACATTTCTTCGAATTCAGAGAAACCCCATACAATCTACATATTTCAAACACTTGCCTCATATGATGGATGTGTTATTTTCTTGCATTTGAATGGACCATTAGATCATCCTAGTAATCCACCATAAATATTCCTATAAAACCTTTGAATGCATGGTCAATATCCCTTTGGAAAGTAGCTAGAACATTCTTTAAACCAAATGGCATCTGATTGTATGCATATGTGTCCCAAGGTGTTATGAAAACCATCTTAGGCCTGTTTGATTATGCAGCTAAACCTTGATTGTATCCAGAAAATCCATCTAACATGGACATACAAGCATGACCGGTAACTTGTTGAAGAAGGGATTCCATGTTAGGTAGAGGATAGTTGTCGTTTATACTTGCTTTATTGAGATATCTAAAATCCACACACATCTGAATTTCCTTGGTCTTTTTCCTCACAACTGTCGGGTTTGAGAGCTAGTCAGAATGTCTGATGGGGTATATGATTCCAACTTTCCTTAATTTCTTCAATTCGATCTTCACCAATGGTTTTAACTTGGGATTCATCATTCTTATTTTCTTCTTAAAGGGATTTTCTCCTTCTCTTAATGGAATAATATGCTGAAATATTGATTTATCATAGGTTTTTAGGTCATCATAACTCCAGGCAAAAACATCAAAATATCATTTGAAAAGGGAGATATATTGATCATGTTCTTCATATGTAAAATCAACTACCAAATTTACATACTTTTGGGAACTATCAGTTCCAATATTGACTTTCTTCATTTCTTGTACTTTTTGGACTGATACCTCTTCCTTGAGACTTTTTGTATGACTATTATTGTGAAAAAAGACTCATATTGGACACAATTCTTTGAAAGAGAAGAAATATTATTATCTTCAACACCATTTTCATTTGCCAAAAAATATTTTAAGTGATGAAGATCCCCCCCTTCTCTCCTAAGGGGTTGCACTATTGATACTGAGAGGGGGGTGCATCAGTATCAAGTACAATTTAAAACCTTTTTCAACTTATACTTAAAAAATTCAATTATATCCAATGAGAAATTAACAATAGTATAAGAGTTACACCAATACACCACAATACACCATGCACAATATATGAGAAATAATCAATAGTTATTGTTCAAGGGAAGTAATGACTTCCAAAGGTAGCTACAGCTTCCA
>ML785696.1:652042-670936 GCA_009831015.1 Picea engelmannii | reverse complement strand
TTCTGACATGATTATTGGTGATGCAGGCTGACGATAGCTTGCCGACTTGACTCACATATGGAGTAAAGGGGCCACACACGATTGCAGAGAGGTTGAGGGAGAGGGGTGGACAGCAGCCCTACCACCGCCTGCTAGCACTCCCGTTGTGGCTCGAACTGTAGATTAACAATTACCTAGTTCGAGAGGACCCACGATGTCGTGAGGGCCGACTGCGACAGTCGCTCACGATGATTCTAAGGGGCGCGCAATACGGCGGGGGCCTTATTCCTTAGAGGCCTTAGTCTCCTACTAGTTCACCTGGCGGATTATTGACTCCAGGGGTTATAGAGGTCTACCAATCAGTTCATTTGGCGAGTGGTACCCTTGGAGCACATGGTGCATCCTGAAGGGCACGTCGCACAAAGAAATTCCAGAGGCGAGTGACACCCTTGGCGCACGTGGTGCGACCTGAAGGGCACGTCGCGATAAAGGTGGTTGATGGAGTCAGCCTAATTAGCCCTAAGTCTTCAGCACCTGAATAAAACCGTAAGCATTACCCTTAACTAATCGTCGCCTAGCTCAGAATCTAAACCCTAAGCCTAAGACCTTCTAGAAATCGGGGGGAAATTTTAGTGTGGCCTTAACAAACGAAAATTCAAAAAAAGAGAAAACAAAACTCGGACCATCACCCCCTCTTTATCCTTGTCTACTTAATTAAACTATCCTCCATCGCCTTGATCTTCCAGTATCCATCTTCCTTTACTTGTGCAGTTCACATTTACTAAATCGTCAGCCCTCCCCGTAATTCCTCTTTATTCGTTTTATGATATACATTTACTTTTCCCCTGTACTGGTTTGCCATCGCCTTAATCTCTCTTTAATCCTAAATATACAGCTATATTAATGGTAAATTAAATGATGAATGCATGCTTAATAATAGAAAAATGAAAACATATATATATGTATAGTTATATTATAAACAAATTATAAACAAATAAAGTTAAACATGTGAAGATAAAAGGAAATAAAAAAAAATGTTGACCGCACATACCTTTGAAATTTTTGAAGAGAAAAATAAAAATGAAATATACAAACAAAATAAACTAAAAAGAAAAATAAGAAAGTCAAAGAGAAAAAGGGGGGGGGGGAACCTAAGAAAAACAGGAATTAGGGTTTGAGTCTGTATAAAGGAAAGGAGGAGGGGGAAAGGTGGGGACCTTTTGCTCAGATTGGTATGGTTATGCTGGAGAATAGAGACTGACTGATTTTCTGGTAGGAGTTGGGAAGCCTCAATAGATTTGAGTGGTAGCTCAGCCTTGGAGGCGAGCTGAGGAGCTAGTTACTCTCTGGTTGTGTGTGGCCCCTTTGCGGCTCGGGGGGATGAGGGGGAAGAAGAGTACCCCTAGCGTTTGGCTGGGAGGTACCGGTGAGTTCGTTGCTATCGGCAAGCAGGAGCGGGAGCGGCTGGAGCACCGAAATCATTGCTGCAAGCAAATCAAGCCAAGGTATGTTCCTGAAACGAATAGAGTAGAATGCACAGTGATATATTGCTTCGATCATGGTTATATTATCACTTGGGAGGGCGTAAAAGTTCTTTCTATGACTGTAAAATAGTATTTGTTTGCCTTCCAGACTGGGTTAATGTTTTATTTTCATTTCCAGACTGGGTTAATATATTTCCTGGTCTGCGTAACGTTATATTGGTCTGGAGGAAGTAATGTGACATACGGCGGTGTAAATAAAATATAAACGAATTGGGACTGGTAAAGAATTATTGTTCTTTTTGTACGGGACTGTGTATTTACTTGCTTATTAACTTGGACAGGGAAAGGTTCACTTATTTCTGTGTTTTATTTACGGCGTTATGTACAGTAGGGTGTGTAGAGAAAATAATGGATTCCCTTTAGTGGCTTAGCGCTTGGTCCCTTGGTTTCGGCTTGACGTGCGCGCTTGGATTTGATATGTGTGGTTGATGCTTGTGTGATAGCTCACGGACTTGACCGGAGCCCTTGGAGATTAAGCCTGCTGCCACCTGTTAACCCTTGACGGCTGCGTGAAACCTTCCTTGTGTTGAGCGTTACCCTTATTCTCTGGTGTTAATGACGTCTGCAGGAAGTAAAAGGCCCGTGGTTTCTATTTCTTCATTTAGGTCTCGCTTGTAATAGTTACTGTCGACCTTTAATATAACCCTTGTTATGAGCATAAATTTTGATTTCGGGCGCATGTATTCTACTTTAATGAGCTAGGGTTGAAGCTTGTTTCTTTTTAAAATGAGTTCGTACTCCTGATATGTGGCTTTTACTGTGTTTTGTTACTCTTTAACCCGTCACAGTGACTTCGTTTTTGAAGACTATGCACAGGCTGTACCCTTCGTTTTGTTCTCCTGATAGCTGAGACCATTGACTTGATTTATAACAGAACAGATCCCTGCGCTACTGTATTAGATCTTGTTGTCTCTATATTGGGTGCGCCGTCCACTATTACATTGCTCCCATCCTAATTTGGAGATTTATCCAGTATTGTAAACGATCTTATACACTATATAATATCGAGAAAAAATTTTAATATGGAAAAAAAAAAAAAAAAAACCCTCACAATGACTTACAGTTACGCCTAAATCTTGGTTCAAACTACACCCTTCAAGGCGAGTTTAATATATAAAAATCTATGGCAGAGTTACATATTCAGTTGAGTTGATTTCTGATAATAAGCAACGATTAAGTTGTTTTAACGTTGTAATGATAGGTCCCTTGATTTATTGATTCTCAGCCGTTTGCATCCTCTCAAACTCTCCCTTGGTCCCACAGGTTGATTCGACATCCAGGGAAGATAGCTAATAGATCTAGTTCTATTCTACTTCAATAATCTTGATCAACGGTTAAATTATGATAGTGAAAAAGAATCGAGTTCAATCAAATTATGATAGTGAAAAAAAAATAAAAAATTAAATAGAATCAATATATGTTAGACTTCCAACATCAATATATTTTTGGAAACATGACATAACACATCTATTCCAGGCGGCACTGTAATGAAACTTCTCTTCTGTCTGTTGCAATAAAAGTCCTCAAGGTTTTTGTTACATCCATCCTATATTCAGATATGTTTGTGGAGTTATTGGTGTCTGAAATTAAATCAACATGGTGATTGTTTTACTATCAAATCACTGCCAGCAAGTCATTTCCTCGTTTTGTTAAATCGCTGTTCATTATCATTGCGCCCTAGGTCATTAATTCTTACTGCCAAAATTTACTGCCAGGAAGTCACATTCCTCGTTACGGTAACTCGTTGTTATCCATTATTCGCTCCTCGGTCAAATAAATTTTACTGTCAGACTAATAATACCTCATTGGTATAATCGTTAATTCTCATGGCGTTTATGCTGTCTTAAAAGTCGGTTAATCATGTCGTCCCATTTAAAGCATGGGTTTAACTTCGTTGAATTCTTGGGGTTGCGGTGCTGGTCGAATTACCAGCCTGATAATGCCGTTCATTTCAATACTGGCTCTACCGCCGTTTAGGTATTGGGACCATTTAATGTTTTAATTGCGCTGGCACTTGTGGTTGCAATATAAATATCCCTTAATTTAATCATTAATGGAATGTCGATACTAGTGGGGGGGGAAATGTTAAGTATGTATTAGTCGCAGTGTTAAGTTTAATTAATGAAAATGTTAATACAAGTCGAATCGCAATGATAAATAACAGTTTAAAGGTAATGGTAATATTATTTTAATAATATTATTAATTGACTGTTAAGGTCGACAGAATTGCAATGATAAGTTATAGTTAAATGCAATAGTAATATTTTTAACGGAAGGTTACTTTTGGTAGAATGGCAAGGATAAAACATCGTTTATAAGCAATAGCAATATTACTAATAGAATGTTAATGTTGATAGAATTGCAATGATAGGTAATAGATTAATTGCAATGGTTTAATTGAATTAATAATATTATTTAAATGAAATAATAGTGCGGGAAGAATTGCAATGATGAGTCACTATTTAATTGCAATGGTTTAATTGAAATAATTATATTATTTAAATGAAATGTTAGAGCTGGAGGAATTGCAACGTTAAGTATGTGTTCAGTTGCATTATTAATATTTTTAGTTGAAATGTCAATGTTATTTAATTAAAATGTTATGCGGGAAGAATTGCAATGATAAGTCATTGTTTAATTGCATTTGGAATATTAGTTGAAATGTTAATGTTGGTTGAAGTGTGATGTTAAGTAGTTGGGTATTTGCTATGTAATATTATTAATTGACGTGTTAATGCGGGTTGATTTGCAATGTTAATGAGGATACTTAAGTGGCAATGTTACTCTTGATAAAGGCAGGTTCATGACGATGTTTAAATTGCACTGCTATTATTTTGTAAGGTGATTACAATATGGTAATAATGTTTAGATTGCAATGTTATTATTGGCTTAATTTAAATGTTTATGATGATGTCGAATTGCGATGTCAATATCGTTTAAATGGAAATACTAATGACAATGTTTAAATGGAACTGCTATTATTTTGGAAGGTTACTACAATATGGTAATAATGTTTAGATCGCAATGTTGTTATTGGCCTAATTGAATGTTAGGATGAGGTTGAATTGTGATGTCAATGTTGTTTGAATGGAATACTAATGACGATGTTTAAATTGCACTGCTTTTATTTTGTAAGGTTATTACAAATATGATAATAATTAAGGGAGCATTTGATCCTGATTGATGTCTTCGGGTCCCAAGAATGAATGGTCGATTGGAGTCCTCCTGACTTGCGTCTCCCGTAGAGGTCGTGTTGTCCCTGATCTTGTAGTACTTGGTGGTTTGTATTGCGTAGGCTGTCCGTGTCGGGCGGGATGTAGACTCCTCTGGTAGCTTAGTAATTTGTCTGTGAGTAATCCGGCGGAAGGAATCCAGTGCCGTATCAAGAGTCACAGGCTGTTTAAAGGCACAGTTCCACTCTTGTGACACACTCTGAGCCGTATCAGTAGTCTCGGGCTGTTTAAAGGCACAGTTCCACTACTGCGACTCTACTGTCGGATTCTTTCATTCTGTGACAGTACTGTGCCTAACCCCTGGTGTCTGTCTCTGCCTACAGCCGCTAGTTGCCCACCTCATGTCCGGGGGTGTTTGCTTCTTGTTGTCACTATGATATGTCGGGTCGTCTTGATTGTGTTCGTCTTACTTGCGTCCTGTTGGTTCGAGTGTTGACGTAGAGTCGAGGGGGTTGTTTCTTCTACACACGCGCACACACTTTAACAAAAATTTCACCGGTCGACTGAGTAGTTGTCCTTAGCTAGGAGGGTTGTTACATTGACTAGCTTCAGGATTGGTCACAAACCCTATCTTCCACAAAGTGTATCTCCATAATTATAGAGAATCAAGAGCTAAAACTTTTACCACAGGTACCTTGATATGTCTTCTCAATAACATAGCAATTTCACCATCTGAATCGATTTAGAAACAAAGTTATAGCAACAATGGTAAGATGACTTGAAAATAACATACCTTAGAACACATCACCAAAAAACTTCATCCTCCCTTGAAATCTGGCCTTCTTTACTTCTGATTTCCTCTAAAATTCGACTTGTGTATAAAATGAATGTATAATGATATTTATTTATACCATTTATGTTACTTCCTTTCGAAATTAGGGCTGACCTGACACTTTCTTGTTTTGTAATTATTTTATTTAATTATCTTCAGGGCCTACATGTAATTCCTTCTTCAATTCACTTTGTCATCTTCAAAAATTCATTTCTCCTCAACCATGAGGTTCCACGTGACGTGCCACATACCACCGGAAACAAAATTATGTATACTATACATCCATGGGTCTTGTATCTACATGTGCATTTTCCTTCATGTACAAATACCTTCATCAATCTTGCAGTTCAAAACCCATGACTAGGGTTGACATCAATGACAACAACCAATCTTCCAACAATCTCCCCCTTTGTCATTGATGGAAACACTCATTCTCCCCCTATCATCATGATCCCAATTTATCTCCCCCTTTTACATCAATGGCAAAGGGTAGGGCTTCTCCCCTTGAGTTTAATGGCAAAAGGTAACTCTAGTCTTTGGGGCTGCTCCCCCTAAACATGTGGCACTCAATAATACTTCATCCTTATTTTTGGTCTTTGGGACTTTTTCTTCCTTGGAATCCTTTTCTGTGGCTTCTATCTTCTCTCTCTTCTTCATGTCTAGGATGTATATGTCGTTCGGTCTTTTTGTGGCAGTTGCAACCAATCTTCTTGAGTTATTTTCTCTGATTTTACATTTTCGGGAGTCAAACGTAAGAGTGTATCCTTGATCACACATTTTACTAACACTGAGTAGATTATGATTCAAGTCTTCAACCAATAGGACATTCTTTGCTTTTACATTTTTTCTTCCAAGTTCTACTACACCTTCTCCAAGTATTTTGGCAGACGAGTCATCTCCAAATGCAACATTGCCACCCTTTCTCTTCAAGCTAATGAATTTGTCTTGATCCTCGGTCATGTGTGAAGAACACCCACTGTCTATGTACCATTCATCTTCTTCTTTACATTCTTCAGCGGTCAATGCTATTCAACAATCTTCATTGTTTGGAATCTCTTTCCTTCTCCATACTGTGGTTGGCATAGGGACATGTTCATTCATATATCTACAATCTCGTGCTTTGTGACCAAGATAATTACATTTGTAGCATGCAATATTTTTTTCCATCAATGGGGAAAATAAATTATAACTTATGTTGACAAATCCATGATTATTTCCATATCTTCTATTTACACCATTCATGTTTCTTGCGTATGTGTTCCTTTCATTGATTCTGCACTTAATTGCCTTATGTCCAAAATTTTTGCAAGTATAGCAATGACCAAGAAAGAAACTTTGATACCTTGGAGTAAGTTGGATTCTTTGTGATGTAGTCCATCTGGGTTCATGATCTATTCTTCTGTAGTTTCCTTCATACTGATTGAAGCTTCTTTGGTTCCTGAAGGTAGGAGGTCTTCTTGGATATTCATCTCTTTTGTAATCATTCCTTCTTTCTGGTATCCTAGTCCACTTCTCATCAACTGTCTGTGTAGTTGTTTCTTCAACCTTCTTGTTGGTATTTGCATCTTCTTTTTATGAAGTTTCACCCATGCATCCAAGATGTGTTAAGTCTTTTGGAACTTGAGATTTTCTTAGGCTCTTCCTAAATGAGACAACTTCTTGTTCAAGTTTCTCACTATATTCTTCTTTCTTCATCATTTGGACATTCCTTACTTCTCCTATTCTTCTTTCTTCTTCGAGTAAAGTTTTCAAGAAAATGGTTTCTTCTCTTAGTTTCTCAAAATCTTCTAATTGTTTCTTCAATATTACAACTGCCTTTTCACAACTACCCAATTCACTTCTTAGTTTTCTTTGCATGTCTTTGAGCTTGCTATTTTCAATCTCAACATGCTTCAATTTGTTAAGATTCTCATCTTCTTGTTGAATAATTTTTTCTTCATGATTTTCTTCTTATTCATTGGAATTTTCTTCTTCAGTGTCATTTCTTTCAATCCTTGGATGAGGACATTCAAATTCAACATGACCTACTCCTTCACAATTAAAGCAAAAGAATTGACCTCTATTTTCTTCTTTGAAATCTGAGATGTTGTAATTTGCTTCAACTTCTTCTTCTTCTGTTGTTGCTTCTTCCCTTACATAAAGATATTGCAGCTTGTCCCAAAGCTCTTTTGATGATGTACATGATCCCACCTTGGATTTCACTGAATCTGTCAATCCATCCAGGATGGTATCTATTGTCAATTTGTTGTTCCTTTTTGCTTCCTTCTAAGCTGCAGTCTTTGGTTTCTTCAAAGCATTGCATCCTGAATAAACTAAGAACCAAACATTTTCCCCAAGAGATTTCAAATAAGTTTCCATTATATTACTCCAATATTAATAATTGCTTCCATCAAATGGTGGAATCCCATTTGGAATTTTGTCTTCCATTTCTTCTTAGAATCTTCTTTCCGGTGGTTAAAATATACTGAAGGTAACCCGCTCTGATACCAATTGTTGATACTGAGAGGGAGGTGAATCAATATCAAGTACAATTTAAAACCTTTTTCAACCTATACTTACACCATTCAATTCTATCCAATGAGAAATGAACAATAGTATAAGAGTTACACCAATACACCACAATACACCATGCACAATATATGAGGAATAATCAATAGTTATTGTTCAAGGGAAGTAATGACTTCCAAAGGTAGCTACAACTTCCAAATGTAAAGGGAAGGATAAACCTCCAAGAGGAAGATACAATCCTCCAATATCAATAGATATTTTAACTCTCCATCCTTTCCCCTTCCTTCCACCCAAGAATATATGAGAGATAATAAAACTTTACATTAAATCATCACCATCAACCAGTCATTGCATAGAACTTGATAATGCTTCATGAGACTTCTTCAATTTCTGAAATTCTTCAATTATTGGAGTACTCTGATCCTATAGATATTATTACTCAATGTATTCTCTGAAATGCCTCCAAGTGTCACTCCTTGAATCCTCCCCAAAAACAAGTTATAGAGAGAATAGTAGACCTTGTTCAATTTTGGTTTATTCAGGAGACCGAACCTGTACAGAATGCCCTACGCTCAATATTTAACATCAGATTTTGAAATTCGCACACAAGAAACTATAGTTCGTACTGTTTCCAATGAAATTTATCCCATGTCATTTGGATTCTCAATGAATCATTTATTACTATTTTACTCGGAACACCTATTTATTGACTAGCTTCAGGACTGGTCACAAACCCTATCTTCCACAAAGTGTATCTCCATAATTATAGAGAATAAAGAGATAATTTTTTTACCAAAGGTACCTTGATATGTCTTCTCAATACCATATCAATTTCACCATTTGAGTCACTCTAGAAAAATATTTATAGCAAAAATGGTAATATGACCTGGAAATAACATACCTTAGAACACATCACCAAAAGACTTCATCCTCCCTTGAAATCCGGCCTTCTTTACTTCTGATTTCCTTCGGAATTCGACTTGTGTATAAAATGAATGTATAATGATATTTATTTATAACATTTATGTCACTTCCTTTTGACATTAGGGCCGACCTGACACTTTCTTATTTTGTAATTCTTTTCTTTAATTATCTTCATGGCCTACATGTACTTCCTTCTTCAATTCACTTTATCATCTTCAAAAATTCATTTCTCCTCAACCATGAGGATCCACGTGACGTTCCACATACCACTGGAAATAACATGATGTATACTATCCATCCATGGGTCTTGTATCTACATGTGCATTTTCCTTCATGTCCAAATACCTTCATCAATCTTGCGGTCCAAAACCCATGACTAGGGTTGACATCAATGACAACAACCAATCTTCCAACATGCACAACCTCTCGGTCTAGGATCGATCAAGAAGATGGGTCCGATTGACCCTTCGGGCCTTTGCTATACCCAAAGCCCACTTACATAGGTCCTTTTATCCTAAGGCACAGGTCGTATGAGACCCACAGACCTTCGCCTAGATATTTTTCAAGTCTCAATGCCAAATGGGCACTGAATCCTCCCTACTAATCCCTGTCTCCCTTGTCACCGCTAGTGGTGTCCACGCACTCAAGTGAAGGCTGTGTCGTGATTTCATGTTTCCTGACCCTGGGAGCGCTGCTATCTTTGTTTCCCCAATAGACGAAATTGTGATGGCATTGGATGAATGGTCTAGGTCTTTCCTTGATCGATGACTGCAATCAAGTCGATGTTTCACGTTTTGTGACTTTTGGGGTGTTGATGTCTCCGTTCTGCCGGTAGCCGAAATCACGATGAATCGAGATCTATGGTCCCAGTCTTTCCTTTATCGAGGACTGCGATCAAGTCGGTCTTTTGTGCTTCTCAAGTTTGGGTTCTCTTTACCTCCATTCTCCCGATAGCCGAAATTGAGATGTTATAGATCCGATGATCCAGGTCCTCCCTCGATCCAATGGTCATGATGATTTTGGGACTTCGCATTTCATGAAGTCGAAAAACTTATCACCTCTTGTCTTCCAATCCCTGAAATGTCGATATTTCACCCTGGACAATCAACGGTGCAGATCTCCCCAGAACGCAATGGTTTAGATTCAGTTGCAGATTCGGACTTCGTGAATCCTTGGTGCTCTGCTCCTTTGAATCCTCCAGAACGCGAGTCAGGGATTCACTGATCATTTTCCATGCATCCCTTCCAGTGGACCATTCTTATTGTCTAGTGTTCAGATCAAATGGCTGAGTCCCCTCCTACTTTTCGCTTATGTTTTCTTTAGACTTAGAATATTTCTAAGAACTCAAAGGTTTTGAACCTTTGTTCCTCCAATGAGTCCAACCTTAGGACTTCGTGAACACCTACGAAAGGTGTCATCCCTCCTGAGCTTGGTCTTGTGAAGAATTTGCATTCCTGTGCACTCCTTGTGTCTCAGGGGTCTCGATAACTCGAACCTGAAATATTTCTCGAAGAATATTCATTTCACCCTCCTGGTGTTCTCCCTTTATGATTCCTCAACTTCTCAAAAATTTCCCTCGACACTCAATCAAACCTAGGATCTATGCACTCCTTGCACTAGATCTTTATGCAAGATTTTGGGTTCTTGCAGATGATTGTGCACACCTTGCACCAGTCTCTTTGCCCTCCTTGCAAAGGAAAAAATTTGTGTTATCTCTTTTGAGATTTGGAATCGAAACAGATTCTGTCATGCACTCCTTGTGTTCTGTGCACACACCTTGCACTACTTCAAGAGAAGAGAAAAAATTGAAACTTATCCTAACCTTCACAGTTCCATTTACTCTAAATTAAATTCATTCACTCACTAATGAAAAAACAATACAGAGAATTACCAAACAATGTTCAGACCATGCATTGGATCAATTTTTCTTTGTTCTATTCATAAGTGAAAATGATTACAATTCCAATAAAAAACAACCACTGAAAACTCAAATCTCCTGCTAACTTGCAACCAACATCTACCCTGCAACCAACCTCATCTGGGCATACCAAACCTATATCTCTCATATGGCTCTTAGGGTTCCCTCCTTAACTATGTTTCTACTCTAAGACTATCCTATGACTATCTTGGATCGGTCGCATTCCAGATTCATAATGGAAACTCCCGCTCCACTCATGATTATCTAAACATGCCTCAAAGGGTAATTTCATCTCTGGGTTCAAGCGTGCTTCAAAAGATAAATTTTGACGTTGAGCTAAGGAGGATTTCAAATATCTGTTGCAACTGTCAATGTTGGCTCCTATATAGATTCCTTGACGTTGATGGGTCTTACTCTGTGTGCTTTCCAACGATGCTCCTGCATCATTAAGCCTTCATCATTCTCAAACACTTGGAGATAATCTTTATTATCTGGTACTGAGGGTCAAAAAACTCTTTTCACTTGAAAATATGTCTCACTTTGGATGTCATCTGGATTTGACAATGAAGCGACCAACAATAAAAGAATATTCTTTTTTATTTGTATCCCTTTGAATAAAATATATATTGAAGGAACTAAAGGCCTCCATTAATTCATTCACTCTTTTGAAATATAGCTTGAGCCTTTCCTTTTTAATCTTATACTTCTGAGTGATCTAATTTATTACCAACTTTGAGTCCCCAGTCATAATCAAATGTTCAATCTTTATTTCCAACTCCAGTATCATCCCTTGAATTAGGGCATCATACTCTACTTCATTATTTGTACAAGGGAACTCAATTCTGATGGCATGTGGGTATACTAACTTGTCAAGGATTTTGAGTACAATCCCTACTCCACTCCCTGAGCTTGAACAAGCTCCATCAAACGACATTCTCCAATAGATGGAAAAGTAATTATCTTCCCTCTTTATGTCCTCAATTTTCTCCATATCTAGGATGGAATAATTCTCAATACCAACACTTATATAATATTCCATCAATTTGTTATCCTTCTTTTTGAAATAAAATGGTCTCTTGGGTTCACGAGGAACCTTGATCACTTCTCCATATTTGTCAAGAAACCTCTTATAGTTTCCATCATTCATTATATAGCCACTGATCATGGAAGAGAAGAATCTTCCAAGGATAAATACATATGTTGGAGGAAGATCCACCACCACAATAGTGAAAACTGTAATGATGTGGTAAACAATGGTAATCCAGGCATACAAATACGTAATTTCTCCATATGTTGGTACCTTCCTGGAATCAATTGCATAGATCCTCTCACCTGTTTCGTAGTACTTGGTGTAAGTATGTTATGAGGAAAATCTCTTTATGGCTAGGGGTAAACCACAACAGATGAAAATTACTTCAAAAATCAACTCTAATCTCAAGTATTCTATATAAATAAATATGCTAGTAGGACAAGATAAAAGGCCTACCTCACCCAGATGTTCAATGAAGTCCACCATTGAACACTTGACCCAAAGAAATATACCTGCAAGTAGCTCTCAACAATCAATAAATGCAAGCATATGGTGATAATATATAATGTTAGCACATTCAGTAGCATAATCTATCAACATTCATAACAAATATGCCCATGGAATAACAATTCAAATATTTGTGAGATATTCATTGGATGATAAAAGAGTATTTCTATTAAGATATAATCAACAGAAGTGAATGAGTTACAAAATTCTGTGTCGGCATGATTCGGAACCTAGAAACTAAGTTCCTTCCAGTTGGGCCTCTACCACTTCAATCCTCCACCAAAGGCAAGCTCATATAACATAGAAAATGAAGTTATCAATCAATAAGGGAAGAGCTTGGGGGATGAACAATATGTTCATACTTAAAGGATAAAGGGATGCAGACTCAATGTGAAGTGAATGATTTCTCCAGAGTAACTTTTCTCTCAAAGTTGAATTCTTTCTCCACTTTTCCATAGCTCGTATTTGGCTCCTTTATAGCCTTCAAGTGGAACTGAAGGGCCGAATCAGAACATTTCTAGTATATGGAAGGCCAAGGATCATTGATCTCATGATGTGACATGGAAACCTGACACCATTTTTTAATTTTGGGCACATTTTCTTATGTACGTGGGTTGTAGTGGTGCAACCTATGTATACGCATGATGTAATATAGGAAAGGTGTGTATATGTGGAAAAATAATGTTTTTATCTCTCAGATTTGCAGAAAGGGACTTCAAGTCTGCATAGGGAAATGGAAAAAGGACTTATGTGCAAGATTGCATAGGGCGAGGAAAATCTTACTATAACAGATGCCCCCTAATGTGTGAGGTCAGAGGAGTATCTGTGATGGCCGAAATACATTATAAAATCCATAAGTGGAGTAATGGGGACCCAACTAGAAAAACTAGTTGCTCACTAAAATCTATATTGACTTTGCATACGTGGCTGCCAATTTGAATTACACTACAGATCCACGTGAAAATATACCAAAAAATTGTCCATGACCATGAATAGGAAAATACAAATGTGGTTACATGCCAAAGGTTGTCATAGTCACGATCAAGGCCTAGTAAAACCAGTCTAAAAATAAATCTGAAGATATTTGTATACAATGGAGTATAATCTGATCTCCCATGATCACTGAAGTCACACAGGTATTGGTCCAATGAAAAGGTAGAAACAACTCAAGAAATATGCAACTATAGCTGATGTCTTCAATTCTTCTACACAATCCACCAAAGGTGCAAGTCTACATCATGTGAATAAAGGAGTTGAGGTCGAACATAATGAGACTTCGTTTGATTACCAGTAATTGAGATATACCATTAAAAAACATGAGGAAACATATCGATGATGAAAGTATGTATCAAGGAACTGAGTACATTATTACAAGTGTGAATAAAGGAGTTGGGTTCGAAAACTTGAAGAATCCATCGATTAGAACACATTAATCTAATCCCAACTATTGAAGGCGAGAAAACCTGCCACTAATGACTGCAAGCCTCTAGGTATTCATTGAACTCTAGGTCTCGTCTCCAGAATATATGAGTTGAATTTGATTGAAGGAGACCTATTGAAAGGAGAGAATTAAGGCATCTCTCATCATTCATCATGAGGTACAAAGCAGGAGCTTGATGATTTGGAGGGAATCAGACAAAGAACATGTTCACGAACCAAAGACCTTGTGCATCTTTGGTGTGTGCCAATGAGGAAAAGACCCTCTGAATAGCATCCAATGAGGAAAATTATTGACAAAGGCAAGGAAACCACCAATAAGGATAATGACATCCAAGACACTGCATAAATCCCAATGTGTGAATATATGTCTTGCCATCGAACACAAGGGAAACCACCCAATCAATTACCAATGATGAAATTTCAATTGATGGGTTCAAGGTTACCTACCAATGAGGAAAGTAGGACCAGGGTGTGCAATAGGACTACAAATTCATGTGATTCTGAGACAAAATGAGGCTATGGTTGACTTGAAAAGTCAAGATTTCTGAGGAATGGCTAACACAGGTTGATAGACATCCTTTGAACAAGAGCACGAAACACATGGAAGATTCTGGAAGCATAGACTCAATGATGAAACCATGATATGCAGGAGGCATCAATCAAATTATCCATAGGGACTAGAAGCGTAACTAGTTGGGGGAGTAAACTCTCTGTAATGATCTCAGCTTCTTAAGGTCATGCTAAACCCAAAATTATGATGACAAGTGGACTAAAAAAAAAATTGTTTTGTTCAAAGGTGACACAACTGCTGCTAATATAAGATAATAATCCCTTCCCACCTGTCATTTTTTGTTTTTTCATAGTCAAATGAATGTTATGATATAGAGGAGGGGATGAGTATTGCAAGTAAGAAAAACTAGATCCAACAGTGGAACATACCTATGCTCAATGCAAGGAGGTGCATGCGGGAAATGGACACTCGGGGGAATTTTCCCTCCTGGGTATAGGTTGTCAAGTTGCAAAGGATATGAACAAGGCTCTGCATGATTGAGGATGGAAAACTACCGAGGAAAACAATTTATAATGCAAAGCAAGAACCAACAATAGGCTCAATACTTCAAGCAAGGGCATGAGATGCAATCACAACTTAACACCAAAAAATGTCCTTTTTCATAATCTTAGTCTACCTGGCTTGAAAAAGGGATAAAATTGTACCAAATAGATGTCCTTTCAAATCCAATTTATGAGTGTGAAAGAGACAAGTTCACTCAACAAATTTTTTTCTTTTTGAAAATGAGTCAGAAAAGAACTTAAATCATACTCACTTGGGAGTCCTCTAGGTATAGGTCAACATGTTTATGAGTGAGAAATGAGGTTCAACATAAATTCATGTATTATATATAAGGGACTAATGAATAAGAGGATCTAACTAGGGTACCCATGTTTGGTAAGTCTCTACCATTTGATAACGACACTTCTAGTAGCAGATAGATAGTTCTGTGTCGCTAAAAAATGGGTTCATACCTAAGTCATATGAGTGATAGTTATAGGACGATCCAAGTGTGCATAGGGAAATGGAAAAAGGCCCTATGTGCAGGATTTCATAGGGTGAGGCAAATATTTCTATAACAATCTCATGCCAAGTGCCTCCATCACTTCCAAAGGAATGATGTTGTTTGTTGCACTAGAATCTACCAGAAAATTGTGGAGCACGACATCATGATTCTCTATTGAAATTTAGAAAGGTGGAACTTTGCCTCTTAATTTCACTACTGATGTATTATGACTCTGCTTCAAGTTTGCAATCACTACTTCAATTCTCCCAGCTAGCTCATCCAATAGTTTTAGGATGTTTTCCATGTGTTGAAGAATTTTTACTACTTTTGTAAAAGGAAAAGTAATCCTTAACTTGCTTAGATCATCAACCACATTGTATATCATTTGAAAGGGGTTGATATTCTATTGTTTCTTTTTAACTTCTATGTTGGTCGTTTTACTTTTATCACTCTCTTTCTCCTTATCTTTCTCTTTTTCTTTTTCATAATTCTCTTTATTCATAGACTTATTTACAAGTGCCCGTGTTTGGAAAACATTTTCTACAAGCTAGGATAGCTTTCATATTCATCAAATATGTACATGGATGTCTCACATCCATCCATATGTACAGATTCACAAATTTCTTCTGGCATATAATGATTTTCTAGTTCGACCATTTTCTCATTGTATGGCTCATCAAGTATTACTGGGTTCGGAGTTGGCAGTCTAGAAACCGTTTGTATTTGTTGGTTGTCGACATTTTCAAACCTCGTTATTTGTTCTTTGGCAGTGCTTATTCTTTATTTTGGAACCAACATCCTCATATTAGGCATGTAATTATCATTCCTTCTTAGTCTTGTTATTTCATTCTGCATTTGTATGATAATTTTGTTCATTTGTGCAATCTCCATTCTTTGCTTCATCTCTTCAGCTGCAACATGGTCTATTTTCACATCTAGGATAGTTCCTTTAAATAATCCCCCATTGACTAATTGAGTTTCACCAGGATGTGGATTTTCTCTTCATTCTTCTTTGAACTAGATGCTACTTGATCAACAATATTCAAACTATCCATCTACCTTTGCACTTTTCCAAGGATAATGTCAGGGTCAGCGCATGTTTCAATCATGATTTCCTCCATCTTCATAGCTTTGATCATTTCTTCATCCAAAGTCTCAATTTGAGAAGATCCAATAGCAAACTTCACATTGGGTGGCATGACATTTTTGTAGCAACCAAGTATTACTAGATCACTAGGCATTTTATCTTCAAGATTTTTTTTCAATGTTTTATTGAATCTGAAATTGAAATCTCTTATCCTCTCATTTTTCTTTAGACATATTTGGGTGAAGTTGGTAATAAGAGTATGACACATGACTCGAGGAGAAAACGTATTTAATAACATCATTTCAAGATCATAAAATGAGTCGATTGATCTTGTGGAAAATGATGTGTACCATTCATAATCTTGGCCTGATAAAGTTTGGAGAAACAACCTTACCATCACATCATCATGTTTGATAAGATGGAAATCAAAAACATCCAAAAAAAAATCAACAGGTCTTTTGGCATCAATCGTTCCATCTCCAGAAAATGTATTCAAAGTACCTTTAGGAAGAACAAGGAGCTCATGTTGTTCACCTCGAAGGCGGAGGTGGGAGTCTCTTACCCTTCTTAGGCATTTATACCTTCATTCTCGTCTTTCTTAATATCTCCTTTCCTCTCTCCTTTATTCATGTATTTCTTCATTTCTCTCTTCATGTCTCCTTTACTCTCATATTTCTTCATGTGTTTCTTCTCTTTTGTCTTCCCTATCAGCCATGTCTGAAAGTTTCTCCTCTTCTTCAAGAGGATGCTTTTAAATTTTTGATGTGCGCAGCTACTTGCTCTTGATTCTAATGATTGGTCCTATGTATTCATCCATCTTCAATTCTCGCCTTTCCCTTGTTATATTCGAGCTCATATTTCATTTATTTAGTATTTCCTTTCATCTCTCCTTTGTCTTCGGAGAATTTCTCTTTATTCTTATTGAACTAGTGTTTCCCAATACCTTTCCAGTTCTTCTCTAGTTCCAGTTGTTGTTATTGCAAGATTGTATAATTGGTGCAGAATACTATGTTGGTTGTTCAATCTGATTTCTAGCTAGGGTTGGTTATCTTGAGTCAAAGTCATATAATTTTATGGTTTAAAACTAACTTTAAAACTTGAAGTTTGATCCCTAGAATGGTCGCCAAAAATGTTGACGCTTGAATCCGTTAGGACCAAAACGGAAACCTCACGAGGATATCAATCCTCCTACATTTTTAGAGTGTACTCCTCTTTGTCTTATGATATTCTTCATAATTTAAAATAAAGAATAATATGGGACCATATCACATAATATAGTCCAATATTTAATGCTCAAGAAAAATTAAAATGTTGAAAAGTTAAAGTATATTTATAAAAGGGAATCCATGAGAAGTGGACCGGGAATATCAAACATCACACACTACAGAAAACAAAAATGTTCTCACATCGATCACAACAGTAGTAAAGATTCTGACCACATTAAAAATAAAAGAATATGGTCCATTTGCATGAGAGAAATTTTAAAGAGTAATACCTATAAATCTCAAAGGAAAATTATGATAGATCAATTTCAAACACTTTATACTAAAAAATTAGAGTTATAAAATAAAGTCAAAATTGATCCTGAAATATTTCTCTGGGATTTCTCAAAAATAATATTTTTTATTACAATGCAGGAAATTCAAGCATTTGTCAAATGGACTGGGATTGGGGCTCCCGCGGACCATAAAGAAAACATGTACAAGAAAGTATGAAGTAGAAAGAGGAACATGGGAGGATATCGAACATCAAAATGTGGAAAGAAGACAAAGAGGAAATTTATCATGATTCATTTATACTTTTATATTTAAAGAAGAAGAATAACTGGATGAAAACTAATAAGGGAAGAAAATGTGATCAACATAGACTTACTATGATGGAATCTCTTCTCCTCATTTGCTTGTTGTTGTTTATTTTGTACCCTTTCTTGTTGAGGTTAGATTTCCAGTTGTAACTGCTTCTACTGGTATTTCAGAAATCTTGGCAGTTGAGTTGTTTAACCATTCTTGAATATAATCCCTTAATGGGAAAACAATCACTTATTGTTTTACTTTAATATTAAACAACACATGTTTGATTTCTCTATGATCAATAGATAAATTTTGCAAAGTATTCTCAATATATTTATTTTTATTAGTATACTCAACAAGCGAGCTATCAATATCATCATGTTTGAACTCAATCATAGTATCAAACTTTTTAGCTGATGCCTTTTTTAATTCTTCAATTTTCTCTTTGAATTGTTATCGAGTCATGAGCTGTTAAGCCCTAATGTTGGCTCATTACCCCTTAATTGGGGCATATTAGATTAGTAATGCTATTTTATTTATGTCGGCTTAGGCCATTAGTTGTAATTTAGATTAGTAATGTTATTTTAATTATGTCGGCTTTAGGCC
>ML785696.1:637008-647222 GCA_009831015.1 Picea engelmannii | reverse complement strand
CATCTTGTACTTGAACATTTAAGTGGGGTAAAAGGAGGTTGCCCCCTCGAAGAGGCTTATTATCTGAAATTATCTCTTTTTCAAGGCATTGAGTACTTTTCTTGAGGTTTTTATATGCTATATTGATGTTTGGTTCTTAACATGAGCATTGAATTTGAGATAAAATTAGGGTTCGAGACTTCAATAGTGGTACCAATGATATCTAAATTAAGAATTTTTAGTATGCTTTCATCCTCCTTCTTGAAAAATCAATCAATTGAGTTAACAATCCATTCAATACAATGATTATTTCAATCCAACATGCCTTTAGTTTCTCGATCCAGCATGGGGAAGGTAAATCTTCTTGCTTTCTCATCTTCTCTGTCATTACTAAAACCTTTACTACAAACATAAAAACTCCATCTGTATAAAAAGATTCATCATTTTTTAGATCTGTATTCAAATATTCTCTGGTGTTATGAATTTTGAGGCCTATAGAGGAAAAGATTTTTTCTGAATCCCATAACTCTAAAATCAAAGGAATTATTTTCTTTATGTTCTCCTAAAAAAAATGTCCAGTGGAAATAATCCAGCTTGAAATTCAGTTTACTCTAGCACTTGACTCTAGGGTTTTTTGAAAACATTTCTCAGGCCGAATCATGGCAACGGGGGAAGCCAAAATAGGTGGAAGCATGAGAGTTTCTTCCAATTCCTTAATTTTCTCTTTCAACCGAGTATTGTCTTCCTCCATATTGGAAATAGAAAACTCCAGTGCATCCCCTGTAACTTTTTGAATGGACGACAATCTACAAGGAAACATGTTTCTTGTATCAATGGTAGACCAAAATTTTCCACTTTTACTCTTTGTGGTTATTTCAAAGAATAATTTCTTATAATCTTTGTCAAATGAGGCATTTTGTACAACAAACATCTCTTCATCAGAAAATATCTCATCCTAGACCATAAGTGTAGAAATATGTTGTACATCTTCTCCAACGGGTTCTTCTTCATATGGGAAGGTGATATTCTCGATATCCACATCCAGGTCCATATTATCCAGTAATAAATCTTGTTCGGGTTCATGTGTTTCTCCTCCTTCTTGCTGTGAATTAGTTCTTTTTATTTTAATATTTAACTTGTGGGGGTTCTCTAAGTTCCCCTAAGGAGAGTTTCTTTCTTCATCATCCCCTGAATTATTACTTTGTATTTTTCTTTGTTGTGATGTCCTGGGATGAGATTTTATCTTGGGTAGAACAATTCTTCAATAAATAGTCGGTGACTAAGCATTATTCTCATTTTAAGGCTTGTCTCTTTTCTTGTGATGTTCTGTGGTTCTTATGATAGTTTCTATATCGCCAAAATCACATTCATATTCTTGAATATTAGGTTCATGGCTATCATTATTCTCTTCTCCACTTACAAATGAGTTTATGAGTGTAGGGTTGAGCCTGACTAAAATAAAAATATTGTAAAAAATATGTATGAGATCAAACCGCTTGATTTACTCTCCATATCTCAAGTTGGAATGGTCGAAATAGGAAGCATATTCATCAATCTTGGAATTCCTCTAAGAATAATTTCACCAACTTTCAAAGGAATAGGTATGAATTAATTTTTTATTTTCTTAGAAAAGGTGTGAAACCAGAATTTGTATTGTCTAGCCATTTCAATAATAAAAAATTTATAATATACATAATTTTGAAGAAAAATGGGTTTTTCGTTAGAACAAAAAATCCTGATGATATTGTAATCATCCATTTTTTCAAGAATTCCTTTCCCATTCATAAATTTTGTGTCCTCCAATGAGAGTCGGGAATTATCTTCCCCAAAAAATAGATTCTTAAATTTAGATACAAAATCATTACATACTTCATAGAAATTGTGGCCAACCTTCTGCATCCACAAAGCTTGATACCACAGGGTCACAGGGTCCACCTTTGCATTTACGCTTCTAGAAATATTTAAACCCTTAAAAGTATGAAAATAGGTGATAACAAATACCAAATAAGATGACATATAAAATTTCTTCTCAGTATTGAAATTTGTTAGCTGTGCAATAATCTCATTTGAAATAATCTTCGCCCAGTCGAATATTGTGTTTTTTGTGAACCATGAAATGCAATATATACAATTCCAATCAAGGAATGGTTTTTGTAGAGTATTGGCCAACAATTCAAGTGAATAACAAGGAAATTTCTTTATAGGTATTTTTCAAAGAACTTACTTGAATCCTGGATATGTCTTTTGGAATTGATGTAGGATCTTGTAAATACTCTTGAATAAGTTTGATTACATTATTTTTTATTTTTAGGAATTTCCTGGCTTCTTCCCCTTTGTGAACCAAGTTTGGCTTCGAAAATTTCAACATCTTCTTAAATATTGAAGGCTCCAAGGAAACACGAGAATTTATCTAGAATGGGATGGCCCTTCTGTTCTGGATGAATTTGTTGATGCACTAGGCAATGGTATCTTTTCATTTGAATACCTATGGGACACAACCTACGAGAAATATCCCTAAATTCCACACCTTGTTATTTCTTTACCTAACAGATTTGAATAGTACCAATATGACCAAGACCAATGATAGTTCTGATATTCTCTGGCGAAGAGGTTCAAGGTATATCCACAAAACTAGTATTTTCTCATGACTAGCTTCGTTGAGTTAGAGAGATTTTATTGTAATATTACTTTTCACAGTAAAATGATTTTAAGTTAGATTTATTTTGAAGAAAGCATTAACTCAAAATAAATGTAATTTTCCTCGATATAAACACCATTAATTAATGAACTTTTCATAAATCAATTTAGTAGTTGAGTCCATAAAGATAGCATTAAATGTGACTTGAGAAAAGTGAAAGACGAGGCACGTCATAGTGGAGAGTCAGAGCGAGAAATTGGAAAGGAAGGGAAAGTCCGCGAGTTCAAAAGTACAAAATAAATGAAATGGTTAAGTGTTGGGTTACGTCGGGTGAGCTGTGAGAGGAGTGAAATCATAACATATAAGTCAGCAAGTCCATGAGTCCACGATACAAAAATAAACTAAGTTTTGGGGAGGAATGATGTATTGGTAAAGGGAACATAATACAAGTCCGAGAGATCGTGAGTTCGCTAACCCGTGAACATGGAAAAAACAACTAAGTGTGGCAATCTTGATACAACAAAGAAAGGGAAGATGGGATATGGAAGATTCGAGAAAGAAATTTATAGAAGGGGAAGAGAAAATGTAAGAAAAGAAAAGGGAAGATAGAAAGAAAGAGGAAGAACAAATGGGACTCAACAAACATATACTACAATAATTAACATGTCATTACCTTCAACCTTGATGTATAAGTTGCTATCAGTTGTTCCCTTTTTAAAACCTTGCTCGTGTGGATACTTGTCGACTTTATAATACCAATATCATGGAGCCTATTTTATCCCTTACAGATATTTCTTTAATCGACAGACATAATCATTTTTTTCAATCAACATAAAACCCTCTGGTTGCTCCACATAAAATTCTTCCTCAAGGTCACCATTCAAAAAGGATGATTTGACATCCATCTGGTAGACTTTGAATTTTCTATAGAAAGAAAAATCCAAAAAACATCTTGATAGATTCAATTCTTGCAATAGGGGAAAAGTTTTATTCAAACTCTACTCCTTCGACTTGAGAATTCCCTTTTCATACCATCCTGGCCTTGTTTCTTACTATCTGTCCACCTTCATTCAACTTGTTTTTGTATACCCATTTAGTTCCAATTACATTCTTGTTTTTAGGTCTTGGAACAAGATCCTGAGTTTGATTTTTTTCTATTTGATATATTTCTTCATTCATGGATTTAACCCACTGATCATATTAATTGTCTTGCACAAAATTTTTGGGTTCATTCATGGACAACAATGCAAAATTTGCATAGCTAGATGTATCTACAAGTTTTCTTCTAGTTATTACACTTTCTTCCTTGTTTCCAAGAATCCGACTTTCTAGATGATGTTTTTGAACATACCTTGATGGGATCTTTAGTTGTGGTGACTCCATTCTTTCTTATTCCTTAAAATCCTCTCGTTCTTGATACTCATTGATTCCATCATCTTGTGATTCATTTTTTACTGGTTCATAATATGAATCATTATGATGTTTATGTCTCACTGAATGAAGTGGTCCCTCATCTACTTTTACATCTATAATTTCAACTATATTATGGATTATTTTTTTGTATCCCTTCTATCCTTTACTTCTAGAGGATTATCCTAACATAATACCCTCATCATCTCTATAATCGAACTTACCCAAGTTGTCTTCATTTATTTTACTGTAGCATTTACTTCCAAAACTTTTGAAGTGATTTATTGATGTTGTTCTACCATGCCATATATCACAAGTAGTTTTGTCACCATTTACTCTTATACGTGCTTTATTGATAATGTTAACAATAGTTTGAAAAAATTATCCCCAAAATGTTTTAGGTACTTTTGATTCATCAAGCATGGCCCTGGCCATTTCTTGAACTGTTTTGTTCATCCTTTATACTACTCCATTATAGTAAGGGGTTTTGGAAATAACAAACTATCTCTTGATCCCATGATTTCACAATAACTGTTGAATTCATCAGATGTGAATTCTCCTCCTCTGTATAATCTTAGGCACTTTTTTTTAAATCCATTTCATTTTCGACATATTCTTTGAATATTTTTAATTTTTCAAAAGCCTCAAATTTATGCTTCAACAATCCAACCCAAGTCATTTTCCTAAAGTCAACAATCAAAAAAATGAAATATATTTCACCTCGAGGTGATTGTGTGCTAGTAGAGCCATAGATATTTGTATTAATCATCTCAAGAGGTTGAGTGGTGGATTTTTCTCTTGCCTTGAATTGAACTCTTGATTGTTTTCCAAACTGACATGACTTATAGACAATATTCTTAGTTTTGGAAAATTTTGGCATATCTCTGACAACATATTTTATTCCTATCTTGAAAAGATGATTAAAACTAAGATGTCCTAGTCTTTTGTGCCAAACCCAATTCTCATCAATTTTATGAATGAAAAAAAATTCTTTGCCTTCTTCTAGAACATACACGTTTGTTGAAGTTATGACTTCTTTGACAACGATCTTTCCTGTATTCGCATCCATTACTTTACAAACTTTTGAATGAAAGAGAACATTGTGTCATTGGTCACACATTTGACTTACACTCAACAAGTTATGTTTTATACCATCTACATACAACACATTTTTTTCTTTGGTCTTTCCCTTCTTATCTTCATCTAGTACAATAATTCATTTTCCTCTAATTCTAGATGGAGCATTATTTCCAAAAGAAACATTAACACATTTTTATTAAGTTAGGAATTCAAACTTACTCGTGTCTCCTGTCATGTGCTTGGAGTAACCATTGTCAATATAACATTTATTTTCTTGATTTTTGCCATATAGAGCCAGTCTGCAATTTTCTATGTTTTTATTTTTCTTCCTCCAAACCTTGGTAAAATCTTCTCATCTATCTTGTTTATATATAGTAAACATATTTCTTCTGCATTCACTCACCTTGTGTCCAAAATTATTTCATATGTGGAATTCAAGGTCATTTAATAGAGGGGCGAAGGAATTTTGATACATAGCCATTCGAGGTTTATTGAATCTCATTCCTACATTTCTGTTATGTCTAAAAGTCCTGCAACTCACAACCTTATGTCCAAAGTTTCCACAAGAGAAACAATATCCATAGAAAAAATATGGATTCCTTGGAATGAAAAACTTACTTGTAGGAATCGTTCTTTTCCTGTCATCTTGATAAGATTCATGCACCTGTTTCTTCCTTGCTTCATATTTGTTTGCATAGTTGATTTGATCCGGTTCTGACTGCTTCTTCCTATCATCTTTTGATTTGTTAGGCTGATTGTTTTTTCCCTTGAGAGAATTTGCATAACTTCTAGGATTCTCAATAGTTGACATGTCGGTGCTTGACTCACCTTTGAAAATACTCAGACTTTCCTTATATCCTAGCCCTGGCTTGTCATATGGTGATCTCTGATTGTTGAGAATTTTATCTAGAGTTTCATATCCTTTTATGAATTTCATTTGAGTCTTGGAATTCTCTAGATCTTTTCTTAAGGACTCTATTTTTGCTTCTAGTTTTTCAGATATTTTCTCCTTTTATTTTATATTATTCATCAATATTTCTTCCCTTCTTTTGGCCTATTCTAGATGAATTTTTAATATGACAATATCTTCACTGATATCATTGTCTTTTTCTTTAGAAAACTGTAGTTGTTCTTTTCTTAGTACATTCTTTTTCTTGAATTGGGAGATTTCCTCCAGTCTAGCACTAATGAGTTCTCCTTCCATGTCTACTACAACTTCACATTCTTTCGTGTCTTTTATTTCTTGATAAAAATTTTGTTGCTCCAATTCTATGATAAATTTTTCATTTTGAATTATATATGGATCATATTCTTCTTCTGCAGTGTCTGAAAAGTTGTTGCTATCCTCTTTTGAATAAAAATTGTTTCTTTTAAAAGACTTTTTGTTTTTAAAATCCCTAGGTTTATCCTTGAATTTTGTTTCTTTTTCATTGGTGTTGTTTTCTTTGAAAGGACATTTAGATGCAAAATGACTAACTTTACCACAATGAAATCATTTGAATGGTAACATACCTTTATATTTTTTGAAGCCCCTCTTCAGTTTCCTTACAAATTTATCTTCTTATTCATCTAAGAAATGTTATGATGAATCATGATATTGAGATGATGATGATTTGATTGATGCCTTGAAGACTGTGTCCTTTATATCTAGATGTTCTTTCCTAATCATCATCTCATAAGAAGTTATAATTCTATGGATCCTGTTCATATTCAGTTTATCTAGCTCAAGCATTTCTTCTATAGAAAAAACCTTTACATCAAAACTTTAGGGAAGTGATCTCAATACCTTATGAACCACTATTTCTTCTTCAATTTTATCACCTAGCCCTTGCATAGAGTTTACAATCTCATCTACTCTAAGAAAGAAACCTGCAACATTTTCATCTTCACTCATCCTTAGACTTTAAAATTGCATTCTATGAGATTAAAGTTTGGACAAATTTATTTTCTCATCTCCTTCATAATTTTTTACCAGTTTGTTCCATATTTCCTTTGCAGATTCCAACTACATTACTTTAACAAATTTTGTTTCTGTAAGACCACATTAGATAACATTCATAACTCTTGCATTACAGTAGTATTTTTTCTTACCATCTTCATCAGTTGGAAAGGTAGTTGGAATTTTATAACCATCTACCACAATATTCCAAACTTCCATACTAAGAGACATCAAGTATCCCTTCATTCTGATTTTCCAAAATGATTTTTTTTTCCATTTAATAGAGGAGGTTTGGTTGAAGAAGAAAATAAATATGAACTTTCCATACTTTGTATGTGATCTTCCTTCCAACTTTTATGTTGTTACTAAAGGAACCTGGGCTCTAATACCAATTGTCATAACTCACAACAATACTAAGAGGGGAGTGCAAATCAATATTGTACTAGATTTTTCACTTTTATTTCCTTTCAACAAATTAAAGTTATTTAGAAGTGTTTACTTAATCAAAAATACATGCAGAACACAAAACATTGCAAAAAAAACAAATTACACTGGAATTTTTACATGGAAACCCAATGCGGGAAAAAACCACATAACATATTTATTTATGTTCTTATGCAAGCACCAACTTACAGTTTACAATTATTCATCTTGATAGGCACCCACCTGTCATAAATGAGGACACCAATCCTCTCAATAATGAACCTATCTCAAACAATGAGGACACCAATCCTCTCAAGCACCAACCTGTCACAGATAATGAGGACACCAATCCTCTCAGGAACCAAACTATCAAAAATAATGAGGACACCAATCCTCTTAGGCACCAACCTGTCACAGATAATGAGGACACCAATCCTCAGTGATATTTAACTCACCCTAGTACCACCCTACCACTTTGAATTCAGTTTAAAAAATATTCTTACAGAACCAGACCAAAAATTAATCTGATATGTCTCGAGTTCAGTTTCGTTGAAAAATTACAGGTCCTTTTTATTCTCTTTTCATCTGCACACCAATCGAATAGAGCACATACATATTTATAATGTTTTTTCCTGAGTTCCTCTTCCTATATGTGGATGCATAACAGTTACATTATGGACATATTTTGACCATATGAAACTCTTGTAAGTTACACTTTTGTCTAAATAAAGTATGTGGACACATGACAGCTACATTATGGACGTATTTTGACCAGATCAAACTCCTCCCAGTTACACTTCTGTCTAAATAAAGTATGTGGATGCATGACAATTAAATTGCAGACAAATCTTGACCAGATCAAAATCCAGTTACAAATGGACATTCTTTGACTAAATCAAATAGACCAAATCTTCCTACGAATGAGCTCCAACTCATCTCCAACAACAGAACTTAGTATTATCAGGGCATCTCCTCATGAATGATGCAACAACTCACATTTTGGTATATGTTAAGCCCTAATATTGGCTCATTACCCCTTAATTGGGGCATATTATATTAGTAATTTTATTTTATTTATGTCGGCTTTAGGCCATTAGTTGTAATTATACCTCCTCGTCTTCTATATATACTAAGGAGACATTTTCATTTTGAATCATCTTGTACTTGAACATTTAAGTGGGGTAAAAGGAGGTTGCCCCCTCAAAGAGGCTTATTATCTGAAATTATCTCTTTTTCAAGGCGTTGAGTACTTTTTCTGATATTTTTCTATGCTATATTGATATTTGGTTCTTAACATATGGTATCAGAGCTCAAGGTCTTGGGGTTTCACTGCTACAACTGAGACACCTTGGAATTTTCCCTATAACTATTTTTCTACAATGTTTCAGAAGGAACGACTTGGAGGATATTTATTATACGGATCAAGGTACGTTGGGCTCGAAATTCAGCTCCTGACGCCTTATATTTTCGGAGATACAACCTGTACAAGATAGGGTTCTGGAATCATCCTAAACTGATTCATTGCGGAATTTTCCCTATAAACACTTTTTTGTAACGTTTCAGACCCTAAAATTTGAAGGATATTTACAGAAATTAGTAAGGTATCTTTGGTAAACATCTCAACTTCTAGGTCATCTTAAATTTGTAGATACACCTTGTGTAAGATAGGGTATCTGACTAGTCCTATTAACTAGTCTCAAGAAAGTGTTCCAGGTACAACAATCATAACTTCTTCCTAGAGTATCCAAATTGAGTGGGAATGGTTTCATTGGATCTTGGACAATATGTAGTATTTCTGGTGCGAGTTTCAAAATTTTATATCAATTATTTTGTGTGGGGCACGCTATACAAGTGAGATCTCCTAGAAAGGCCAAGAATCGGCAAGTTGTGGGGAAGTTATCATAAATTCCACTTGGCACATCCAATTTTGATCAGACCTGTGGCATTGCAGAGAATAAATGTCATAGAACTACATAAAATAAAGTTTCATACCCAGAAGGGCCAAAACTTGGGAGATACAATAGAATAAATATTGTCTAGCAGAACCACCTCAAAATCAAGGTTCAAAAGTGATACTTGGCCAACATGCCACCCAAAAAGGGAACTTCTATGCCAAATAAGCCTCCAGAAAATCCTACTTGGACTCTTGATGAAGGTGAAGAAATGTGTAGGGACATAAATGATTTACAAAATAAGATGGTAACAAAATATGAACTACAAGAGATGATGGAGGGTTTAAAAGGGGAGATCATGGAAGTATTGAAAAAATTCGTAACAGAGAAGACACCTGAAAGTGAAAATGCATCCCATGAAATTCATGATGAGGACATAAGGAAGGTGAATCAAGAATGGAGAAAATCCAACTTTGGTTTGAAGACCAACCACGTTCCTAAGCTTGATATGAGGAAGTTTGATGGCAAGGACCCAATCACATGGATACTTCAGATGGAGTAATTCTTTGATCTCCATAATGTTCCACATACACAAAAGGTACAAATTGCTTCTTTATATTTAGAACCTAATCAATTTGTATGGTATCGATGGCTTTGTTCTCTCAAATCACTCGTCACTTGGACAATTTTCATGGAAGAAATGATAACAAACTATGAGGATACAAGGAGCAATACCTTCTTTAGCCAATTGATAAATCTCAAGCAAAAGGGTTCAGTTACTGAGCACATTGAGAACTTCCAAAGATTGAATATAAAGGTAACCGATATTCCAGATGAGCACTTGATTGATGTA
>ML785696.1:611781-623702 GCA_009831015.1 Picea engelmannii | reverse complement strand
GAGGCAAGTAAACAAGATAGGATCCCTTCCATAATAGGATCCATTGTATGGTGTTGCCCTACCTCAAGGGTTTGGTAATAACAAAGTGTGGTTTCTTCTATATTGCTTTGTGGATCTATTGTGTATTCAGTATTTGTGGTTATTATATTGGTAGATCTATTCAGGTTCTTAACATCCACTCAATAACCCCATTCTACTGTGTATTATATGGTATTGTGTACTGCAATTGTATCCCATCCTCAAGACAAAGATTTTGAACATGTTTGTTTACATACTTCCCCCATTATCTGTATGGAGGGATTTGATCCTTCTCTCTGATTGAGTCTCAACAAGAGCTTTGAAATATTTGATATGCTCAAAAACCTCGGACTTGTGTCTGAGAAAAAATACCCAAGTATAACATAAGTAATCATCCAAAAATGTAATCATGTGCCTTTCCTTGCTAATGGATGGATGCAGGAATGGACCCACGAGATCACTATGAATCATATCCAATGGAGAGGAGGCCTTATGAACCTTCCCCTTCTTGAACTTCTCTTGAGGATGCTTGCCAAGGAAGCATCCTTCACAAGCCCTTTTGGAAAAGTGGATATCAAGTAACCCTGTGACTATCCCCTTCTTGCAAAGTTGTTGCATTTACTTGAAGTTTAGGTGATCAAACCTATTGTGCCATAATATACTACTGTCATAAATATGTGTTAGTAGTATATAGGAATTGGGTTGAATAAACTCAGTGAAAGTGTATAACTAAGATTAATTATTTACCTCCCTAACAAAAATCTTGGACTTGTCTTGCATGTCGAATATGGACACGGATTCCGGTGTGAAGTCCACATTTTTTCCTGAGCCTGAGTGTGTAATCTGATACACTGAGAACAAATTCACAAAAAGTTGAGGAACATGCGGGATGTTCTCAAAGATTCCATGATCTAGTTCCACTCTCCATTTTATGGTGACCTCGCCTAGAGATTCATCCCCCATGAGGTTAGGAGGCTCTATGCATGCAATTTCAAAATAAATAATATCCTTTGTGGTTTCCATGTGATGGGAAGCACCTGAATCTACAATCCATGGGTTAGGAGAATAATGAATAGCTACTAATGCATGAGGGTTATTGTTGTTCACTATAATTGCTTAATTAATTTAAACAATCAAGTGCTACATAAATTGTCAACCCAGGGAAGTCTGTTTATTTCAAAGGTAACCACGCACTATATATGCTCAATTCCAAAAGCAACCTAGAGTTGTAGTAAAGGAAACTATATTAATCACACTTGCCTTGAATAAAATAAAGTTCTGACTTGAATTACAGGAAAACAACCTACCTATTGCGAAGCTTAAAGAGATGATAAAGAATCCTGGATAAAAACTGCAACATGAAAGCACAACTATTCTGTAACCAGAGAACATGACCCTATTCCCAAGCAGGAACTCCAACACCTTGTTATGATTAACACACTTTCATGAAAACATTAATGCATAGAAAGATAACTCTATCTAACAAAGAACAAGACCCTTAATCCATTCCATTAAGCAGGAACCTTTAGCACCAGTCTCTGATTAGCACACTCGGGAAATAATTGAAAGCTGACTACTTCTAGCAAAGAACAGAACCCTTAATTCCTTCCATTAAGAAGGAACCTTTAGCTCTAGTCTCTGATTGGCACACTCAGGAAAATAATTGAAAGATGACTACTTCTAACAGAGAATAGAATCCTTAATTCCTTCCATTAAGCAGGAACCTTTAACTCTAGTCTATGATTACCAAACTTCATAAATTCATCACACAAGATTGCTAATTAAAATGATTAACAATTAACCAAGCATGAACTTTCATGAAAACAATGCAACGTTCAATAAAACGGAATTCTTAGCAAGACAGAGTTTAGTAGTGTTTCAACAAAGCAGAATTTATAAAAGTAGTGTTTCAGCAAACAGAAACTAATCAAGGCATAAACAGAATTCACACTAACACACTATAAAACTAACGGGTGAATCTTGTGAAGAAGGTGGGCCCTCCCTTCTCACAAGATTCCCCTGAGACGAAAAGGCTAGAGAAGGATGCTCAAAACTGTCTTTTATTCATCTATCAATGTATCATGTTACAATCTGAAAATGAAGTACGTCCTTCTCTCTGAAACTTTCTTAGTACAAAAACTGGCCTTCGAATGGTGATTTCCTCCTATTTAAAGAGGAGAATCCCTTCGGTACAATTGATCAACAAATTACAGATGTATATCTGGGTCCTATTCTTAGTCGGATCGAATTTCTAAACTGGAGTAGGATGTCCTAGTCTCCCGCAACAGAATGATATTATGAATGTTGAATGAGGTGTTGTTGTTACGGCTGGAGTGACAGTTTCTTGTTTCTGCTGCATGTTGTTTCAGCATTGCAAATCACGGGTTGTTTCAGCCACGAGATTTGCGCTCTTGACTGTTTCAGCATTCTCATGTAGCAGCGATGGTTGGTGCTTGGCTCACGGTGCAACTGTTGTAGAGTTGTTGTTGACCACTGACTGTGTAACGGCTTCCTTTGTGTTTCAGCATCGTCGGTCCTGGGCTGTGTAACGACTTCCTCTGTGTTTCAACATCGTGACCATGAACTGTGTAACAACTTCTGTGAATTGTTGTTTCAGCAACAGGCCTCAAATGCTAATCTGCAGTTTGAATTGTTTCAACACTTATATTTCTAATCAATGGTTAAGTGCGAGAGTGATGTAAAATATTATGCAAAACAGATTAAACGTATAGTAATGAGAAGGGGCGTTGTATACCTCTGGAATGATAAGATAAAGTGATAATATGAGTTTAAATGTGGGTGATCAAGAGTGTAATAGTGGCAAAAAGTATGGGCAAAAAGGTACATTGTGTGGTCCTAACAGTTATCTTTCTTAGGGGCTTGATCTTTTGACTTCTTCTTTCATACCTCATGAATGAATTCCCTAAGATTGTTCTTATGAAGTATCTCCACCATAAGATCTATTTTCTTCTTCATGCATGCAGATTCTAGATGGTTCCCATGATTGCAGTAACCACAGTTCTTCCCTTGCTTGTTTTTTCCACCTTTGGAACTTGAGGAATCAATTAAGTGTTTGGAGTACCCTTACTTATTTGATTTTGCATGCACATTTCCCTTTACTTTCAGTTTTTATTTAGCATTTTGAGAGCTCTTGCCATCATGCACAACAAGTGCATGTGCCCTAGGGCCTTTGATTATTCCCATCTGAATGAGCTTATCCTTCTATTGTATCGAAGATGTCAGACAATTGGATTAGGTTGATGGATATTTGGTATGGATTTTTGGTGTTCATTGATTTAAACTATTTGAGAGTGATATTGTATATTGATGTCAACCCTTAGTGATTGATGTCAACCCTTGAAGAAAGTCCAACAGTGAAATCTGGTAGCACAAATGTAGTGTCCCCAAGGCCGAGCCCCGTTACAGATCATGATATATGCAATGAATTGTAAATGTACTTTATAGGCTGGTGAGCCAAGTTTTGT
Source organism: Picea engelmannii (assembly GCA_009831015.1). Lineage (NCBI taxonomy): Eukaryota > Viridiplantae > Streptophyta > Pinopsida > Pinales > Pinaceae > Picea > Picea engelmannii. Next base: position 620,199 of record ML785696.1, on the reverse strand, counting down.
ATAAGATGGAAGGCTTATGTGTTTGTTAGGCAAGGAAGCCTAAGTGTTTGAGGGCCAGGAGCCTGTTGTTGTACTTGTATGTATGCAGAATAATCAATAAAATATAAACACCGCCAGGTGCAGACCGACCACGATGAATGAGTGAAGGGGGGCTGAGCGTCCACACAGTGGGCAAGGAACTAGGGGCTGGAAGGTGGGAAAGGGGTTGAGTGTTGAGCCTAGGGGCTAAGCCTACGGGCTTAGGCCTGGAATAATATTTTAATATTATTTCCTAAAAAAATCCATGTGCATATTATTTTATCCTAAGTTCCTAGAAAAAAGGAAAGGCATGTACATGGAGGCATGCATATGGAACACATGTAGTTCCCAGGGTGACAAATGTCCACCCTGACACATGCAAATAAAACAATAAGGAACAACCATGGGGGGGGAATCTCTCGCACTCCATTCGACCCGACTGCCCTAAGAAGGATCCGTAGGAGCCAGTCTGCAAGAGACCTGGTGTATGTCTGTTATAGAGAGGAAACTTGTGTTGGGTGCTGAAGAATGCGTGTTTACCCTTGTTCAGAGCCGTGGAAAATGTCTATGAGAGAAAACCAGTGTGTGCATTCCCCGAACGCCATGTCCATGCTAATTTTGGGGAAGAGTCTCTGTTTGCCCAAGAAAAGTTGAGCGAGCTTGTGCGTGGAGCCCTGTTCTGAAATCTCGACCGTGAGAACATCCTGTGACTGCTGAACCGGTTCTTGGGAAGCTTGTGTCCATTTTCCCTGTGTTTGTTGTGGCACGCAGTTCTGGACTGCGTGAGGCTTGTTTGCCTTTGAGCGACTCCCTCCAGGTGAGAGAGTGCACAGAGGAAGGAGAGAGCTCTTGGAAGGAACCCTGTAGCTGCCACAGAACCCAGAGACTTCCGGTACGGTCTGTTCCTGTAACCCAAGGTAAGGGAGACTAGCAGTCGAAGGACTGTCTAGGTGACAGAGAAGGTGCACTCTCCTGGGGTGGAACAGGCATGTGGGGAATGAGGGTCTGTGGGAAGTGAGCGTGGGAGATTCCTATGAGATCATTCTTCCTGGTGGTTGTGTGTGACTAAATTCCCTGTAACCTCAGTCTGAGTCTGGATTCCTTGCCCTGGGGTGGAGCTCAGTCCCAGCTCGGGGGTGACCCACTGTTGAGTTGAGGAGCAGTGTGGTCTACGGCTGGGAGGTTCGTGGAAGGCCTGCATTTGGTTGGTGGATTTCTCCACTGTCACAAGATAATTGTTTAATTATACTTTTACCACATTTTATCATGACTGTACTGGATCTGTTATCATGTTTTCCGCTGTGTAAATGAATTTCTGTTGAAAGCTATGGATTGCCTAATTATAATAGTAACTATATGTTTATTCTGAGAATTAAAATGTATCTCTTTACTGTTATTCATGTGATTATACAATTCTGTATGTTTTATGTAAAAGTCCATGTACAGATTGGTTAGTGAGAGGTTTGAAAGCCTCGGTAGTGAAAAGTGACACTACAAATTGGTATCAAAGCCAAGGTTTCGACACTGAGCCTAGATGGGCCAGTGAAGCGGTCTTTGGACCGAGAATGCGAGGGGAAAATTGAGTCGGGAGGACCAATTTTGGATCCTGGTTTGCTTCGAAGTGTCAAGGGGACAGTTGACAAGTTTTATTAAGCTCAAGAGGTATAGCGGTGCTATGAAACCGTAGCTGGTGTGGTCTATGGCCACGGGGAGACAGGTCTCTACACCAATTGTGTTAGAACCGTAGGATCTGTTTGGGAGAGAAGGCGAACCCTTGTAACCGTCATATTTGGAGAATGTGCACAAGGTTTAAAACCTTTGGAGATTGCACAGGGGATTGGAAAATCGTGATACATGAAATTATGAATTGGTTAGGAACCGTCTGAGCCATCAGATCTCAGCCGGAAAACTCGTCAGCCGTAGGATCTGTCGGGAGATGTCTGAAGGTTAAACCTCAGAGACTAGGGGCGAATGCTCTGAAATACATCTAGACCGTCCGAAAGACGGAGGACATGTGTCACGAGATTTCCCTTTTTAGGAAATCAGGAATCGTGATATCGGGAGTCCTGGTAACAAGGGATCGAGACTTTCCACGGTGGAAACCCCGAAACGCCGAAAGGATCTGCACCGTTGATTCAAGGAGGGGATCTGACCATTGGATTCCATGCTTAGATTGGATGTGGATGCAGGAATGTGTACCACGTGCCAGTGAGTTGAGGAGACAGGCGAGAGTGGTGGGACTCGATGACGTCATTAAAAGCGATGTGGACCCTCCTGAATGTACCACCTGCCACGAGGGTGAAGGACAACAGTTGTGTTGTGGGGCTAGAGAATAAAGTAACTCGTGATTTCGGGAGCTCGTGAGATAAGGGCATAGGAGCTTGACATGGAAACTCGCGAAGTCATGAAGTAGCGAGAAAAAGAGGAGAAAAGTCAACATCGCTCCTCGGGGTTTCGTGAAAGGGAGGTGTCAGGTTTGGATGCCACAACTCACGAAGGTGCGAGTAGCGAAGAGTGATAACACTTAGACTTAGACCTAGACTACGGTCATGCATAGCAGATCCTAGCGAGGAGAGAGCCATACCCTTGTCACATCTTGGGTATCGGCGTTTAGAGGAATGAGTTGAAAGTTTTCGACTCACGAACTCGCGAGTTGTGAAAAGAGTGATTTGGGTTTTGTATATTTAACCTTCGGATCTTCGTGGACCGAGATTCCGAAGTTCCGAAGCACCAGAAATTGCAGAGCCAGACAGAGCTTAGAAAACTTTGTGAAGTTGAAATGTCTTTCGATCTTGTTCGTATTAGTTTTAAATGTCGTGGATTGTTCCTGAAGTTTAATGGCCTGACAAATTTTGAATTTAATTGCACAGTGCGTGTGCAAAATTCAATGAAGGCTAGAACTCCAGTTAATCAATGCCAAGTATGGAGTGGGGAAGAGTGCAGATTACCCCTGAAATGGAAGACGAACGGGAAGGAAAGGATGTTAACTTAGGATTCGAAGGATCAAACTCCAATGAGGACGGAAAAGAGATGGATAAGGAAGGACATATGATGCAACTCATTGAAAGATTGCAGAAAGATGCCCAGGCTCGCCTAGCTGATAGCCGAAAGCTCATGAAAGTCCGAGATCGGCAGTGTGAATTCAATTTAAAATTGTTGAAGAGCCTAGAAAGAATAGAAAAGAAATTGGAAAAGGGGAGTGACACAAGCAAATCAAGAAGTGTCAGAACCCTCGAGGGGAGAAGGAGATCGAGGAGTGGTGACAGACATTACCGTCTCTCCCCGAAGCATTCTGGCAAGGAGACACACAGTAGTTCAAGCCCATCCCCTTCCAGAAGACACCGAAAATATGGAAAGAATGAATTGAAAGGGGAGATGAACAAGATTAAGCCTCCAACATTCAATGGAGAACATAAGAAGGAAGAAGATGCCGAGACCTGGTTGCTTGGCATGAAGAAATACTTCCAACTGCATAATTATTCTGCCCATGCAGAAGGAAGAATTGCAATGTGCCAACTGAAAGGAAAATCATCCATGTGGTGGGATCAGTTTGTGCAGGTGCAGCACATCCGAGAGAAAGAGGTCACTTGGAAGGAATTTAAGAGGTATTTCGAGAAGAAATACCTGACTAAAAGATACTATGACAGAAAGATGAAGGAGTTCTTCGAAATCAAGTTGGGCAGTATGACCATTGATGAGTATGAATGAAGTTTTATGGAACTACTGAAGTATGTTCCATTCATCAAAGACGAGGCTGTCAAGATTCAGAGGTATCTGAGTGGACTGCCACCTTCCATTGGTGACAAGATTCAATATGATGATCCTAATACCATGGAAGAAACAATAAGAAGGGCGAAATGCTTATACGAACAACAAAGAGAAAAGCCTACCTTTCTGAAGGCTTGGGATGACCAGAAGATGTTTAAGAAAGAACAGAGGCAGAAGGGAAACAGGCCTCCCTTTTTCAAGAATGGCCCTAGGGAACAATCATCCTTTAGAGACCCCAGGAAAGTAGAAGGGAGTCAGTAGATGCCAAGGCCTCCACCTAGGGAGTGTTGGGGCTATAAAGGGAATCATAGGTACAGAGACTGCCCCCACAGAAAAGACAAAGCAAGAACTATCCATATTGTTTAGCAAGCTGAAACAGTGGAGGATATGGGCATCATAATGCCGAGGATCTACGCAGCCCTGGACAATAAGCAAGCGGAATTTCAATCGCACATGATTGAAGTGGAAGGTACGATAAAAAACTGACCACTTGTTATTTTAATTGATTCAGGGGCTAGCCATAGTTATGTAGATCCTAGAGTGGTGGAAAGTTTGCATCTAACGAGAAGCAACCATGAGAATTCTTGGTTAGTGAAGTTGGCCACAGGGACCAAGAGGAAGGTCACTGAATTGGTTAAGTCTTGTTCAGTGGACATGAAAGGAATGATCACTAAGGCTGAATTGAACATTCTGCTTTTAGGCTCATACGATTGCTTAATTCGGATGGACTGGTTGGACCAACACCATGCCCTTCTGGATTTCTGTAACAAGAGGTTCACATGCATGAACGAAGAGGGAAATCAGGTAACCATTCAAGGAATTCCCAGAGTCGTGGCTGTGAGGGAAATCTTAGCCATGCATCTAAAGAAATGTTACCGAAAAGGCTGTCAATTATTTTCATCTCGGGTGGAAGAAACATCCCAGGAGGTAGTATCTAAATTGGAAAACCACAAGGTGCTCAAAGAATTTAAGGACGTATTTCAGGAGGTGCCTGGACTACCTCCGAAGAGGGACATCGATTTTTCTATAAATTTGATGCCTGGAGCAGCTCCAGTTTCGAAAGCTCCTTATAGAATAGTACACCAGAGCTGAAAGAGTTACAATTGCAGCTCGGAGAGCTACTAAAGAAAGGTTACATTCATCCCAGCGTGTCACCGTGGGGAGCCCCAGTCCTATTCGTAAAGAAGAAATATGGGACGTTGAGGCTGTGCATTGATTTTCGTCAGTTGAATAAGGCCACTGTCAAGAACAAGTATCCTTTGCCGCGGATTGATGATCTTTTCGATTAGTTGAAGGATGCGGAAATATTTTCTAAAATAGATCTCCGATCTGGATATCACCAAGTGAGAATAAGGGATGAGGACATCAACAAGACGGCCTTCAGAACAAGGTACGGTCATTATGAGTTTACAGTGGTGCCGTTTGGATTGTCCAACGCGCCTGCTATCTTTATGTGCTTAATGAATGGAGTGTTCAGAAATTATTTGGACAAATTTGTCATAGTCTTCTTGGACGATATCTTGGTGTACTCCAAGACAGAGGAAGAACACGAACAACACCTTAGAATGGTGTTGCAGGTGTTGAGATAACACCATCTCTATGCAAAAATGAGCAAGTGCTCATTTTAACAAAAGCAGATCCATTATCTGGGACACATTATTTCTGAAGAGGGGATCGTTGTGGATCTTGAGAAGGTACAGGCCATTCAGGAATGGCCAACGCCAAGGAATGTGACAGAAGTTAGATCCTTTATGGGTCTGGCAGGTTATTATAGGAGGTTCATAGCCGGATTTTCAAGGATAGCCCATGCTATCACTTCCTTGCAAATGAAGGAGAAGAAGTTCCAGTGGACTGAAGAATGTGAGAGCATCTTCCAACAATTGAAGCAACTGCTAACTAGTGCTCCAATCCTGAGGATTGTATATCCAAACAAAGATTACGTAGTGTGCACGGATGCGTGCAAGGAGGGGTTGGGAGGAGTTCTCAACCAAGAAGGATTTGTAGTTTGCTATGAATCCCGGAAGTTGAAGGAACATGAGAAGAATTATGCCACTCATGATTTGGAGCTGGTAGCAATCATCCACGCCCTAAGGAAATGGAGACATTACCTCATGGGCAAGAAATTTGAATTAAGAACAGACCACAACAGTCTGAAATATTTATTTGATCATCCAACCTTGAATGCCAGGCAAATTAGATGGCTGGAATTTCTGTGTGAATATGACTTCGATGTCAAGCATATCAAAGGGAAAGAAAATAAGGTGGCTGATGCACTCAGCAGAAAAGTGCACGAATTACATGCTACAACCATTAGCATGTACAGAGCTGAGATTAAAGACAAATTTCTTGAAGCTGCAAATGTTGATTTGCAGTACAAAAGACTTGTAGCAAAGCTACAGCAGCATGAGAAACCACAAACCAAGGAAAGTTACACCTTGGGAGATGATGGTTTACTTCTGCATAAGAACAGAGTATACGTACCCAATGTCCGAGAATTGAAGCTGGCAATTCTAAAAGAGATGCATAACGTGACTTATGCTGGACATCCTGGATATCAAAAGACTGTGGCAGCAGTCAAAAGCCATTATTTTTGGCCGGGGTTGAAGAAAGAAATTGCTGAATACATCGCCAGATGTATGGAGTGCCAAAAGGTTAAGGCTGAGCATAGACACCTAGCAGGGTTGTTACAGCCTTTACCTATTCCTGAGTGGAAATGGGACGTGGTAACCATGGATTTTATCACAGGATTACCCAGAACAAACAAGCAGCATGATTCAATCATGGTGGTGGTGGACAAGCTTACTAAAGCTGCCCATTTTATTCCACTGAAAACCACCCACAGAGAAGCAGATGTTGCTGATATCTTTTTAAAAGAAGTTGCACACTTGCATGGAATTCCTAAGACAATTGTGTCTGATAGGGACCCAAAATTCACTTCGAATTTCTAGAAAGGACTGTTCAAAGGATTCAGAACAAATATGAACTTTAGTACAACATATCATCCTGAGTCTGATGGATAGACAGAGAGAGTAAACAGAGTAATAGAAGACATCCTGAGAATGTATGTGATGGATAAACCATCAAGGTGGGAAGACTACCTGCATTTGGTAGAATTCGCCTACAATAATGGGTATCATGCATCATTGAAAATGAGCCTGTTTGAAGCACTTTATGGAAGAAAGTACAACACTCCAGTGAGCTGGGATAATCGAACTGACAGAGTAGTAGTTGGACCTGAACTACTCAAAGAGATGGAAGATCAAATGATAAAAATCAAACAGAATCTGAAAGATGCCCAGGACAGGCAGAAAAGTTACGCTGATAGTAACAAAACCCATAGAGAATTCAAAGTGGGTGACCATGTTTTCTTGAAAGTGAAAACTAACAGGAGTTCTCTGAAGCTGGGAAGTTGCGCCAAGTTGGCAGCAAGATTTTGTGGGCCATTTGAGATCCTGGAAAGGATTGGGCCAATTGCATACATGCTTACATTACCTGCATCTATGAATGTACATAATGTGTTTCATGTTTCACTGCTTAAGAAATATGTACCTGATGCTAATCATGTTATCGATTGGACTGTGATTCAGGTGGAACCAGAAGGTGTCCTACAAGTGCATCCTGTGCACATATTAGACAGGAAAAGCAAATAGCTCCGAAATCAAGCTATAGGGCTTGTAAAGGTCCAGTGGACCTGGTACGGTCCTGAAGACGCGACATGGGAGGATGAATAAGTAATGCGGGTATAGTACCCGCATCTTTTTGAAAATTTTGAAAGACTTGCAGAGACAGTGTAAGTTGCACTGAGGACAATGCAAAAATAAGGGGAGGGGGATTGTAGTGTCCCCAAGGCCGAGCCCCATTACAAATCATGATATATGCAATGAATTGTAAATGTGCTCTATAGGCTGGTGAGCCAAGTTTTGTATAAGCTGGAAGGCTTATCTGTTTAATAGGCCAGGAAGCCTAAGTGTTTGAGGGCCAGGAGCCTGCTATTGTACTTGTATGTATGCAGAATAATCAATAAAATATAAACACCACCAGGTGCAAACCGACCACGATGAATGAGTGAAGGGGGACTGAGCGTCCATAGAGTGGGCAAGGAACTAGGGGCTGGAAGGTGGGAAATGGGCTAAGTGTTGAGCCTAGGCGCTTAGGCCTGGAATAATATTTTAATATTATTTCCTAAAAAAAAGCCATGTGCATATTATTTTATCCTAAGTTCCTAGCAAAAAGGAAAGGCGTGTACAGGGAGGCATGTGGATGGAATGCATGCAGTTCCCAGGGTGACAAATGTTGGGTATGTGTTATATTCTTTGCACGAGATGGAGAGATTGAGCATTTATGCCGGGCGCGTAGGGGGGTTAGAGGGGGGTGCAGGGTGGAGCCCCCCGTGCGGGGGTTCGGGGGCAGCGCCCCGAATTTTTTTTTTTCTGGGCCGACATATTTCCGCCAAGCCGACATATTTCCGGGACCACATGATATTAGGTGGTTTTTTGGCACATGGTCTTTTGCCGATGGTTTTCTATTTCCGGTTAAGGAATTAGGGTTTTGGACTAATCCAGGTCATTGGGTTAGGGTTTTGGATGCCGCTGGCTCCTATATGTATATTGTATTGTAAACAATGTAACACAA
>ML785696.1:588572-609498 GCA_009831015.1 Picea engelmannii | reverse complement strand
GTCAAAGTGGTTTAAGAGATTTTAGAAGGTAAATAATAAAGTGAAGTGATGAGTGTAATATAATTCAAATTGAATACAAAATAAATTATTTAAATAATAAATTTAATGGAGAAATTAGAAGTGGGTTAACCCTAAAATAAGGAGAGTGGGCAAAGTGACCTAGAACATGCTTCTAAGGAAGCTACTTAGAGAGTATAAATAAGAGGCAAGGCTCTCTCATTTGATATCACACTTAAGAATATTGAATATCTATAGGTGACTGAGGTAACCAAAGGATATCTAAGCTGAATTTCAGAGGGAAGGTGAAGAAAAGAAGGCCAGAATTCAAGGGAGGAAAAATTCTTTTGATGATGCTTTCTAAGGTATGTTATTTACAGGTCATCTCACCATTTTCACAATAATTGTTTTTCTAGAATGATTCAGAACATGAAATTGATAGGCCATTGAGGGAACATATCCAAGTATTTTTGGTAACAATTTCATCTTGTGGGTCGTTGTATTTTTGGAGTTACATTCCGTGGAAAATAGGGTTTGTGGCTAGTCCTGAAACTAGTCTAAAACATGTGTTTCGGGTAAAAACATCATAAAATATTCATAACAGATCCAAATTCCATAATAAAAAATGTGTTGGTTAGAGTACATTATTTAGTATTCTGTGTAAAATTTTCAGATCGATTCAACAAATATTCTGTGTGGGGCACGCTCTACAAGGTCACTCTCTAGAATAAGCTAGAATTCAATAAGGTATGCCATTTTTGCTATAACTCCTTTTATGAGAGGTTCCAAGTAGTGACACCTGGAGGAATTGCTTAAAACACACTGAAGAACATTGTGTACTATTTTCATATCTTTATTCATTACAGGTACATAGTTATGATTATTTCAAGTTAGGGTTGTTGACTAATCCAAAACTAGTCATGTGAGACTAAAGAAAAGTTTGATGAAAATGCTAGTCTCTTATTGTTAAAGTTAAGGAAGGTTTGCAGGTATGTGATCATATACACCAGTTCTATTACAGAGTTAAAAATCAGATTTGGATGATGAAATTGATGAGGGATTTTGGTTGAGGTACATGTTGGGTACATGGTTGTGAAAAGTAGTTGATGAGTTGGCACATACATGAGGTGTATAGTTGATGATGTTGGTACATCATGATGAGTCATAGTTGATGAGTAGTTGATACATGGTTGGTACATACTTGGTACATGGTTGGAGACACTTGTTAGTATTATTGTTGACACATGGTTTATGGATGATGTAGCATACTTGTATTGGTATATTATTAGAAGAATATATCGATCTTGATGATGATTATGAGTTTTTGTGTTATGCTTGGTTGATGCACATATTTGAGAGTTGTCTTGGTGATTGATATTGGTGAGTAGATCTGATTTGGTTGATAAGATTGATGAGACAAGTTGTTGTGATAGGTTGTTTGGAAATGTTGTTTTGACATGTTATTTGTACATGTTTGGTGTATGGTTGATGCACTTGTTCATGGTATATGTTGAGGTACAGGTTGGTGCATGGTTGACGCACTTGTGTATGGTACATGTTGACTATAGGTTGTTTGGTATAGGTTGGTGCATGGTTGATGCACTTGTTTATGGTACAGTTTGATTACAGGTTGAGGTACATGTTGATGCATGGTTCATTTTATTGGTACAGGTTGTTTGGTGTAGGTTGATTGGTACAATTTTACAGCAGTATATCTCACAGTGATAGTGTGATAGTGGTTCCATCATTCTACTTCTACGTCAGGGCAGTTGGATGGGGCAAGGACATGTGGTTGTAGCCACCTTCCGGTTTTATCCAGAGAACATATGGGGTTGTAGCCAGAGAATTAGGGAGTTGGATCTTCCCTCAGGTTATAGACTGATAAACTAGAGGGCTGGAGCCTCCTTCTAGTTGCATCTGGAAAATAAAGGAAGTTGGTGCTTCCAATGAATGTAATTCTTCAAGACATATAAGAAAAAGCATTATGTGGTTTTCTCCTGCTTTCGGCTTCCATGTAAAACATTGGTGTACTGTGTATGTGTATGATTGTTCATTTGTTCATTGCTTATTTACTCTACAGTTATTGGATGATAATCCTACATTGATACAACACTTGGATTATATGGTTAAAAAGGATTAAATTTCTCGGTTACTGATTCACCCCCCCTCTCAATAATCCAACACTTGGTATCAGATCCGGTTCCTTCAAGAAACAGTTTAACCACTGGAAGGAGATCATGGATTATTCTAAGAATGGAGTACTAATTTTTAATGGTCAAACTGGTTTTAAGTATAAGATGTGGAGCATAAGGATGGAAGTATTTTTACAGGCACAGGGACATTATATTTGGATATCAATTGCTACAGGATATGATAGTTCAAAAAGGGAAAAGACTGTAGCCAAGAAGGAATTGAGGAAGAATAACAAAATAGCAATGGATTTGATCTAGGAAGTAAGAGAAAAGGTTGGTAAATGTTCATCAACAAAAGAAATTTGGGATAAGTTACATGACATATATTCTTCACCCATCACAGATTCAAAAAATGTCAAAGAAGATGCATATACAAATCAAGAAGAATTATTTTCACCATCTCAAGTAGATTCATAAGATGAAAAGTACATAATCACAAGAGATATGTTGTTTTGTTTTAATTGTGAAAAATGTGGACATCTTGAAATAGAATGTCGTAAAGGAAATGAGACAAAAAAACTAATTGAAAAGGAAGACAATTATGAAGAAGAATTGATAAGCGCTTTAGATGAACTAAGAGAAGAAAATAATTAACTCAAGAAATAATTGGTGAACCAAAAGGAAAGTGTTCACATTTTTTAAGAATCCCAACAGGTCATCGAGAACTTAAGAACTCATCTAGAAGAAGCCAAAAAGATTGAAGAAAATCTTGAATATCAAAAGTAGTGTTTGGAAATCAACATAACATCACAGAAGGAAGAGCATACATGAGAGAGAAGATATTGACAGATCATCTTAAGGAAAGAAATAACGATCTAAACCATCTTGAGGCAGAGTTTGATCAAGAAGAGAAAGGACTTGAAGAAGAAATAATCACATTAAAAAATCAGCTTGAAGAAGCAAAAAGAAAAGAAGAAGTCATGACGTCTCAGATAATGAAGAAAGAAGAAGAGACTGAGAAGCTTGAATAAAAAGTTGTCACATTAAGAAGTAAAATCGTCAAGCTCAAAAAGAACATTGAAGAGACAGAAACATCCACATCAGTTATAGAGAATGAAGAGAATCACTCTAGGTTGCTAGAAAAGAAGAATGAAGAAAATAGAAAGAGTTATGTAGAAGTACTCAAAGGAAGTAGTCATGGTCAACCATAATCTAAGAAAACTATTGAAGATACATCTTCAAGAAGACCATCCATGTTCAAGCCACAAAGAAGCTTCAACCATGATCATGATCAGTCAAGGCAAAAATTCATACGGACTACGCCACAAAGAAGATCATTCACTCCCAAGTATGCAAATTTTTTTTATGGTCATTGTTTTTATTGTACTAACTTCGGACATAAGCTTGTAGATTGTAAGGATTATAAAATAAATGTTGAAGTGCCTATGTGGTCGCACGTAACATTGAGTGTTAAAAATTTCATAACTATGGACACATAGCCAGTGATTGTAGAAGCATGATCGACCCTTTCATGAAATAGAATAATGATATCAGATATAAGAAAGTATGGATAAGAAAACAGGAAGAACATATAAACAAAGACTAGGTACCAGAGATCGCAAGATTGTCAATAAAACGAGATGAAGAAAATTATACAGAGAAAAATAAAGATGTCAGATATAGAAAGGTTTGGAAAATAAATGAAAGAAAGGAATGACAGGTAAATAAGAAACAGGTTCAAGGAATTGTTCTGAGCCATCCAACTTAGATACTCCCAAGTAATATGAATATTAGACAGGGGAACTCTATGCGATAACTATGACAGACCAACAAATCATCCTTTGACTATCTTGAAAAGTTTGAAAATACATATTTGGAGGAATCAGTTAGCAAAAGTACAGTTTGATAGATTAATCAAGACTTCACAATAATATAGTGATAAATGGGTCAGCATTATGGACAGTTGTGCAAGTAGAGTCTTGGACAATATGGATAGAGATGGAATCGTAAGAACACTTAGCATGTTTGGAAAGATATATGATAGTGGACGAGATCATGGATTGATATATTGGTTCAGAGAGTGGTTCAGAGACAAAGGAACAATATCGTAATGGATGATAATTACACAGGAAATGGCTCGAACAATGCTAATGGATTCCAAATTGACAGATATTGTTTTGACACATGCAGTGCATACATCAGTTCACATTAAAAATAGAGTAATGCTCAGAAACAAAAATGACAAAACTCCCTACGAACTATGGAAAGGAAGCGCAGACAACAACCTCTACATGAAGGTAACTCAAGGTAATATTTTATTAATTGAAATTTATCTTGATGATATTGTTTTGTAAGTACTAATGACAGGTTACACCATAAATTTGCAAAGGATATGTAGAATGAATTTGAAATGTCATTATGTGGATAACTATCCATCTTTTTGGGTCTTCAGATATGTCAAAGAAACCAAGGAATTTTTATTTCTCAAACCAAGTATATCAGAGAAATGTTAAAGAGGTTCAAAATGGAAGATTGTAAACCAGTTACTACTCCTATGCAATCCAGTTGCAAGTTGAGAAAATATGATGATTCAAAGTCTACATACCAGAGGCAATACAGGTCAATGATTGGTAGCTTACTATATGTGAAAGAATCCATACCAGATGTAATGTAGGCAATTGGACAGGTGGCACGATTTCATGCAATACCAAAGGAATCACATGTATTAGAAGTGAAGAGGATTTTCAGATATATCAAAGAAACATAAGAGTTTGGATTATGATATCCAAAAGGAAAGGAGCTATCACTTATTGCCTACACAAATACAGATTGGACAGGTTGCATTGATGACTGACAAAGCACCAATGGAGCATTTTTCTACTTGGGTGAGTGTTTAGTATCTTGGATAAGCAAGAAACAATCATCAATATCCTTATCTATAGTTGAGGCAGAGTATATTTCAGAAACAACATGTTGTACATAGGTTCTATGGATGAAATAAACTTTGACAGATATATAGGTTGAGTATGATGAGCCCGTTCCAATCTATTGTGTTAATACAAGTGCCATTGATATCTCAAAAACTGGTGATGCACTCCAAGACGAAGCACATTCCAATCAAGTATCACTTTCTATGGGAACAGGTTGCAGAGAAGAACATCAGATTTGAATATGTGGGAACAAAATAACAAGAGCCATACATCTTTACAAAACCGCTTCCATGGGAATCCCTTGAGTATCTTTGCCAGAGACTAGGAGTAATTGCTACTCCAAAATGAATTCTTTTGAATGCTTATATTATATGTCTTAGATGTACACGAGGAAGCACCATAAATAGGACAAAGGGGGAGATATTTATCAGAAGCAAAGGTAAATTCTTGGAGAGAGAGCATAGAGGCATGTTTCGAAGGGGAGCAATTGTCACAAGGGAAGAATGGGTTATGGTCCCACAGAGTGATACCCTTTGTCAAAGGGGGAGATATTATTCATATGAAGGGAAAGAGAGTAATCAGAGGCTTACAAACACAAAGAAAAATCAAAGGCACATAGACAGGGGGAGCAGCCCCAAGGAGAGTTCAGTTAGGGGGAGAAGCCCCAAAGGGAGATACCCTTTTCCACTGATGTCAAAGGGGGAGAGATAGAAACATTGATGAAGAGTATAAGCATGAATGTTATCATGACTAAGTGTTTCCATCAATGTTGGCGTTGCCATCAATTCCAAAGGGGGATATTGTCAGACAATTGGATTAGGTTGATGGATAGTTGGTATGGATTGTTGGTTTTCATTGATGTCAACTATTGGAGAGTGATATTATAGATTGATTTCAACCCTTAGTGACTGGCGTCAACCCTTGGAGAAATTTTGGTAGCGAATTCCAGTAGCACAAAGGTTTGGGTAATGGACCCAAGGTTGTTTCATGTATAATGGAATGAGTTTTAATATATTTGAAGGTAATACTATTATATATGGATAGTACATGTCATTCCATTTTTGGTGGTATGTGGAAAATAACATAACTCCTCACGTTTAGAGAGTTATGGCCAGGAGAAATTGGAGAACCCAGGTTTGGGTAATGGACCCAAGTTTGTTTGATGGATAATGGTATGAGTTTTGATATATTTTCAGGTAAGAACATTCTATATGGATATTAAATTTCATGCCATTTCTGGTGGTATGTGGAACGTCACATAACTCCTCACGGTTTGAGATTTATGGCCTTGCGAAGTTGGAGGACCCTCATATGTCATATAGAAGCCCCAAAAGGTCAAAGTAGTCAAAGTGGTTTAAGATATTTTAGAAGGTAAATATTCTATGTGGGGCATTCTCTACAAGGTCTCTCTCCAGAATAAGCCAGAATTCAACAAGGTATGCCAAGTTTTCTATAACTCCTTTTCTGACAGGTTCCAAGTAGTGACACCTAGAGTAATTGCTTAAAACACACTGAAGAACATTGTGTACTATTTTCATATATTTATTCATTACATGTACATAGTTATGATTATTTCAAGTTAGGGTTGTTGGCCAATCCAAAACTATTCATGTGAGACTAAAGAAAAGTTTGATGAAAATGTTAGTCTCTTGTTGTTAAAGTTAAGGAAGGTTTGCAGGTATGTGATCATATACACCAGTTCTATTACAGAGTTACAAATCAGATTTGGATGATGAAATTGATGAGGGATTTTGGTTGAGGTACATGTTGGGTACATGGTTGAGAAAATTAGTTGATGCGTTGTCACATACATGAGGTGTATAGTTGATGATGTTGGCACATATTGATGAGTCATAGTTGATGAGTAGTTGATACATGATTGGTACATACTTGGTACATGGTTGGAGACACTTGTTAGTAGTATTGTTGACACATGGTTTATGGATGTTGTAGCATACTTGTATTGGTATATTATTAGAATAACATATTGATCTTGGTGATGATTATGAGTTGTTGTGTTATGCTTGGTTGATGCACATCTTTGAGAGTTTTCTTGGTGATTGATCTTGGTGAGTAGATATGATTTGGTTGATAAGATTGATGAGACAAGTTGTTGTGATAGGTTGTTTGGACAGGTTGTTGTGACATGTTATTTGCACAGGTTTGGTGCATGGTTGTTTCACTTGTTCATGGTACAGGTTGAGGTACAAGTTGGTGCATGGTTGATGCACTTGTTTATGGTACAGGTTGACTACAGGTTTTTTGGTACAGGTTGGTGCATGGTTGATGAACTTGTTTATGGTGCAGGTTGATTACAGGTTGAGGTACAGGATGATACATGGTTGATGCATGGTTCGGGTTATTGGTACATGTTGTTTGGTGCAGGTTGATTGGTATAAGTTTACAACAGTATATCTCACAATGATAGTGTGACAGTGGTTCCATCATTCTAGTTCTATGTCAGGGCGGCTGGACAGGGCAAGGAAAGGTGGTTGTAGCCACATTCCAGTTGTATCCAGAGAACATAGGGGGTTTTAGCCTCCTTCGGGTTGTATCCATAGAATTGGGGAGTTGGAGCTTCTCTTAGGTTGTAGCTTGATAAATTAGGGGGTTGGAGCCTCCTTCCAGTTGCAGCTGGAAAAAAAAGGAAGTTGGTGCTTCCAGTAAATGTAATTCAAGACATATAAGAAAAAGAATTCTGTGGTTTTCTCCCGCTTTGGGTTTCCATGTAAAACACTGGTGTATTGTGTATGTGTATGATTGCTCATTTTTTCATTGCTTATTTACTCTGTAGTTATTGGATGATAATGCTACACTGATATAACACTTGGATTATATGATTAAAAAGGATTAAATTTCTCTATTACTGATTCACCCCACCTCTCAGTAATCCAACAAAAGACTCAATGAACTATGACAATGAAGGCATGGTCCAGGTTGGTCCTGCGGTGAATCTGTTAGAATGAAATGTGGAGACAAATACACTATATTCCAGTCCACATTTTTCCATGATAGAAAGAACCAATTATTTTTCTTGTTTGGATTTGTTGACACCATATTCTATCAATTCACAAAGGAGAGATTTAAATTTCATGAGTAAATATTGGACATTGTCAAAGCTCTTCGGATCCAAGAAGTTCAGTTCTGCTTCGAGAAAATGGCCCCTCATTTAATCACACTTTCCAAAGATACCAACCAATATTGTACAAATCTCATTTGGTGTCTTGCATGCATCGGTCTGAAACCATAGGTCCAGAGAAATAGACATGCATTGGATACCGTGAGACTCATCCATGCGGTTGAAGAACTTGGATTTTTTTATTGTTGAAGTGGGTTATGCTTCTGTGGCCATGGATATATGATACAAGGATCTACCCCTAAGTTGGTGTATAATATTGGATTCCATTCAAAATAATTATATGGCATTAGAATTGTATATGCAGAAAATTCCATCTTTCTTGTGGCTTTAATCCATCTTTGATACCTGCAAAAGAGTGTCCATGATGATCCTTACTAGTGTCTTGTGGACTCTGATACCATGTAGAGTTTCTGAGATACCTACATAAAATATCTATCTAATAATTAAACATCCACCATTGCAAGCTATGTATGTTTCATTGTTAAGTAGATCTTTTGTGAAGGTATCTCATAAATTCTACAAACATCCCATTAGTTTCATTCAATTTTGACCCTCTAACAAAGCGTTATGCTCATGTTATCAAAAAATGATATTTTTTCATATTTCAAGAAATAAAACTTGTATGGACTACCACATTACTAATACTTCGGTTCTAGGTATAAACGTTGGACTAGAAATAGTATGGTCTAGATCTTCTTTCCAATATCACTGGTCATTTTCAATTTGGATCTTTCTAGTTATAGATATAAATGTTTTACTAAGAACATTTATTTATGACTAGTTTTAGGACAAGTAAGAAACCCTAACTTCCACAACATGTAACTCCAAAAGTATAGTGAATCCAAATTCAAAATTTTTACACAATGCACTTCACTATGTCATCTATGGTCCCTAAAACTTTTACACCCTAAAAATTCCCTTAAAAAATGATGGTGATAGTGAAGCCAATGCAACTTAATAAAAATAACTTATTGGATGTTCATATCTTGTTTTAAGATGTTACTTTAATTCAGACTGGGTAGGTGACTCTTATGATAGAATATCCATTACAAGTTGTGTTTTCAATGTGGGTCTAGGTGGTCCATCTAACAAAAAACAACCTACAATTACTTTTTCATTAACATTTAACTAGAGTGTGAGTCTTTTTGTAGTCCTACATGTGAAGCTATTTGGTTAATAATAATTGCAGAGTTTTTTGGAGAAAGTGAAATTCTTATTACTATCATGAATTTTGACAGTTAAAGAACAATCAAGATTGTATATAATGCAATGTTTCACATAAGAACAAAGCATATTAAAATCCAATGACATTTTGTGAAATAAAAGGTTTTGTCAAATGAGATTGAGATCATATATTATGAATCAAGTAAAAATATGGCTAATGTTGTTATAGCAAGATTTGCCTCACCATTGCTATCTTGCATAGAGGGCCTTTTTCCATTTCCCTATGCAGACTTTTTATCCCTTTTTGATGAATCTAGAGCTAAAAATATACATTTTTCCACATATATGCTCCCTAACTGCTATGCAAGATGTGTATACACTCACTTCTCCATTACAACTCACGTATATCAGGATTTGTGCCAAAAAATACAAAATGAGGTCAAGGTTCCATGTCACGACAAAAGACCTCTGATCCTTGGCCTTCCATATACTGGAAATTTTCTGACTCAGCCCTTCAGTTGCATCCTAGAGGCTATAAGAGCACAATTTTGAACTATGGAAAAGAAGGAGAAAGCATTCAACTTTGAGAGAAAAGTTACTCTGGAGAAATTACTTCATATTGACTCTGCATCCCTTTGTTCCTCAAGTCTGAACACAGTGTTCATCCCCCAAGCTCTTCCCTAACTATTGAGAGGACCTCTTTTCCTCTTTATCATGAGCTTGCCTTTGGTGTAGGATCGACACGGTTCAAAACCAAGAAACCAAATTCCTTCCAACTGGGTCCCACCACTTCAATCCTCCACCAAAGGCAATACCATGAGAAAGAGGCAAAGAGGTCCTCTCAATAGTAAGGGAACAACTTGGGGGATGAACACTGTGTTCGGACTTGAGGAACAAAGGGATGCAGACTCAATATGAAGTAATTTCTTCAGAGTAACTTTGCTCTCAAAGTTGAATGCTTTCTCCTTCTTTTCCATAGTTCAAAATTGTTCTCTTATAACCTCCAGGATGCAACTGAAGGTCTGAGTCCGAACATTTCCAGTATATGGAATGCCAAGGATCAAAGGTATTTTTTCGTGACATGGAAACCCGACCTCATTTTGTATTTTTTTGGCACAAATCCCGATATATGCAAGTTGTAATGGAGCAGCGAGCATATACTCATCTTGCATAGCAGTTAGGGAGCGTATATGTGGAAAAATGTATATTTTTAGCTCTGGATTCATAAAAAAGGGATAAAAATTCTGCATAGGGAAACGGAAAAAGGACCTCTATGCAAGATAGCAATGGTGAGGCAAATCTTGCTATAACAAATGAGTTTTCAAAGTCTTTAGGAAAAACAAAATTTGAGTTGTGTGGAATTTTGTTAAATGTGCTCACAAATAAGTTCTTCATCAAGGAGGAGTGTTGAATCAATGAAAAAAATCAGTCTACTTATAGACCTATGTTGGATATGTTGAAATATTAAAACTATGACTAAGATATTATAGGGAGAATATTTATATATTTGGAAAGTTGTATTGGGGACTCTAAGTTCTCTATCATCATTTAATATATAAATAAGACATTCAATTATAATAAACATAGTGTACAACAAATTTCTTATCCTTTGTTTTGTATACTTTATGCTATCTATTTTGTGTTCTATTTTATATACTTTGTTAACTATTGAAAAATGTTGAGGAATTTTCCAAAATTAACCAAACATTTTCCAAAATTCCTTCACAACTTTTGCAAGAACCAATATGTTGTGGGTGATTTAGACAATAAGTATGCAAGAAAAACTAATATAATTGGTTGTGAATTATATTCATATAATAATGAAAGTTAAATTAAAAGTAGACTGAAGGATCTCATGCAAACATAATACAAAACCCTAGCTTATGAAAGATTGCAAGACAATTAATATCCACATTACAATTAACATTCAAGCATAGATTATGATGGAAAAAGTAAAATACTTGTATTAAATCCTAACAATCCTAATAAGGAAAAAGAGACTCATAGTAAAACACCTAGATAGATCAGTTTGTTGTAGCAAGGCAGGATCCAAAACATCTCTTTTGGAGATTCCATTGTCTCCTTGTGTTCTCAAGCTCCAAATCTTGATAGGAAGAAGTAAGCTCCATTTTTTGGGAACAATGGTGGATAACTATTATGTAAGAAATTATTAATAGTGGGGGACAAGAATGATAGGTTCAAGTCTCTCAAAGGAAATTTTAGTAGTATAACCTTACTTGCATGTTATCTCTTCAAAATGAAACCTCATGACCTTTATTTATAGGTGGATAATGAAACCCCTTTTCGAACCTAGTTTCCAAGTCAAATTTCTTGATGTATTAATGATAATTCATAATTTTAATGGACATCATGGAAATCCAAATCAATGACATAAATGAATATGGGGGTTTGACAAGGTCCACTCGTACCCGCTACATCACCTAAACAATCATGAATGCATCAATGAGCCATCGAGTAGTTAATTTTGCATTTAAGAAAGGTCACATAGAAATTGAGGGAGTTTCCATGCAACATGCATAGAAAAATGGAAATAATTTGCATTCCTAAAACATTGTTCAAGTGATGAGTTGATTCAGCTAATTGAGGTACCATAAGGTCATATGATGATGAAGTGGGGTGCATAATCTAGGTCATGACTAGAATAGTGAATTTTTTAGGAAGAACTACTCAAACTATATAGGTGAGAAACATTAGGTTGATAACAACATAGAGGCATTGGAGATGATAGATGGAAACAACCTAAGGGTTTAGGGGTGGAAAGATCTTGGTAATTAATCTAAGTGTCTACCTACATATTAAGGTTTTCAAGGGAGGAAGAATCCAAAAGTATTTACAAAGAGGAATTGAATGGTATAAACAGGGAACAAGTGTTGGACACACCTACCACACTTAGATGGGGAGTGAATGAGTGTGAGGCTCTTTTTCTCAAAACTTCCCTCTTACACAAAACTCATTAGTTAGCATTCAAAATTTTAATCATTACTCATTTTTGTCATTTATAACCAATTAGATGTGAACACATATCAGCAATATATCATCAACAAGTCATCACCACAAGGAACACAAAGAACACAAGATGTATGTACAATTTTCTTTTTATTACAGACTACAATCTTTGGGGTTTTTCAGCAACAACTGAATAGAGTACAACTCTACAAGAGAACCAACTCTATCATGAAAGACTTAGCTTACACACTCAACATCAACTGAGATGAGGCAACAATCCTCAACATATATCAATATGCAACAGGTACACGACCTTTTGGTAGTGCAGCACACGTATGTATGTGCCCTACCAGTAGTACAGCCCACGTGTATACACACCCAAGCAGTAATACAACCTATGTATACCTTCTGAGCTATTAGGTTTTATCCTTTTCATCACATGCTTAGATCCTCTGCAACCTGCAATCATATTATCTTATGTCTCTCAATGTCTAGTCAGTCACAATGCATCCAAGCTATCCAATATCTTACTCATGCTCCACAACCAACCAACATGAATGTTATTTCAATCATGTATAAACAACTACTATACCATAGCAATCATATCACCACTAAATCACAAGAGCACTGCTCACTCCATCAACCAAAATAAACCACATCATAGTAGCCATACCAAGAATTCCCTAATAATTCATGACACAACAAACAATAGTATCCATCAAGACAATAATGTAACCATACCAGTGTCTCAATGACATATCTAAGTCCATAGAATGTTGATCTGGAACCTGCTTCAGGCTTCAAAATCTTGTCATCAACTCAACCACAAATCTCCATGACTTTATCCACCGTATGCTCCTTGTACATAGACAACCTGTGTACTGTATTCACCTTGTACATAGACAACTCACGTATGCGCACCCTATACATAGACAACCCGTGTACGCACCAAAAAATAGGGTTTTTCTGTAATTCCGAGAATTTCTCCATCATGATATTAAACTAGTTAAAACTTCATTGCGTCCATGAGATCCTCCTGATCTCCTCTCTCTTAGAACATATCTTCATCATGCTCAAGATATCCACACCAAAATCCTCTCACAAGAATCTCTCACAAGAATATCTCCATCAATACTCCAAAAGATATTCTCATAAGAAGCTCTCCATTGATCCACAAAAAGGATATTTTGCAAGATACCATTGTTATCTTATTTATACTTTCATCCTCTAAGTTACTTAACCCATTTTTAGGTCACTTAACCCATTTCTAGGTTACTTAACCTCTTTTCCTTATTTTAGGGTTAACCACTTTCCATAAATAGAAAGTTCTCCAATACTTTATCATTTAAATATTCCTTCTAGATTTTGTCACTTCTCTTTATTATTTAAATAATCCACCTTGACTTTGTCACTTTACTTTATCATTTAAATAACGATTTCTTCTTTTCAAGCTCTTTGACTTCTTTGACCTTGTGGGCTTCAAGCCTTCATATGTCTTCCTTCAACTTCGTAAGACCGTAACTCTCAAACGGTGAGGAGTTATGTGGAATTCCACATACCATTGGAAATGGCATGTCAAGCACTATCCATCTAGGACATTTTGACCAACAACTTCATTGATACTCATCTCATTATTCCACATACAAGCATGGGTCCTCCAACCATTCTTCTAGGATAACTCAATCCACAAAGCGTCTTCCCGTGAGGGATTTCACCATAAGGGGACCACTTTGGATTTCATCCATTTGTGTACCTTATCAATCATGATAAGAAAATAATGATTCATCTATACATGTCTCCAACAATGCATCATATACCAATGAAACCATATAGATCCATCTTCATCATGTATCAATGACAACTCATTGATCCATCTTCATCTATGCATTCTCATCAGGGACAATACATATTACATCTCATTAATCATCAGTCAATCAATCCTTTGACATCAATCAATCACCTGACATCAATTAATGACATCAATCAATCAAACCATTGGCCTCAATGACAACATGATCCAACAATCTCCCCCTTTAGCATTGATGAAAATACCAACATTGATGTCAACACCAATTACCAATTATTGATGTCAACATGTAGATAAGGCATGCTATAATAGTCAATGTGACTATCTCTCCCAAATGTGGCTATCTCTTCTAATCAATAATCATCAATCACATCAATGTGATTATCTCTCCCCCTTTGACTTCAATGGAAAAGGGTTGTTCTCCTCTTGGGGCTTCTCCCCCTATCTGAGTTCCTTTGATCTTCCTCTGAATAATCTCTGCCCTTTTGAACAAGGGATATCACTCTGATGTAATGCTGAATATACATCAAACATACTCCCCCTGTGACCATTGCTCCCCCTGGAATTATGCCTCTGTGCTTCTTTCTTCAAATATAGGGCTCTTTTCTAGGTATGCATCTGATAAATATCTCCTCCTATAATCATGGGAAGAAGAATGACTCCCCCTATGGGTATGTCTCCCCCTATATTATTTTCAATATGAACAATATGCTACCATATGACAATCCTAGGACCTTTTCATGCATCAAACTCATGCCATACCAAGCATCATGAATCGAAAAATATGTCAAAAATGAAATAAATAATCATGAGAAAAATATCAATCAAGTATATCCTGTAAAAGAATGTGTGCTCATCATGCACAACACATATGCACATCAACCATGTACATCAACATCATGCAATGTGCCAAAAGATATCATCCATGAAATGTATCATTCATAGGCCTCTACCAATATGCCAACATGTGCATCTACCAATATGCCAACCATGTGCATCCACCAATATGTTAACCATGTGAAACTACCAATATGCCAACCATGTGCATCTTCCAACATATCAAACAATGTATCATATCACTCATAGTATGTCTCCATCATGAACCAAGTACCATAACCATGTATAAAAAAAATACCAATTGTTGTGCTAATCAAGTAATACCAACAACATATGCCATGTATTACCACTTGTATCAAACGAGTACATCAATCATGAACCAATACCAAAACATGATGAAACCTCACACATGTATGCCAAATCCTCCATAAAATATGTGCCAATCAACCTGCTAGTAGGTGACTCTACCAATATACTAGAAACATACCAATCATGCATCATCAATGATGTACAACATGACCATCTCATCAACTCACCAACCACATGTCCCAATGTGTAGCCCATCCATATGCCAAATGAATGCATCAAATTTTCCAACAGGTAGGCTTCCAATAATAAATCATCAAGATATATCACATAACCAAGGTGCCATAACTTCATTGTTATAACTAGCATTGTTCTTCAACAGAAAATGCATCAATCCATACTCATGGGTTAGAGACATGCACCCAAGATTTTATTTTACATCATCACATTACATAATCCAATATACAATCATGAGAACCTACAGCAAACAGTGTCAGAACCTGCAATAAACCATGTCATACCCTGCATCATAGAGTTATACCATCACATCAAAATCCAATCCTTGTGCATAGACCTTTTCCTTAGGCTTCACCACATATACGCGGCCTACTGCATAAACAGCTCGCATATGTATGTGACCTATACAAGGTCAGCTTGTGTATGTATGTGAATGATACCACTGTCACCCACGTATGCCTTGGTAGATGAAACTTTTGAACTTCCCTTCAGTCTTTCATTTTGTTCTAGCTGCTCTGTCTTCTTCACCCACTTCTGTATATGTCCCTACTCTTCATAACTTGAGCTCTGAGAATCCATCTTTTCAAAGATGTCTCCCTTCCTTACTTCATTCCTTCTTCTAGCCATTCTATGTGAAGTTCTCATCATGGACTTTCTTCTTGTGTTCTAGCACTCCTAGGATTTGTGACCAAATCCACTACAGTTGTAGCATCTAATGGTGTTACAGTGAACAACAATGTGTCCTACTTGATCACATCTCCAACACCTCATGGTGTTATAAAATCTTCCATTATATCTCCTTTCATAAGATCTACATTCAAAATCTTTGTGACCATATCCATTACATGAATAACAATGCCCATGAAAAATACTTTCATACCTTTGCTTTGGTGTCCCAAGAATAGCTACTTGATGTCTTTCTTGCTTTGTTCTTTTGAGATTTTATTTTCCTTGTGTAGATGGTTGATTTGCAACATTTTCTTCATCCTTTAAGGGACTTACCTCATGCTTCTTTGAGGTTCTATCTTTTGTATGTGTAGTTTCCTCTTTGTATCCAAGACTTGATTTATCATATGGTGATCTTTGACTTTCCAAGATCTTATCCAAGATTAGTGAACTATTCAAGAATTTATTTGACTTCTCCACTTTCTTTCTAATATCAACAATTTCATCTTCTAACTTACAACATGACTCTTCCTTTTCATTTATCTGATTTTTCAATAGTTCCTCTATCCTTTTGGCTTCTTCAATTTGGGTCTTGAGATAAGCAATAGTTTCAAAACTTTTGCTAATCTCATCACTACCGTCATATTTTCTTTTTCATTTTTTAGTCTTGTGATCTCTTCTTCCTTTTCTTCTAATTTGGTCTTATTTCTCTCTTCTTGTTCTTTGAGCATTCCCTTTAACTTCAATATGTGCCTTTTACTCCTCCTAAGAAACTTCTTAGTGTTATCCAAAAGATAGTTATAGTGTGTATAATAATGATCACTTCTATATCTATATAAACCCTCTCCAACTTCTTTTTTAAGTTCTAATAGATCTTCTTATATTCTTTTCATGGGATAACTACCATCAAACTTCACACAAACTATTTCTATATCTTCTTCTTCACTTGAGTAGAAACATTCAACATCATCACATTTTGAATCATTGCAATCAAGAGTCTTTGGAGATTTTTTACCTTCATTTCAATTACTTTCAAGATCTTATTTTTTGCCAACATCATCACATGATTCTTTGCTTTCCTTTGTGCTACCATTATCACTTGATTATTTTTCTTCATTTGAAATGTTTTCAAGATCACATTTAGAAATAACTCATTCAAGAGTCTTTGGAGATTCTTTACCTTTAATGATCTTGATGGAGTGGTCTTCATCATCTTCTTCCTTGTTTCAATATGTCTCCTCTAGCTTTAGCCATAGATCCTTGGTGAAAGTGCATTGTCCCATGCTCTCTTTGATAGGGCTTGCGAGTCCACTAAGAATGGTATTGAGAGCCAATGCATAATTATTCTTTCCTTCCCTTTGAGATGCAAACTTTGACTTGTTCTTCAAGGGAACCGATCCACCAATGGTTGCCTTCCAAATAACTGCTCCCATTGTCTTCAAATGTATTCTCATCTCTATTCTCCAAGTAAAATAGTTTTCCTCATCAAGGATTGGTATTTCATCATCCATTTGTGTGTCTATGGATCTCCTTCAAGCTTTTTAAGGCTTATAGTGAAGGCCCTCTTTGATACCAATTGTTGGACACACCTACCACACTTAGAGGGGGGGCGAATGAGTGTGGGGATCATTTTCCCAAAACTTCCCTCTTACACAAAACTCATTAGTTAGCATTCAACATTTTAATCATTACTCATTGTTTTCATTTATAACCAGTTAGATGTGAACACATATAATCAAAATATATCAGCAATATATCATCAACAAGTCATCACCACAACTAACACAAAGAACACAAGATGTATGTGCAATTTTCTTTTTATTATGAACTACAATCCTTGGGGTTTTTAAGAAACAACTGAATAGAGTACAACTCTACAAGAGCACTAGATCTATCATGCAAGACTCAACTTACACATTCAACATCAACTAAGATGAGGCAACAATCCTCAACAAATATCAATCTGCAATAGGTATGAGACCTGTCGGTAGTACAACACGCGTATGTACGCGGCCTACTAGTATTACAGCCCGCGTGTATACATGCCCAAGAAGTACTACAACCTGCATATACCTTCTAATCTATTAGGGTTTATCCTTTTCATCACATGCTCAGATCCTCTACAACCTGCAATCATATTATCCTTTGTCTCTCATTGTCCAACCAATCACAATGCATCCAAGCTATCTAATAGCTTACTCATGCTCCACAACCAACCAATATGAATTCTATCTCAATCATGTATAAACAACTAGTATACCATAGCAATCATATTACCACTAAATCACAAGACCACTGCTCACTCCATCAACCAAACTAAACCACATCATAGCAGCCATACCAAGAATTTCCTAAGAATTCACAACACAACAAACAATAGTATCCATCAAGACAATAATGTAACCATACCAATGTCTCAGTGACAGATCTGAGTCCATAGAATGATGATCTAGAACCTGCTTCAGTCTTCAACAACTTGTCATCATCTCAACCAAAAATATCCATGACTTTATCCACTGTACGCTCCTTGTACACAGACAACTTGCGTATTGTATGCACCTTGTACACAGACAACTCGCGTATATGCACCCTATACACAAACAACCCGCGTATGCACCAAAAATAGGGTTTTTCTGTAATTCCGAGAATTTCTCCGTCATGATATCAAACTTGTCGAAACTTCAATTTTTCCATGATATCCTCCCAATATCCTCTCTCTCAAAATAGATCTTCAATCATGCTCAAGAGATCCACACCAAAATTCTCTCACAAGAAGTTCTCACAAGAAGCTCTCCATCAATACTCCAAAAGATATTCTCACAAGAAGATCTCCATTGATCCACAAAAAGGATATTTTGCAAGAGACCATTGCTATCTTATTTATACTTTCAGCCTCTAGGTTACTTAACCCATTTTTAGGTCACTTAACCCATTTCTAGGTTACTTAACCTCTTTTCCTTATTTTAGGGTTAACTACTTTCCATAAATAGAAAGTTCTCCAATACCTTATCATTTAAATATTTCTTCTAGATTTTGTCACTTCTCTTTATTATTTAAATAATCCACCTTGACTTTGTCACTTTACTTTATCATTTAAATAATGATTTCTTCTTTTCAAGATATTTGACTTCTTTGACCTTGTTGGCTTCAAGCCTTCATATGGAGGTCCTTCAACTTTGTAAGGCCATAACTCTCAAACGGTGAGGCGTTATGTGACATTCCAAATACCACCGGAAATGGCATGACAAGAACTATCCATATAGGACAATTTCACCAACAACTTCATTGATATTCATCTCATTATTCCACATACAATCATAGGTCCTCCAACCATTCTTCTAGGATAACTCAATCCACAAAGTGTCTTCCCATGAGGGATTTCACCATAAGGGGACCACTTTCAAGTTCATCCATTTGTGCACATTATCAATCATGATAAGAAAATAATGATTCATCTATACATGGCTCAAACAATGTATCATATACCAATGAAACTACATTGATCCATCTTCATCATGTATCAATGACAACTCATTGATCCATCTTCATCATATCAATTGCAACTCATTGATCCATCTTCATCTATGCATTCTCATCAGGGACAATACATATTACATCTCATTAATCATCAATCGATCAATCCTTTGACATCAATCAATCACTTGACATAAATTAATGACATCAATCAATCAAACCATTGGCATCAATGACAACATGATTCAACAACAAGGTGACATCAAGGTGTACTAGGACAACATTACATTATTCCTTAAAGGGATCAAGTCATATAGAACTGTCATATATTTCCTATTTTTTTTGTGATGTAGGTTTGGTACAATGTTACAATAGTTATTTAGGCCTAAAAGGACTATCTCTTCCGTGTGTCATGGATTGACAGTCATGATACTAAAATGAAACTGACATTAGACTTTTAGCTAAGTGATCAAGTAGGGTTTGAGCAATTTAACTAAAATTGAATCCATAAATAGAAACTCCAAAATGGGTTTGGGCTACTATGGACCTGAAATAAGGCATCCTAAGTGACCATGTGTTGTACGGAACTTATTTACGTATAATGGGTTAATCCCCAACAAGGAGTTGGATTCTTACTGATAGAGTAAGGCATATTACTCTACTTATTTCTATAATTAGATTAATTTAGTAAAGATGGAAATACCAAGAAAGAGGAGGAAGTACATGTTAGGGACTTCATGTTTCTCCATTCAAATTGTGAATTTGTAACACAAACCTCTATCACCTAGATGTCCTTGGAACATACACACATTAAAACAATGAAATACCTTACTGATTGCTTTGATATAGTCTCATATAATTAAAGTAAATTCAAATGAGTATGGTAAAATACCAAATGATAAAAAATTTACCGATTCAAATATAGAGATGGATGAAAATTCAAACATAAATTTAATCTGAATTTAGTAGGGGAGGAAAAGGGATTTATACTAATAAAATATTATTTGTATAGCAAGTTGTTAGATCAAACTTGATTTACCACACCTCTAGATATTCTAGAGGTAATAAGTTGACAATTGATAGTTGGCCAGGATAGTAAACTAAGAGGTTGATTAGGCAATTGTCTGGTTGGTCATGCCAACCAAAATATTTGACTACTTCATGGGCTGAGGTAGGAAACAGGATTTTGGTGTTTCCTAGATAATCAAATTTGACTATGGATTCCTCACTTTAGGGGAGTTAATTACACTTTAATGGAAATATATATATA
>ML785696.1:549359-588454 GCA_009831015.1 Picea engelmannii | reverse complement strand
ATAATTTTTTTGAAGTTTTTTTTTTTTTATGTATGTTGATCTATGCCCATATGTGATTCAATGTTGTAATAGTTTATTTAGACACCACCTCTTATTCAAAGGTATAACTATTTAGATCTACTAATACCTAGTTATCCAACATGGTATCAGAGCTATTCATTTAAGACCTAACATAATGTATACAATTCCTTTGGAGGTTTTTGTTTGCACATTCTCTTATTGAATCGAATATCTCTTTGGTAGATTGATTCAAGGTTTCAACTTGAATATTGAGTCATGGTTTAGAGTTGTAGATTGAAATCATTAGTTCCATGAAAGAAACTATGGTTATAAATGGCCACAAATATGGTACTTGGGCAGAAGGTATGGAAAATCTATTGAAAAGTATAGTAATTTCATAATTTACAAAGACTATGGTTCCAGTTATGAAGGATCATTAATTTTTTTTTATCATTAATGGGAAGAATTAGGGTGAGGTTGTAGGATTTATAACGACCTACATCTCTAGGGAGATTTTCTTTCATATGAGCAAGATAAATTATCCTAATATAATCTAGAGGAAGTTGAAGACTCAATTCGAAAAGGTTAACAAAAATCAAGTTATGTAGATTGTGAAAGATTAAATCTCTCTTGATCCTCTCTCCTTTGACATACTTTAATGTTATTTATCTCATGTGAAGGAGATATAGTTTAAATTGGGTGAATGTGAGAAGGATTTTTTGAAGAAATATGGTTAGCTCATAGAATTTTTCTTGATGAAGTTGAAGACACCCTATGACGTATTATGTTTGACATTCTATGGTAGTAAAGATTCAAAAAAATAAGAAGGTAAGGATTATTCCTTTGATTCTTTCCATGGTTTTCTAATGAAGGCAAAAGAAAAATTTATTGATAAAGGGAAACTTGAAGTTAAGCAACATGTCCATTTTCTTACGGGAAAAGGTCAACATAACTATAGAGAAAGAGGTCAAGAATGCAATTAGGAGAAATAATAGGATTGCATTGACCATACTATTAATAATAAGCATGCTTATCAGACATCAACTAAGAAAGGTAAGACACAGAAAACCTAGTAGTATCGTAGGAAATTAGGATATATGGAGAAGGAGTTTTGGAAGAAGAATAAATACCTTAAGGATAAATTCCGGAAGCTTGGAGGAGACTTGTTGATGGGATGGTTGACCAAATTGCATCTTCAACATTTAGAAAGTAAGACATATAACTATATGTTCTCTTTTAGTACTTATCAAGACTTGAATGCTCACACTTCAAAAAGTGAGTGAATAGTCAACTTTGGTTCTACCCATCATATGTGTAACATCCCCAACATCCAACTGGGCTATGCCACATAAAAAAATTGTGAGATGTATGCAAATTAAAACATATACATATAGAAACTCTTGCGGAAATTTATATATAAAACTTAAAAAAGAAAAATACATTATGTAAATTCATAGATTATACATAAATAATAGTAAACATATACATGCAACATAGATAGAAAATGCTCATAAATATAAATAGAGGTATAAACCACACACAGGAAAAACCCATAAAAATAAACACACAATTAATAGTGCAGCATGTAATTTAACACACAATTGACACTTGTCTTGGTAAAAATATCACCAACTTTGTGCAGAGATTCCATGAACCTCCCAGCCTTATACCACACTACTCATCACTCTTAGCAGTGGGTCACACTCGAGATGGGACTAAACTCCACTCGGGTAAAGGGATTCCTAAACAGACTAATGTATCTCAGACAACAGGAAAGACTCGGTCACGGGTGCCAACTCAAACTAATAACCTACACTCCCTCATTCCCCACATGCATGTCCCACCCCAGGAAGTGTGCCCCTTATCTGCTCAACAGTCCTTCGGCTTCCCCACTTCCTTTCCAGGCTTCAACAACATGTCGGACATGAAGTCTTAGATCCCTATATTTGTAGTTTGGAACCTTGTAGAAATCAATTCCCAACAATTCTCTCACCTAGAGAGAAATTTTTCACGGGCCTAACAACCCGCCTCTTCAGTATCCCACGGGCCTGACAACCAATCTCTTCAGTCCAACTCCCAAGATAACCAGGTATAGATATAGGTATGGGTATCGATAAATGTACAGTATGGTATTGTTTTGGGTACAGTATAGGTATAGGTACATGAAGGTATGGAGGACAGATGAATGCGTGAGTGAATGAACATGGAATGAATGAATGGTTGGAAAAATGAAATAAGTCCAAACTATATGTATGCATGTTCCCAACTTGACACTTGTCATTTTGAGAGCTACTTTGGTCCACTTGTCCCCATCCTTAGAACTTAGGATAAAATAATGATCCAAACTTTATACTTTAAGGAATATTAATATAATATTCCTTCCTGGCTTAAGATCCCTAGCTTAGCCCCTTATCCTTAACTTTTAGCCCCCCCCTTTCCCTAACTATTGGATTTTATTCCCCCATACTATTTTATCATCATCATTCTACACACAACGATGTATTATATTAATGATACAACATATAAAAAATAGTATCACTGGCATTTAGCATCTAGGGTCTCTGGCCTAATTCCACACATAAGCCTCCTAGCTTATAATAACTAGATCACTAGCCTATAAAACACAACATATACACAAAGTCTCACTGGCCCCAAAATTGCGCTCACTTAAGTTTGTTGTGCACGGTATCCTGGAATCTACACACTTCATCATTTTAATGCGCAGTACATGTGCTCACTATACCATGGAAGGTGCATACAAAAATGATATCAAACAACTCACTAGCCTAAGTACATTTGAATTTACATTTACAGTTGGGGTTCGGCCTATGGGTATTACAATCCCCTCCCCTTATTTATGCATTTTCCTCAGTTCATTATGTACACATATACAACAAAAAATTCAAAAATCCTAGAACATATGTTGGAATTATGCCTGCATAGCCTCTTCATGCTCCCAAGTTGTGTCCTTAGGATCGTATTAGGTCCATTGGACCTTTAGAAGCCATGTGGCTCGATTCTGGAGCTATTGATTTTTCGGTCCAGAATGCGTACCAAATGCACTTGGATAGCACCTTCTTGCTCCACCTAAATCACATTCCAATCAATTACATGATTAGCATCAGGTATATATTTCTTGAGCAATGATACATGGAATACATTATGAACAGACATAGATGAAGGAAATACAATCATATAGGATAATGGACCAATCCATTATAGTATTTCAAATGGTCCACAATATCTAGCTGCCAACTTGGAACAACTTCTCAACTTCAGTGAACTTTTGTTGGCCTTCACTTTCAAGAATACATGGTCCCCCACTTTAAATTCCCTATGAGTTATTCCCTTATCAACATATTTTTTCTGCCTGTCTTTGGCAGCCTTTAAATTTTGTTTTATTTTCAACATTTGCTCATCCATTTCCCTGAGTAAATTTGACCCAACCACTTCTCTATCTGTTGGGTTGTCCCATCTTATCGGTGTGTTGCACCTTCTTCCATAAAGTGCCTCAAATGGGCTCATGTTTAGAGATGCTTGGTACCCATTGTTATAAGAAAACTCTACTAAGTGTAGATAGTATTCTCATTTTGATGGTTTATCCATCACATACATTCTCAACATATCTTCAATCACTTGATTCAGCCTCTCAGTTTGTCCATCTGATTCTGGATGATAAGTTGTACTAAAATTCAAATTTGTTCCAAATCCCTTAAATAATCCTTTCCAAAAATTTGATGTAAATTTTGGATCTTTGTCAGACAAAATTGTCTTAGGTATACCATGTAATCAAGAAATTTCTCTCATATAAACATTAACAGTGTTGGTTTCCTTGTGAGTGAGCTTTACTCAAATAAAATGGGCAACTTTAGTAAGCTTATCCACCACTACCATGATAGAATCATGTTGATTGTTTGTTCTGGGCAGTTTGGTGATGAAATCCATTGTTACAACTTCCCATTTCCACTCAGGAATAGGTAATGTCTGTAGCAAACCAGTTGGGTGTCTATACTTAGCCTTTACTTTTTGACACTCCAAACATTTGGAAATAAAATCAACAACTTCTTTCTTCATTCCTAGCCAATAATATTGGCTCTTGACAGCTACAATAGTTTTTTGATAACCTGGGTGCCCACCATAAGGTACATTATGCATTTCTCTCCATATTATATTTTTCAATTCATGGGAATTTGGAACATAAATTATGCCCCTGTATATGAGAATTTCAACATTTTCTAGCTTGTAGTCTTTAATTTTCTACTGCAATTTACCTTCTTGTAATTTTGCCACTAATTCCTTGTATTTCAAATATGATTTTGTAGCCTCCAAAATTCTGTCTTTCAAACTTGATTGGTACATTCTTATGGTTGTAGCATTCAACTCATGAACTCTTATGTTGAGTGCATCAGCCACTTTGTTCTATTTCCCCTTGATATTCTTTATATCAAAGTCATATTCGCTAAGAAATTCTAACCACCTGCTTTGCCTAACATTTAGAGTTGGTTGATCAAATAAATATATGAGACCATTATGTTATGTCCTCAGCTCAAACCTTTTCCCCATGAGGTAGTGCCTCCACTTCCTCAAGGCATGCACTATGGCTGCCAACTCCAAATCATGAGTGGCATGGTGCCTTTCATGCTCCTTCAAATTCCTTGATTCATAACATACAACAAACCCATTTTGAATGAGGAATCCACCAAGTCCTTATTTACATGCATTTGTGCATACAATCAAGTCTTCATTTGGATTTGCAATCCTTAAAATTGGAGCACTAGTTAATAATTGCTTCAAGTGTTGGAAACTCTTTTTACAATCCAATGTCCATTGAAACTTCACACCCTTCTTTTGCAAGGAAGCAATTGAGTGTGCAATCTTTGAGAATCCTTCAATAAATCTCCTATAGTATCCTGCAAGGCCCATGAATGATCTGACCTATGTCACATTCTTTCGTGTTGACCATCCTCTAATGGCTTCTATCTTCTTAGGATCCACTGCTATCCCTTCCTCTAAAATGATATTCCCCAAATAATGAATTTGCTTCTGATAAAATGAGCACTTGCTCAATTTGGAATACAACTGATGATCCCTTAATACTTGTAACACCATCCTCAAGTGTTTTTCATGCTCTTCCCCTGACTTAGAATATATAATAATTTCATCTAAAAATACAACGACAAACTTATCTAAGTATTCTCTGAAAATACCATTTATTAAACACATGAAGACATATGGTGTGTTTGATAACCCAAATGGCACCATTGTGAATTCATAATGACCATACCTTGTTCTAAAAGTAGTCTTGTTGAAGTCTTCTTCTTTAATTCTTACTTGATCACAACTTGACCTACGATTAATCTTGGAGAATATTTTTTCATCTTTCAACTGATCAAATAGGCCATCGATCCTTGGAAAATGATACTTACTCTGCACAGTTACTTTGTTCAACTGCCTAAAGTCAATGCAAAGTCTCAATGTTCTATCCTTTTTCTTCACAAATAAAACTGGGGCACCCCAAGGTGACACACTTGGGCATATATGCCCCTTCTTCAGGACCTCTTCAAGTTTCATTTGCAATTCCTTCAATTCTTGTGTACTCATCCTATAGGGAGTCTTGGATACTGGAGCTACTCCAGGAATCAGATTTATGGAGAAATCAATGTCTCTTTTAGGGGTTAATATAGGTATTTCCTTAAACACATCTTCAAACTCTTTTAGGAATTCATAATCTTAAATATTTGACACCTTATCTTTAGGTGTCTCTTCCATATGTGATGCAAATATTTGACACCCTTTTATGTAACATTTCTTCAGCTGCAATGCTGAAATTTATCTAATGGTTACTCCCCTGGGAATTCCATGGATTGTCCCTAGGTTCCCTTCCTCATCCAAGCAAGTAAATGCGTTGTTATGAAATTCTAGGATAGGATGTTGTTGGTCAAGACAATCCATCCCAATTAGAAAATCATAGGAACCTAAAGGAAATATTTTCAAATATGCCCTGGTGTTTAGTCCATTCATGTCCATAGGACATGACTTAACCATCTCATTAAATTTTCTTTTGGCTCCGGTAGCCAAATGCACCAACCAAGATTTTCCATGCTTGCTTCTTGGAAAATGAAAACTTTCCACCATCTTAGGATCTATATAACTATGACTAGCACCTGAATCAATTAAAATAGTATTGGTTTGGTTGTTGATCATACCTTCCACTTCAATCATATGTGACTAATACTCTGCTTGATTTTTATCCATGGCTGCATAGATTCTTGGTACATTTATGCCCATGTCCTCCACTATTTCAGCTTGTTGTACATTGTGAACAATCCTCACTTTTTCACCTCTGTGAGGGAAATCTATGAATATATGATCTCCTTTACAACCCCAACATTGAATAGGTGGCTTCCTTTCCCTTTGACCCCTGTCTCCATCATTCTGGGTTCTCTAGAAGTTGGTTGTCCCTGAGGATTATTTTTGAAGAATGGTGGCTTAGTTCCCTTTTTCCTCTGATCCATCTTGAATTTCTTCTTGTCTTCCCAAGATTTTTGGAAAGTTGGCCTTGATTTTTGTTGATCATATAGGAATTTACCTCACCTTTCCTTATGGTCTCCTCTAATGTTTTGGGATCATCATAATGTATTTTGTTACTAATGAATTATGGAAATCCACTCAAATACCTTTGAATCTTAACTGTCTCATCCTTGATGAAAGAAACATACTTCAACAGTTCTAAAAACCTTCTTTCATATTCATCTATGGTCATACTCCCAAGTTTGAGTACAAATAACTCTTTCATTTTCTTGTCATAGTATCTCTTAGTCAAATATTTATTTTCAAAATACTTCTTGAATTCCTTCGAAGTAACATTTTTCTCTTTAATGTGTTGCACCTAAACAAGTTGATCCCACCACATCAATGACTTTCCCTTGAGTTGATAGATGGAAATTATTCCTTCTTCATGAGAAGAATAATTATGCAATTGAAAATAACTTATCATGCCCAACAACCATGTCTTTGCATCTTCAACGTTCTTATGCTCACAATCAAATGTAGGAGGTTTGATTTTGTTCATTTCTCCCCATATCTAATCCACCCCATACCTCTTATGCTTCCTGACATGGGATGGACTTGAGTTGCTGTATTCTCTCTTATTGGAATTACTTAGGGAGTGATGGTGATGTCTGCTAATACTTCTTGTTCTTGTTTTCTCATCAAGAGACCTGTGACTTCCTGGTTTGCTTGA
This sequence comes from Picea engelmannii, assembly GCA_009831015.1. NCBI lineage: Eukaryota > Viridiplantae > Streptophyta > Pinopsida > Pinales > Pinaceae > Picea > Picea engelmannii. Next base: position 581,211 of record ML785696.1, on the reverse strand, counting down.
GACACTCTCCTTCTCCAATTTATTTTCTATTTTGTTCAAGCTCTGCATTAACTTCATGTTGAAGTCCTCCTACTTCTCCTTAGATTTCATAAGACTTTCATTATCATATTTATGGCTTTGGACATCCTTTTGAAAAATTTTAATGGTCTTTACCATATTCATGTTTTCATCCTTTCCTCTCCATGTCCATAGGAGTTTGTTCCGTCAATGCACATATGGACATCCATCCCTCTGATCTCATCTTCCTGACTGTAAGACCCGTTTGTATCTTCTATCCCTCTGGACACTATGCTTATCTTGGTCTTATTTAGTTGTTGTTAACTCTGCAAAATGTGCAACCAACAAAACTTTGTCAGGTTAACTGACTCATCGATTTCATGAAAATACATGAACCATTCTGGTTCAATAATATATCAAAATTATTTCTTTTGATTTCCTAAAAAATTGATTTCCTAGATCAATTTTCTGGGTGAATAATTATATTCTATTGTCCAACACCTTTCCAATGCATGCTTCCATTCTCAATTCTCACTCTTGAGCAAAACGTTATGGACTTTTGAAGTTAGTCGGGTCTTAAAATTTACCCTCCACTATTTGTCCTGTAACTTCCTCATAAAAGCTCCATTTGATGAACGGTTTACACCATTAGAAATCTCTCTCCAAGATATTTTATTTGAGCTGCAGAGACAAATTGTACCAGGAACACTCTTTTCTCAGGGTTTTTGTGTAGCTAAAAACACTGTTTAGGGCCTAAAAATCGCATTGCAAAAAGATGACCTTCAAACAATATAAAATGTCACAGAAATTCACTGGTTTTCTGTTGTTGTCAACCATCCAAACAAATTCGCATGAACAAATTTGAACCTATACACCCATATTTAGCATGCGTGGAAACACCATAAGGTAGCTCATCCTCCATGCACCTATAACCAATGTGGATCACTTCACTTTTGTGGCACGCGCAAATATCTACCATGCACAATTTTGGTTCATGCGCTAATACATGTTGCGCACAATTTTTGTGTCATGCGCTAATATTCTACATGCATTTCACTCTACGTGTTGCACCATGCCAAATTTTAGTACACCCCCACCGCGCACCAGTACTATGCGCGCACCATTAACTAAACTATTGTGCGACAACATATACCCACATTGTGCGTGCACCGACAAGATTCCTCTTCTCTATGTCAATACTGCGCACACTATGCATGCCATTATTATGCATGCGCCCACCGCGCATGGTAGTATTATGCATGTGCCACTCAATTTTCACCACACAATGCTAAATTTAGTGTGCACATCCGTGCCCCGTTATTTTTTGCACATTACCAATTTGCATCGTGCAACACCAAATTTAAGTGCATAGACCCCCGTGCTAATATTTTCCATGCATTGCCACTTTGCACCGCGCAGCGCAAAATTTAAGTGCGCAGACCTACGTGCCAATATTTTCTACGCATTACCACTTTTCATCGTGCAACGCCAAACTTAAGTGTGTAGACCCGCTCGCAAATATTTTTTGTGCATTACCACTTTGCACAGTGCATCGCCAAATTTAAGTGCGCAGACCCACGCACCAATATTTTCCGTGCAATACCACTTTGCACCGCGTGGCCCCAAATTTAAGTGCGCACACTTGCATGCCAATATTTTCCACACATCACAATATTTTCATTGTGCATCATGCATTTTTAGTGCGCACACCTACACACATTCATTTTTATGCGCATCAATTCCTCATGAATTCCATTGCAAAAATTGGGGCTTTTGCCAAAAAATTTCCCAATTTTCACAATAAAAATTCTACAACTATGAAATTTGTTCAATTTCACCTCGATAACACCAGTTCAACCTCTACAACAACAAATCCTTGTCGGTTGACATTCCTGGAACGAATTTTTTCCAAACTCAATTCGCGAATTGAGAATTCTAATCAACTAATCTTGCTCCATCTGTCATGGCTTCCCTGTAACTTAAAATTAGACCAATTCCAGGTCTAAATTTTCTAGAACAAATATTGAATTAGGAATATCTCACTACTTGGCCAAATTTCTCAATTTTCCCATGAATTTAACAACATAAATTGGGGCTTTTTCCCAATTCCACGCAATTGCTTCTAATTTTTACTATGGACGCTTTGTAGCTTGAAATTTGGCCACCTTGAAATCAATCCTCTATGAAATATCGCGTGAATTCAAATTTCTCAGCCCATCCAGGCTCAGTGTTGAAAATAGGAGCTCCGATACCATATTGTAACATCTCCAGCATCCAATTGGGCTATGCCACATAAACATTTTTGAGCTGTATGCAAATTAAAACATATACATACATAAACTTTTGCGGAACTTTATATATAGAACTTAAAATAGACAAATACATTTTTTAAATGCACAGATTCATACGAAAATAATAGTAAACATATACATGCAACATAGATAGGAAATACCCATAAATATAAATACAGGTATAAACCACACACAGGAAATACCCATAAATATAAATACAGGTATAAACCACACAGAAGAAAAACCCATAAAAATAAACACGTAATTAATAAGGCAGCATGTAATTTAACACACAATTGACAATTATCTTGATAAAAATATCACCAACTGCGTGTATACCTTCCACAAACCTCCCAACCTTAGACCACGCTTCTCACCACTCTCAACAGTGGGTCTTCCCCGAGATGTGATTAATCTCCACACAAGTAAAGGGATTACTAACCAAGCTAATGTATCTCAGACAACAAGAAAGACTTCGTCACAGGTGCCAACTCAAACTAACAACCTACAGTCCCTCATTCCCCACATGCATGTCCCACCCTAGGAAGTGTGCCCCTTCTCTTCTCAACAGTCCTTTGGCTGCCCCACTTCCTTTCTGGGCTTCAACAATAGGCTGGATAGGAAGTCTCAAATCCCTGTAGTTGTGGTTTGGCACCTTCCAGAAATCAATTCCTAGAAATTCTCTCACTTAGAGAGAAATTTCTCACGGTCCTGACAACCCGCCTCTTCAGTATCCCATGGGCCTGACAACTCGCCTCTTCAGTCCAAATCCCAAGCTAACCAGGTAAAGATACAGGTACAGTATGGTATTGGTTTGGGTATGGTATAGGTACAGGTACAGGAAGGCACGGAGGACAACTGAATGCGTGAGTCAATGAAAATGGAATGAATAAATGGATGGGAAAATGAACTAAGTCCAAACTATATGTATGCATGTTCCCAACTTGACACTTGTCATGTTGAGCGCTACTTTGGTCCACTTGTCCCCATCCTTAGAAATTAGGATAAAATAATTATCCAAACTTTATACTTTAAGGAATATTAATATAATATTCCTTCTTGGCTTAAGCTCCCTAGCTTAGCCCCTTATCCTAAACTTTTATCCCCCCCTTTCCCTAACTAGTGGAGTTTAGTCCCCCATACTCTTTTATCGTCATCGGTCTACACACAATGATGTATTATATTAATGATAAGACATATACAAAAATAGGATCACTAGCCTTTAGCATCTAGGCTCGCTGGCCTAATTCCACACATAATCCTCCTAGCTTATAATAATTGGCTCACCAGCCTATAAAACACAACATATACACAAAGGATCCCTGGCCCCAAAATCGCGTGCACTTAAGTTTGTTGTGCGCACTATCCTAGAATGTGCACATTTCATCATTTTAGTACACAGTACATGTGCACACTATACCATGGAAGGTGGATACAAAAATGATATCAAACAACTCACCAACTTAAGTACATTTTCATTTACATTTACAATTGGGGTTCGGCCCAGGTGTATTACAATATGGCTAATGTTGCTTATCTCTTTTCTTCATTAAATAATGCTACAAAAGAAGAAATCTTTGTGGTAGATGATTATGCACTTACCATTGTTATTTGTTGTAAAATTGAATCTTAGAATGGTATGATCAATAACGTGTTGAGTGCTAATTTATTTTTTGTCCCCCAACTAACCCAAATTACAAAGAATATTGAAATATGGCCAAATCAATTTGTCGTGAAAGTTATGAACAATAACTTTGTTATTGTTTCTAAGGGTATTATTATCTCTTTTTCCACAAGAAAATTGCACATTATATTTAGATATATAATCTGTTCAAAATGAAAAAATACTATTACAAACGAAGGCCTTCCCTTGAGATATCTCCACCGCCATCTCTACTAATCATATCCAGAAGACTACAAAATACCAAAAAAACCTCCATGATGACTATCCAAAAAAATATATAGATATTGTCCAAAATACAAGTAGTCAAGAACTTTTATAAATAAAAGTTTTTTGACTTTACAATACCAAAATCTACCATAAAAAAAATACCCCACAACACTAGATTCCATAAGGATTAGCTAATACAAATTTAAAAAGTATCTTGGTCCCTCATGACCATCAACCCACTGATTGTATGCAATAGCTCAAGGACACGCTATAAGGGCCTTTTTGGATAATATGTTAGCCTCATGATTCTCTTCTCTGTAGACATGAGCAAAGGTGATGAGATAAAAGTACTTGATGAGTTCCTTTACCCTGTCTTTCCAACAGTAAATGGAGATAACATGCAAATAACCAATATTATTAAGACAGTCAACAACAATTTTGGAATCACCAATGACATGGAGATCTGTGATGGAGAATCTATGATCCAAAGAAAGGACAACCCAATCTCCCAATAGTTCCTCTCTTGTGTTTGTACCTCCACCACAATTGAGAGTCCACTTGTAGACTATGTGTTCATTGATTTGTATAACTCCCCCCACTCCACCTAGTTCCCCGTTCAATTGTGTTGCCTCGTCAAACCATCCTATGATTCTATTATGTGGCAAGATATGGGCAGGACGTCTAATGGATGGTTGTGTTTTCTAGGAACTATGGAAGGAAACTGCTGCAATAGATAGGAACAATACATTCTCCATAGATGGAGACTTTGACTCAAAAATTGCCAAGTTCCTTTCAATCCAAATGAACCAACAAATGAATGTTGGCAAGGATGAAATCCTATAGTTCCTTCTAGCCCATAAATCAAAACATTCAAACACTGTAGAACCCAACCACCCTATGGATAACTTGAAATGAGCTTTGATCTTATTCCAAACAAAGCATGTGAAAGGACATTGAACAAAGAGGTGAAAAATAGAATCCTCATTTCCTTTGCATAGTTGGTAGAGACCAGGCCCTTGCCATCCTCGCTTGTGGAGATTGTTCCAGGTAAGTAATTTATCTTCTATGAGGAGCCACCAAAACAGTTTGATATTTTGAGGGAAATCCCAGGCCCACAATTTTCTCCTCCAGCCTCCAATTTTGTTTTTCCATAACTCGGCAACCAACGCATTATATACATTTTTGGTTGTTAAATAGCTAGTACAGTCTCCCACCGTCCACCTTAACTTTTCATGTCTGGCAGATAAATCTATTCCATCTCCAATCAAACTCAATTTGTAGCATTCCCATTCAGAAGCAAGATCTCCCTCCAAGCCTAGGTCTATACTATTAAGCCAATTTGAGCAGATCAACCCCTGGACAGGGGCCCAACTAGCTTGAAAAAGAAAATGAACATGATTACTATTTAAATGATTTATCAGCTCCACAGAAAGAAATGATACCTTTCCCATCCCCATAATTTCATCCTTCCCAGTAACAATAGAGTCCCATTCCCCTGATTTCCATGTCAGCCAGTGCACAAGCAATGGTAGAGAATTCATCAAATTCTTCCATGTTTGGGAACCAGCGGATGCGACTGGAACAACTGAGCACAACCAATTATCATTGAAATACCTCGAAGTTATTTATCTTTCAAAACCCGCTTCTAGATGCTAGGATGCATCAATCTGTGCCAAAGCGATTTTTCATCCATGGCTCTCGAGAAACAGAAGTTGTTTCTAAGCCCCCAACCACCTAAATTTTTAGGCCTTGCTAAAGTATCCCACTTGCATAAGTGAAAGGATGATGAATGTTTTGAGCCAGAACATAGAATTGAAAAAAACAGCTTACGAATTTGATTTAGTACTGTTTCTGGAATCTACGCTAAGCCCAACCAATACACCGACTGGCTTTCAAGAACTGCCTTTATCAAAACATATCTACCTGCCAATGAAAGAAAGCGATTGCACCCGTGATGAATTATATGCTCATATTTTTGCAATAGCCATTGCCAGTCTGTCACCTTATAACTATCCATATTTAAATAATAACCCAAGTATTTAAACCCAACCGATAGACTCATGATACCAAAATGAAACAACGCTATCAAATTATTAAGAAAAAACTGTTGACCACCAAAATGATGGAACATAGACTTGTTTACATTGATCTCCAATCCATGTGCACCACAAAAAGAATATAAAAGAGTGTGAATTTCTTACCATTCGGTGATAGAATAATTTGACATAATTAGCACATCGTCCACAAATAGGAGATGAAGAATTATTACCAACTGAGAAACCTTAATACCCATCAAAATTCCTTCTGTATGACTTTTTTTTAGAGAGAGGTTCAACCCCTCCATTACCAGAATAAACAACAGAGGAGACAACAGACATCCTTGACACAATCCTCTACCACTGTTAAACAATTTTGAAGCCTCCTCATTGATCAGAATGGGAAAATATGCAGATGAAAAACAACCCATAATCCATTTTGTCATATGATGCCCAAAACCAGAGCGAAGAAGCATCAGCCTTAGGTAATCCCAGTTAGTGCAAACGTATGTCTTTTTCAAATTTGACTTCAATATAACTGCCTGTGATTTCTTTTCTTTAATACTATGAAGGCACTCTTGTGTTTCTCCAATGGAATCTAGTATCTGATGTCCCTTTAGGAAACCCAATTGTTCCTCAGACAAAGTACGAGAGAGAATAGGTCTAATTCTCATTTCTATGATCTTTGTAATAATCTTATAACAAATATTTCACAAAGAAATAGGAAGATAGTTAGAAAAGGATAAAGGATGATTGGATTTCAGAATCATAGCTAGGAATGTAGAGTTAATCGGATGAATAAATTCACCACAAATTCTAGTATCCTTAACCATAGAAAGTAAATCAGGGCCAACTGTGTCAAAGAAATATAGGAAGAATTTGATAGTCCACCCATCTAGGTTGAGACTTTTGTTCTTGGAAAAACCTTTAAGAACGTCTGATAATTCCTCCAAAGAAACAACTTGTTCTAAAGATGAGACTTCTTCCTCCAAGACAAGCTTTGGATAAATACTAATAGTCTCCAACTGTGCCTGCAAATTTATCTTCCTCGTATCTTGAAAAAGAGAGTGGAAATAGAAAACACCTTCTTTTTTAATAGCTTCCCGACCAGAGTGAACTCTACCAGCATCATCAGTTATATCCCAAAGATGTTTTTTATTTCTCCTGTAGCTCGAAAATCTATGAAAAAAGTTTTTGTTTTTATCGCCACTCTTAATCCAGATAGCCTTGCGCTTCTTCCTCCAACTTTCTTCCTCGACCAATAGTACTTTGTTTCATTCCACCTCCAACAAGCTCAAACGTTGGTCTAAATCAACAATAAAATATCCATTGTATTTATGTACATAAAGATGTTCCAAATCAGCTTCCAACCTTGTTAAATTGTCCCTGTCCCAAATAAGTTTAGCCTTCAACCAATATTTGACACAACTTTTAAGAAGTGTAATATTTTCAACGAGTTTTATTTGTGCCCCTTCAACTAACTCAAAATGAGTATCAAACCAAAATTCACTTGTTAAATTTGCAAGAGAATCGTCCTGTAACCAAACTAGATTAAACTTAAATGGGTGCACAGTCGCTTGTATGACAATATCCAGTTGAATAAAAATGGGAGCGTGGTCATATAATAAAGGGGAATCCACCCATGATCTATACCTCATAGTTGGACCAATCAAATCCTCCCCCACATAAAAATTTTCAAGTCTTTTTGCAATCCTTGAATCTACCAATCTTCCATTGCGCCACGTAGGAACCAGCTTAGTCGAATCCACATCCACCAAGGGAGAATTATCAGATAAATCTTTGAAATAGAGATCCAAAGGGTCTATCAAGGCTGCTAGTCCCCAAATATCATATGTGTTTAAACTAAAGTTGAGGTCCCCTGCCAAAATCATATATGTATGAGCTAACAAACCCCTATCTTTTAGTTTTTCCCAGAAAGTCTTTCGATCCGTGCAAGGACCATAAAAATTCAGGAGTATAAGTATCCTTTTATCAACGAGACTAGAACCTGTCAAAAAAATGCAGCCACAAGTGAAAATCATAGAAAAAACAAAATATTGAGGGTCCCATGAAACTAGTAGGCCCCCCGAACTACCAACCGAAATTACTGCACATGACATCCAATCTGGCATGAGAGCATACATGAAATCCCTTTCCCTTTCATCAGTCGTCAATTTCTCTTATATAAAAATAACATGGGGTGTCTTCTTTGAAAGGATCCTACACATAGAGGCCAATTTTATGGGTCCTCCTACCCCTCTAATGTTTAGAGATAGTATAATCATGAATTATCCCTTGCGAGGGATTTGATTCCTCTAAGTGCCCCTTGGTCAATAGTAGCATGAGAAGGATTAGTTGATAAGGATATATTTGTACCCGTCTTTTTTCAGGCACTTCTAGTCTTAACAAGTGATATCTCGAGACCCAAACCTTGAGACCAAGAAAGATCCTTACCAGGCGAAAACTCTGATACTATAGGGTCTGGAATCACAGTACTGGGTTCCCCCATTACCACCTTTGCTTTCCTTAAAATTTTTGGGATAGGGACTGAACTATTGACCTCCCTATAGGAAGGTACTAAATCCAAAAGAAGTCTATTCAATGAGTGCTCACTAGAAGCAGGTTCACAATAACCTGGTAGGAGGGGTGAGTCCTCCAACAAAAAATGATCATTATGTACATAATTAGTTGGGATAGGAGTTTTCTAAATAGTAGGGTGAGACCAACACTCATCTAAAAAAGTAGCAGTAGAAGTAGAAACAAGCTCAGGAATAGAAGCTAAAACCTTTGGCTCGCTAACCAGAGCCTCAAAATTTTCAGTCACCCCAGTAGCAATAGTCTCCACATAATAATAAGAGTCAAGATTATCTCTTTCCCATCCAGTTAACATATAATAGAGAGAAGGAATGTAAAGTCTCAAATTACAAACAAAGGTAGAGCTCGAGGATGGTGAAATTTCCAAATCCCAAGCTCCTAGGTAATTACCCCGTTCCAACACCTCCACCTTCGGGGAATAGCCATAAGTAACTATTTCCTCTTAATGTAGCTCATCGAAAGACACTCCATAAAAATGGTGACAATCCTTTTTTAGGTGGAAAATACGTCTGCACCTCGAGCACCGAAATGGAATCCCAAGGTATTCCAACCTCTATGCAAACACCATGCCTCATCATTCAATGTCCAAAGTATCCAGCAGCCCAGCATGGACATCCACCTCCACAAGAATTTTTTCCATTCTCCTATCCCGCAACTACAAAGTATCCTCATCAATCTTAATGAATCGCCCCAAGACATTTCCAATATCCTCCAGGTCTTTTGAATTCCACAACTACAATGACAAACCAGGAAATAAGACCTAAAGATGTCGAAAAATGAAATATTCAGTCATTGGGTCGAATTTAAGTCTCCACCTCTTCAACATAAGAATGTCGCCTTAAAAAACCTAGAAACTATCTAAAATCTTCACAGAGTCTTTAGGATTCTTAAAGACGAAGCCAAACCAGCCACTCAATAAGGTTAGAAGCACCAGAGAATACCCCAGAATGGGTTCCCATGTGGCCTTCATCCACTACGAAACTGATAGTTTACATAGAAAACAGAAGGCCATTCTACCCACCAACACACACATGGCGAGTGATCAATACTCTTCTAGCCGAATGTCCATCCCCGACACCATAGAATGCTTTGTTCTTTTGGGCTTCCACATTCTCGTTGAAATCTTGTAGGAGTGCCTCTTCCCCGCAAAACCTCGAACTAGTTCCTCCAAAGGAGGCTTAAACTATGACGAGTCTCGTTCAAGAAACTCAGATGTATCCTTTTTTAATTTACCAAGAGTTCTTTCCACTTGGGCTAGGCCTAAACTACACTCAACAGTCGTAAACCTTCCATGAAATCCTAGAGCCTCCTTTCGAACCAGAGAGAATGAAAACATGTTGTATAAGTTTTATGATTTTCCTAAGAAATATCTAGGACTAATTGCACTCATAGACAAGACCAATTCCCAGAGAAAAAATTGGCATGAAAGACTTGGACATATAAATTTGTAAAGCTTAAAACTAATGATGAATTCTAATATGCTTACTAGAATACCTAGAGTTGTTACCCTTTATGGTGTATGTGGAGGTGTGTTCCTGGAAAACAACATCAACTTCATTTGAAATAGATAAGTCATGGAGAGTAAATATTTATATGGAACTTGTCCATAGTGACCTATGTACCATCAATTGACCATCACTAGTAGGTGTAAAGCATGTTTTGAATTTCATTAATGAATTTTGTAGGTATACTTGGGTAGATTTATTAAAGAATATATATCATGCCTTTGAAAAATACAAGGAACTTAGGGAATTTATTGAAAATTAACCAATGGTAATTTTGATACAGGAACTCCCTCTATAAGGGACATTTATCTTCCCTGGTGGATGAATAGAACTATTGAAGCTGGTAGAATTGATGCATGAGATATAAGTGACTCAAGGAAAACTAGAGTTAGAAACAATGTGGTAGTTTTTCTCTAATGGAACATGTGCTAGAGGCATCTGATCTTAATACATTTTAAGATGCACATGGTCGACCTAAATGGGAGAGTTTTGTGGCTAATGAGTATCATTCCTTGATGAATAAAAAAACTTGAGATTTAGTTCCTTGACCATCAAGAAATAACATAGTAAAATGTCAATGGCTCTACAAGACCAAATTCACATCTAAAGGTGTTGTTGAAAGGAATAAGGCTTGCTTGATAGGAAATAAATAAGAAGGTATTGACTACATTGAAACCTTTTCCTTGTTATAAATATGAAGTCTATTTGATTGATTCTTTCACGTACTACTCATTTTGGATGGAAGGTACAACAAATGGATGTCAAAAGTGGTTTGTTACATGTCGATATCATTGAGGAAATTATAGGTAGAAACCCCAAATATTTGATAAGGTTTGCAATCCTCGTACATTGACTAAAAGAATCCTTACACATTTTGAAACAAGTCCTCAGGGAATGGCATGAGAAGATTGACCATTTTTCCTCAATCTTGGTTTCAAATGTTGTGAATCAGAACATAGTATATATGTTTTACATGTAAATGGTGAAACCTTAATTTTTGCACTATGTCGATGATTTAATCATATTTGTAGTAATTCTTATTTAATGTTGGGTTTAAAGAAAAAGTTAGTAGATACTTTTGAAATGTATGATCTTGGTCTATTGCATTTATTTTTGGGCATCCAAGTCTTAAAAATGGATGATGGTATATTTATTTCTTAATCTAAATATATAATTAATCTATTACATAGGTTCAAAATGGAAGACTATAGATTGTATTTTACACCTTACTGTTTGGGAGTAAACTTGACCAAAGAGTGCAATTCTAAAAAATTCGATGCCACTATCTACAAGAAACTTATTGGTAGTCTCATTTAACTAACCTACAATAAACTTGATATTTTCTTTTCTATTAGTGTAGTTTCCAAAATTAAGCAGGATTTGAGGGAAATCCACTTGAAGGCCACAAAGATAATTATTTTCTATATCAAGAGTACTTACCAACTTGGTATAAAATATTACAATAATAATATAAACTAGTTACTCAACTACACCGACCTGGATTGGGATGGATATGGAGATGACATGAAGTCCACATCTAGCTATGTGTTTTATCTTGTCTTTGGATCCATAATTTGGTCTTGTAAAAAAAATAAGGTGGTCTCTCTTTTGACCATAGAAGTAGAATATAAAGGTGAAATTAATGTTGGCATGGAGGTAATGCAGTTTCATAATCACATTAGTGAGCTCATATTTTCCATCAAGGAATTGACTTTAATGTATTGTGAGGTTCAAAGTGAAATGTAGGAAGTTGATAATCTTGTTTCTCATAGTAAGATGATGCATGTGGAACTTCGTGATAATTATTTGAGGAAATTGGTATAGGACACTATACCGATGTTTGTAAAACATCGAGAAGACATTCCCCCAAATTAATAATTAATAATATTATTATTAATTATTAATAATATAATTATTATATATATTAATAATATTATTAATTATTATATATATTAATAATATTATTAATTATTAATTAATAACTATATTATTAATTATTAATCTGGGGGAATGTCTTCCCAATGTTGTCCAAACATCAACACTCCCTCTCAATGAGGGAGACATTCTGCACCTCAAGCACATTGAGTTCATAAGATTATGCTTGAGCAATTCTCCTCGGCCAAATTAGCATGAACACTCTAGAGAATGCTTGCTTGATGCTTCTATCTTCAAAACTCATTCTCAACTAGAGAGACATTTTGCATCACACCAAGGTTATTGATTTTGAATTCTAAGGCCAACTCCCTCTTACACTTGTCAATGAGCCTTTGATGTAATCATCTATGGTGTGCACCCATTTGATGTATGCTTCTCCCACATAGCACCCAGTTGATGTATGTGTCTCCCACATAGCATATTGGGTCTCCAACGGTCCTTTTCAATTCACATGATCAAGGATAAAGACCACACCTGGGTCATTCTTCTTGGACAAGTCAACATCGACATTTGAGAAGAATTCCTGGTGCTAATACACAGAGAACATCAACACCCTGGGACATTCACCACTATCCAAATCAACATGGTTAATCTCATGAGTGAATGTATCATTCTCCTCAGCCAGGTCAGCATGGCCCCTTTGGTAGGATGTCTTCTCAATTCTAATACGTTGATAACATCAACTCCCTATGACACTCACCACTAGCCAAATCAGCATGGCTACTCTTCTGAGTGAATGTATCACTCTCCTCATTCAAATCAGCATGACCCTTCTGGGAGAATGTCTTCCCGATGCAGCCACTTGCAGAAACATCAACACCTTCGGTCTTTTCCACTCCTTGTCAAATCCACATGATTAAGGAGAAATACTATGCCTAGGCCATTCACCACTAGCCAAATCATCATGGCCAATATTGTGAGTGAATGTATCATTATCCTTAGTCAAATCAACATGACCACTTTGGTAGATTGTTTTCTCGATGCTACTCATCTGTGGATGTGTACTAGAGATTCACCACTCCCTTATGCATCATGTCTCGGATGAAGTCCTACAATAAACTTCTGAAGCCATGCTTCTTCACATCTTATAATATTGGATGCTATATGCTTTGTCTCGTTTGTCCTTCTTATTGGATTCCTTCACTAAAAAAAGGGAATCCTCTCTAGGAGGTCTCATATCTCCTTAAGGTCTAGCCTCTTGTCTATCGGTCCTAGAGCATGTATCTCCCATATGAATCTGAATCTGAAGAGGAATCATTTATGAATGAATGTCTCTAAGAAAATGACTCTCTCTTAGATCAGGCCCACTCTGGGTCTGCATGATCCCTCTAAATCTTGACTCCCTCTAAGGATATATAGTATTCATAGTCCTATTCTCCCTCTACATGTGCTGACCTCTTGTTCTTCTTCATTACATGGAAGTGCACAACTCTATGTTTGAATAGTCTGCTTCATGTTTTTTCCTATGACTATCATTATGGCTCCCTCTCAGAGATATTACCTGTTGTTGTAGGGATTTTGTACCCTGTAGTAGCTGAGCACCCTTAGGCTCTTCCTAAACCTAAGACAGGAACAAAGATATGAGAAAAGGTTGCTTCTAAGCTTGATAATATGTCATGATCTACAAATATGTCAATCTTCTATCACCAAACACACAAACTTACATAAATAGTCATTTACAAACATCCAACATATCTTCCATTAATCAAGTAAGAAAGATTACAAAATACAGGTGCAAACTAGAGAGATATCTTTCTTCCAAGTTCCTTTCCCACGCCTTTCCACCAAAACGCCAGATTAAATTTGCTAGTTCTTTCTCCCCTTTTCCCATGGAAATGGATTGGTTCTTATAAGGATTTAGAGATAAGTCCATATGGTTAATGGGATAAGATCTTCAGGATTATACTGGAAGCCTTCTTGAGACTAAACCTTGAGAAACCAAAGAGAAGTATCATCCATCACAACAAAATACAAAAAAGGGATATTCTAGGCTTAGTCGCGAGCTAAGTACATAGACAAAGTGACCCGGTCACGAATTGGAAATCTGGAAAGAGTGACCGACCCCTTTGGTCATGGGTTTGAGAAATTACAAGGGCGACCTAAGGGATATTAGGCTAGAAACTCAATGGGAAGATGATGAAAGATGAGTGAATTGAATAGGTGACCTCTAGAAGATGGTGTCTCAATGATTAGGGGGTTAATAATACTATAACAGATTTCCCCTAAAGTGTGAGATGAGAGGATGTGTCTGAAGGACAAAATACTTTACCAATAAAAGGCTTAGAGCTGTGGGAAAAGAGCTTGGAGAAGAGCATAAATAAAATCCCCGAGGTGGGCATTCACATGCTCGGTAAGGTAGATGGTATCATAGACGCGATAAATACACTACAGATCTATGCATGACACAAGTGATGGCCACAAAAAGTATACCGTGGATCCATCAGAAAACAAACATGACTCGATTCATGGACACGAAAATATACAGTGTGGATCCATGAAAGATATAAGTGAAACATAGCCATGAGAAAGTACAAATGTGGATCTATGTGACATCACACACAACAATGCGATGACTCAATAACTGAGCAATCAAGGAAATGGTCATGAATATTCTCCATCACATCTTGGGAAAGAATGTGATTGAACAAGAGGGTGATCTGTCCCAAGGTCTTCTTCTGTAATCCAAATAGTATGAATCTACAACATGCGAATCAATGAGTTGATTTCAAGCATGGTAGAAACTGTCTGATTAACGACCATTAGTGTATATCATTAACACATATGAGGGAATCCACTAATGATGGTGATGCAACCCAAGATACAGAGTACAATCTAGAAAGAGTTAATAGCGAAGTTGATGTCGAACACTCGTAGATTCATCCGACATGAGTCAACGATGTAAAACCTACTTTTAAAATGTAAGGAGACCTGCCAGTGATGTCTGCAAGTCCTAGGGTACTGAAGGGTTTCTAGATTTCATTCCTAGATAATTTACTGAAGTCGACAGGATGAAATATTTTGAAGGAGGGCCTTGATGCATCCCCCATCAATCGATGTGAAACAGGAAAACATGGATGGGAATAGTGGAGAATAACTTACATATGGATGATGGAAATAAAAAATCATAAAGGGAGGGTAGGTGACTGACAGATGTAGGATTTTCCTTGAAAAAATATGCACGACAAATGTCTTGACTCAACAACATTAACTAAAGTGAAGACCATAATAATTGTTTAGGAACCGATGAGGGGATCATGACACAATGATGTGAATGGTGGTCAAATGAGAGAAAATGGATAACCCAACTATTGTATGAGGTGATAAAAAATGTGTGTTTTTCAAGGGCAACAAAAATTAATGACAATTTTCAGTTAATGAAGACAAGCAGATGGGAAAACCCTCCAAAAATTCCCCACCAAGATCAGTGAGTACCTCTTTCTAATTTTATGAGTAAGAGGATGATAAAAAATGCTCGTTATATCTCATTTGACGATGAGTCCCTCGACATATTATTAACGAACCTAATGAAGGAGGGGTTTGGTCCCATCAATGGGTCCTTCAATGTAAATTTTAATGAGTCCAAAGAAGGAAAACTCGATGGCCTTTTCTTATTTAAAGAGATTGAAAAGGTCATAAAGAAAAATCTATATACTTATCTATGGATTTTTGTCGAGCCAGGTAGGTTTGTGCTCACCGATGTTTTCAATTTCAGGGATTATGAAATTAAAGAAGACTATGGGGGGGTACTTTTATCGTAAGTTTTAGTCTCCTGGGCCTGAAAAAGTTTAAAACAATGCGAAGGAGAACTCTCCTAACCACAAGGGATAGGGTGTACCTTATTTGTAAATATTTTGTCTAGCCCGAAAAAGGGGTAAAATTATACCAGGTGGGCGTCTTTTCAAATCCATGATACGAGTGTGAAAAGACAAGCATACTCGGTGATATTTTCTTGTTTTAAGGAGTCCAAAAAGAGATTAAAAGAGACTCCATATGATGGTTCCATAGATTATTTCGATAGTGTTCCTGACAAATATATAGTTAGAGTATGGTGCCATGAGAAAAAAAATGATAAATAGCCAAAAATGAAGAAGATATATTTTATAGTGTGAACAGGGCTAAAATGAAGCTATATGTGGTTAAAAAATAAGGTTTTTACCTCATTTTACCCATTTACCTTGGTTAAACTTTGGAGATCCCTTTTCTATGCAATTTTGGAGCAGTGATTGTAGGGTGTGGAACCACATATCCTGTACTTTTCAACTAGCAAACAACAAGTTAGACCTCATATTACAAAACCCATTTTGCATTTTTTTTTAATGCATTTATTTATTTGAGGTATGACTCAAACATTTGTGAGTCTGTGTGGTCGCGACTCACCTCTTTGTGGGGAGCGACTGAATGGTTTGGTCGTTGTGTGTGAAGGAGGAAAACATGATATATCATGACCATAGTAGAGTTTAGGGGCAATCGACCAACATGGTCACGGCTGGTCGCTCTGTCGACCAAAAGAGGTCGCTACCAGACAAAGTGGTCATGATCAGTCGCCCTATATAATAAGGAAAGTCACGACTGAGTGTATTTTTTACAACTTTTTGTAAAACATTTGATGAGCAGTGTATATGAATGGGTTCTAAAAAAAAAATTGGTTTTTGTGGCAGGTGTAAGAAACAATGTTAGAGTGGAGAGAACGTGAACACAAAGAGAATGATAATACTACGTTAGAGGATCCTCTGAATTTAGATGCTTTAAGGAACTATGGGTTACTGAATTTATTCCTATGTCAAAACATGCAAGCACAACTAGTGATGTTACAAAGGTTGGTTGATATGTGGGATACAGATCAACAACGCTTTGTGGTACGAGAACAAATCGTAACCTTGGAGGTTGAGGATATCTATTTTCTGACGGGATTGTCTCATTGTGGTCCAACTATAGTCTTGGTAGGTGGCAAGAGGGGTGGTGCAGATTGGGTGGACGACTATGTCGCCCATTATTGTCACAAACGTACAAAAAAGAGCAACAATAAGGTGCATATTAGCCAGGTAATATATTTGACCCTACATACCATGTTATTTACCATTACACGGGTGATAAGGAGTACTAGGATGCACTTGGCTTTGAGGATCCAAGTAGATATGTCGTGATGGGTCTGTCCCCTACAATATATAACTGATGTGTTGCAGTGTTGGTGAATATCAAGGACCAGTTGACCAAGTGTAGGTTAGGTCGACAAAAGCAATTTTGTTATGGATCCATTTTGCTATCTTTATTTTTTGAGTGGGATCCTTCATCACAACCATGGGATGTGGTGGAAGATGATGGGTATAGAGATCCATCTATGAAGAAAAGGAAAGATCTATTGTCCTGACTCAAAGAGGGACTCAATTCCAGTTTGACGCTAAATTTTTTTGATATTGGGATCGCCAAATAGTGGTGATAGATGATTATGCATATGATGCTATGGATTACTGTGATGATCTAGATATGGTTCTCCCCAACGGGGAAAGGTTTAGTGATGAGTTCGGTAAGAAAGATACAATTTCTAGTATATTTTTTGTTTTATATTTTTAATGTTTTGTGATTTTATGATATATAAATGTTTTTGTGTGTAACATAACATTTTTATTTTGTGATGCACTGATTGTGCACCAGTACGTCCAGCGGGGATGTCGCCATTGACTAGGCGAGGTGAACAACTTAGGATTGGGAGAGGACTGCATGGTGAGAAAGATGATGCAGAGCTCTTGGAGGATCTCGAGGAGAACCTTTATCGTTTGACTGTGGGAATTTTGGTGCCTCATATGGACGATATACCTCTGGGTATGCAAAGGAGCATTGTAGGTGAGGGGAACAAGTTTGGTAACCGTCTACGGATGGTCATGAGAGAATAATTTTTTTATAATGACCATAGGGATCCTCGATATGATTAGTGTTATTTAGCATGATGGACTTTTGGTGCTTTTTATGTTAATGATATATGGGAAGAAAGCCCAATTTTGTTATTTTATACCAGTTTTGATTTTTTTTTTACATTCTCTCTCTCTCTCTATATATATGGATGTATGTCTTTGCAATTTCTGCTTATATATATGTGATGAAATGGTTTAAACAATGTTTGTATAATATAATTCTTGTTAATGAAGTAGATGCCAATTCAACACAAAATTTTCTAGTGAGTCAGATAAGGAATTGAATTGTCTTGGTATATGTTCATAAGTGATAAAATCAAATGATCGTTTCAAGAGTCATACCCTTAAATATTTATGAAAAAGGATAGGATGTTGAATAGAGTAGGTCACTTTGAGGTGTGAAACGATGATCTTAGAATCTAGGCATACTATCAAGTGACGTATGCCCAAAGAATATGCTTCAGTCATAAGTTCAGTGATGGCACTATATTTGACAACATTTTTCGTTGGAGGTCCTAGATAGATGCCCCCAAAGCTGACTATTTCGTTGGTGGGTGAAAGTATCACCCAGGAAGTGCAAGATAGGGTATCTGACCTCCATCTTATGGTTCAGCCTACTTTTGTAGATACACATTGTGCAAGATAGGGTATCTGACTAGTCATATTAACTAGTCTCAAACAGGTGTTCCGGGTAAAATAGTGATATCTTCTTCAGTGTGTATCCAAATTCAGTGAGACTAGTTGAATTGGAAAGTGGATAGTCGATAGTATTTTGGGTGCAAGTTTCAAAATCAAATATAAGATATTGTTCTCTTGGCATGCTTTACAAGTACGCTCTTCTGGAAGGGACAAAAATCAGCATGGTGTGGGGAAGTTACCATAAATTCTACTTGGCACATCCAATTTTGGTCAAACCTATGGCATTGCAGAGAAGAAATTTAAGAGTACTACAGGTCACAATTTTAGACTAATAAGGACCTAAATTTCATAGATGCATCATAAGTAAGGTCAGCGAGGAGGACAAACTCCAAATCATGGTTTCAAAGGTATGTTCACTTAAAATTATCACAGCTTTTGATTGGAATGTCCGATTGAGGTGATTAAAAATCCATTGGAAATATACCACATAGAAGAGAATATTGGAACAAGTATTACAACTATTTGAGATATTTATCCTTAATATATTCAGGTTGTGATTTGAGGTTTGGGATTAGACCTCAATTAAGAATCAATGGAAATACCTAAATTTATAGGAAATGAAGATAAATATGAAATCAATCCTATGGAATGGTTGAGGTTGGTAAAAGAATGTAATATGTCTCCTTCGAAGGAAACACATTAGTTTTTTTATGAATCTTGGAAGTGGTGGATGAGTATTGTTCAAAATACTAGATTGCACTACACATGTGAAGAATTTGAAAAACTATTCTCAGATAAATGGATTAGGGATACAAAAATGGAGAAATTGTATAGACTTAAAGATGAATTAAAAGAAGCAAAGGAAGAGATTAAGAACATGGATGAGGAGATATCTAAGATACAATCCTTTAATGAATCACTCATTAAGGACGTTAAGAAATTAAAGCAAGAAAATAATAGTAAATCAAAGTGGGAAAATGATGAGTCAAGGGAAGATTTGAAAAAGAAAAATGAAGAGATATGTATATTACGAAACCATAATAAAAAACCATTGGATTAGGTCAAGATATTTAAAGAAGAAAATAAGAATTGTCAAAATCAAGAAGAAAGAAGGATCTTGGATGAATAATCTACCAAAATACTAGAAGATGAAATTTTCATGAAGGTTGAGGAATCCTTAAATACCGATGAGGTAAAATCATAAATACAAGGAAAAATTGAAGAAGGACCTCAAAATTTGTTAGATGGGACCACATTGCAACTTCAAAAGGAGAAAGAAGACAATATTCAATACGGTCAACAAAATATAATTGAAGAATTTGAACTCCATCTAGAAGATGTACATGCCAAATATGATGGTATTATCTCTAAGGCTAGAGTAATCAAAGACCAAGAAAAGATGATCGAGGATTCCATTGTCGCTGAAAAGAAGATAGATGCAATGCATGTGCAGAGTGAAGGAAGACCATCAAATGTGACACTGTATTGACACCCTCATTACCAAGAAACATTTCAAGGAAGAAAAGAAGGACGATATCAACATTATGAAGGAAGAAGATGGAATACTTGTCAATATTCATGGAACAAGGCATCACCAACTTGTCAATATTCATGGAACAAGGCATCACCAAACTACTGTTCAATAAGCTATTATCATAGACCAACAATGATTACAAATTGGAGAATCTTGAACAAAAATACATGGAATCAAATGAAAGAAAATTATTCAACAACTAGAAACCAAGGATTAAGACCGAAAATAATTGATTTTGGATGGATAGATCATCAACAATGGAATGAAGAAACAAGAACATAAGAAAATCATATTACTTGGTTTCATCACATGTGAAGCCTTTAAATGAAAATATTTGAGGACAAATCTTTTTGAAGGAGGGTACTATGTTATGACCCAAAGGGGGAATACATATGGCTAAATGTATATGATATTCCCAAAAGGGGCGCATATATGGGCCTAAATTTACATGTAATGTGTAAATACATATGTAATAGGGTCGGCCTAGTGATAAAGGGGCCTCGTGTGCAAGTTTGAATAGCTATATATAAGAGATCATGTATTCATTATTGACAGGTAAATTGTGAAGAATGAATGGAATTTGGTTATTTGGAGGGGGTTCCCCTATTATTTAAAAAGTTATTGTGTAACTTACCTATATTGGAGTTGTGATCCACGCTCACATTTTGTACATGCTGTGTACTTCTTTTATTTTCTGATATTTTGAGCATTTGGTTCATAACACCAACTGCAACAACAGGATGTAGGGGAGAGGGATGTGCGTGCATTTTCTTAGAAAAAAGTTAGCACGGGTGGAATTTATGGACTTCATTCATGCAATATTTAAATATTGTGGGCCGTAAATACCTTGTGTGTAATATTTTTTGGGCAATGGCTAATGTAAAATGATGGTTGTCACATGCTCCTGAGTGAAAGTCATTAATATTTTTTTTTTCTTCCAAGTGGATCACACATCGACGTAACACCATATCTACTCTAGGATGGAAAAGTGTATCACAAATGATGAGGTAGTGGCAGGATTGATGGCGTATGCGAGGATAATTATCTTTGGACATTTGAGGGTGGAGATAAATGAGGATATCTCCATACCAGGGGTCATAAGAGTCAAAGAGGAACAAAGATTCATCCGAAAATTAATCTTGGACTATTGATTCATCAATGAATCGGGGGAAATCAGTCATTAATTCTGTAAAGACTGGGGACTTTTTGGATTTGGGGGTACATAAATCGAGGTCAAATTCCTGTAAAAATACAATCCATTTTGAGTAACAACCTCCCAATATTTGAGGTGACAAGATATATTGCATAGGATTGGCATAGGATATAACGATAGTAGTTCGAAGCATAATGTAATGTCGTAATCATTGGACAGTGAAAATTGCTTCCATTTCCAACATCTAGACATAAGGATGATGAAGTTCAGTGCCAACTAAGCCTTTACTGAGGTAATAAATAACATGTTCATTATTTTCTTCATCAGTTTGGACTAACACTATTCTGATAATAGAACTGGATGTCGCAAGATACAAGGTAAAATCTTGATTATAGTTTGGGGGTTTCAATAGCGGAGTGTATGTAAGAATGTGATTTAGTTGATCAAAATAACGTTGAGATTGTTCTTCCCAAATGAAAGGGACACCCTTTTAAAGTAATCACATGAAACCCTTAGTAATCTTTGCGTAGTTGACAATGAACCGTCTTAATAAATTTTATTGTCCTTGCATTTTATGAAGTTGGTTAATAGTAACAGGGGGAGGAAAATTGATAATGGCCTCTAGTTTAAGGGGATCCACTTGGATCTCGAACCTGGACATGATAAATTCAAGGAGACGATCAGATTCCACAACAAATATGCATTTGTGTGGGTTGAGACAGATGTTATAATGTCGACAATGAATACATATTTGTCATAGATGATCGATATGATCTTACCTCTTAGGAGATCTGGTAGGTAGATCATCTATATAAGGTTACACGATGTGTTTAATTTCACAGAATTCATAATACATGGCCCATTGGAAAGTGGTGCCAACATTTTTTAGACCAAAGGATAACTTTTGATAGGCAAAAGTTCCCCACGGTCATATAAAGGTGGTTTTGTGCTAGTCTTCTGGTATAATTTTAATTTGATTATAGCCAGAGAATCTTTCCACGAATGAGAAGACTTCACATCTGGCACAATCATCGATGATATGATCAATGAAGGTGCTAGCGGGGAAAATCCCCCTATTACTATACTGGTTTAGAGTATAGGCAGAGCATTGATCTCCCTTAAACGATAATTCTATTCCTAAACTACCCCAAACACTCTAAATGGATGAATAGAAAGAGATACGAAAGTAATTTAGAAGTAGTACCGTTGGTCCTAACATTCGATGTAGACTTCCTCCACCTTTGTAGCTTCCCAGGCTATTGGTCTCCTCCCAAAGCTGACCTGCAAGAACACTTAGGCAAACAATGCTACAAAATCTTTATCTATACACATCAATATTAGGGTTAGATATAAACCATTATTCATAAATCAAATGAAAATCATAAACACATAATATTTGGGACAAGAAAATGATTATCTTATTCAGTATGAAGATTAAAAGTTACAACCTTTGATAGCTGACGCTCCATGAACTAGGTCCGAGATGCTCTTAATGTTGCTCCAATTGCATCATTCCCATAATACCTCTCAAAATAAACTGATATCCTTGGGAAGTAGGGAAGGGATTGTATAGGGAGAGGGATTAAGGGGGAATGTTGAGGCCAAATCTCATAAAGGGTTGCAAAGCTTGGGATAAAAGGGGAAGGGATTTTGGCAAATTTTAATTTTTCTAATGCATGATGTTGGAATGGTACTCCAAGATATCCTTTTATATGACAAAAGGATAGTTATTTAGTTTTGGGACAGGCTATAGCAGGTGAATTGGTTAGGAAACCTCTCATAGCTTCTTGACTTCGACGAATTCCATGCAACTTTTTATTTTTTGCAACTTTTGGAGGTAAACACGGGATGTTTAGTATGTAGCTAGTGTATTTATGTGGTTTGTCTAGTTTACATATAGCATATGTACGCATGAAGTAGTGTAGTAGGGTGTGTACATGCTCCAAAAAATGGTTTTTTAAAGATATTTCCTGAGTAGTAATTTGGCAAATTATGCAAGTACAAAGCCCAATGTCCTGTATTCATAGGTAGGGAATTTTAGGGATATAACATATGCCCTCTAATGTGTGAGGTTAGAAGAGAAATTGATGGCTGAAATACATTACAAGATCTTTACCATTCGGAAGGAACAAAGTTGATTGAGCCTGGGACCAGAGTCCGGGAGGTCTCTATATGAAAAACAATAATAATCTCTCTGAGGCGAGAATACCCATGCTTGGGATGAACTAATCATGACTTACAATCAATTACATTGCAGATCCATGTCATAGAAATGTCTATATAAAGTTTATTCATGAGCGATACACAAAATATCTACATCTCAAAATCACTCTATGATATTCGAATACAATACAATATGCATCATCAAAAAGCATCAACGCCTGTGGCTGGAGATAAGGAATTCATAGCTCAAGAAAAAACTTCAATATCTTCAACAAGTCAAGTAGGAATACAATAAGAGTGTAAGACTCACTACTCTGAGGTCTTCGACATGTTGTTGGGGAAAGACTGGAGGATCTCGATCATCGAGAACAAAACTTCGTCGATTTTGAATCTAGACTTGACTAGACTCATAGGATGGTCGGCTCATGAAATTCAAGACATAAACTACAGAAAGGTCGACTCAGTTTGGATAACAATTCCCTTGGACAAAATCATGAAATATGATCATAATTAGGTAGTGTAATATTGACATAAGTCTGTGATACATGAGGCACTGAAAACTATCCATATGTTTGGAAGAGTAACCAAACAGAGGAGGACACAACTCTATGTAGTGAGAAAAACTTCCTAAGGTCATATTAGATCCCAATGCTTGGCGAAAAAACAGAAGGATGTGATTTTTCGAAGGGAGACTATCTTGTTGCCAAAAAAGGAATGTATATTTCCCATCCCCTATTTTTGGAATATTTGAATTTTTTGTCTTTTCCAAATTTTTAACGATCTTGAAAAAGAATAAAATAATGCTACGTTACAAAGGAGGAACGAGTGTCATGAGAAATCAAATTGGTTCCAAGCACATGGAACATACTAATGCTCAAGGCAAGGAGACATGTGCAGGATAAGGAAACTCGGTGAAAATTCCTCCATGGGTCAATGTGTCGGCTTGCAAAGGAAAAAAGTGTTGCAAGGATTGTATATACAAAATGATTTAAAGGTTCAGTTGAGAGAAACATGGAGCCGAAATTAGGCCAAATACTCAAATATGAGACCCACAATGCAATTAGGCATGACACAATAAGACTCCTTCCATGTGAATTTTTACGAGCCCAAAGAAGGTAAGCTCGGTAGTTATTTTATTTTTAGAGAGTCTGAAAAAATTCTAGAAGAAGACTCCAAGGAGTTATTTTTCTCAATTAGTCTATTCGGTTCAAAAAAGAGTTAAACTTATACTAAAAAGACATCTCTTCAATACCATTTTAACGAGTGTGATTGAGACAAGATCACTCGGCCATATTTTCAATTTTAAGGAGTCTGAAAAGATATTAACTATGGACTCATAGCATTTTTCTAGGTTTAGTCTCCTTAGTCCAAAAAAGTATAAAATATAACTAAGGAGAACTCTCCTAGAGAGACAAGTCTCCTAAGGCATACCTTTTTCTGGAATAATCTATTGGCTGGAAAAAGGGTTAAATTCATGTTGAATAGATGCTCTTTCTGGACCAATTTAACAAGTGTGAAAGGAATATGGTCACTCAACGATATTTTCATATTTAGGGAGTATGAAAAGAGCTTGACTATGGACTCCGGGGGGGTTTCCTTTTCGTAAGTAATCTGCATGGACCGAAAAAGAGATAAACCAAAACCAAGGAGAATGTTCCTTTTTCGAAAATTTAGTCCCTCAAGCCTGAAAAAGGGTTAAACTTACAGTTGATAATACTCTTCTAGCGAACTGAAGTTCCTAGAGCATATATTTATTCGTAAAATTATCCATTTGGATCGAAAAGGGGTAAACTATTGTTGAACAAATGTGCCTTCAAATTTTGAGTTTGGTGAGCATGAAGGGAAACAAGATCGCTTGACAATATTTTCAATTTTAGAGAGTCTATAAAGTGATTAAAGAAGAATCCATGGGGGCTACTTTTCTCAAGTAATCCAGACGAGATCAAAAAGAAAAAATACACTCTCATTGGATGTTTCTTTCGAAATTTAAAGTGATCTTGAAAGACAACAAACTGTGTTCATTAGGGATTATCGTGGGTAAGGCCAGGAATGATGAGTAGAAAGACGAATGAGGCTTCAATACAAATTCACGGAGGGACTAAATAGGACTCTGGTTCCTATGAAGTACTTCGACATGGGCACCAAAAGGAAAACAAGTCTCTAACTAGGATTCCCATGGAAGGAAGGATTTACCACATAAAGTACAACACACTTATTAGTAAGGAAGGTTAGTGTTGCAATTCAATGGGGTCGATCCTAAGGCCAAATGAACCAGGAAACAGATAATGCAAAAATTTAAGTAGGGAAAAATCTAACCTACATGCCAATTTTGAGGTCAATACCTATCAGAACAGATCAATACAAAAAACAAATGTCAAAGAAAAATGTCTCCAAGATTTTGCATATAAAGCCAATAACACTCATCCAAAAGTTAATAAATCCATTATAGATAGGAACTTTAGAAAATAATATGCCACTGACTACAAAACTTGAAAACAACAAAACTAGATTGTACAATATGTACAAGGTACCTCATAGCCTTACGACTCATGCATGGCAGTAGTTCAGGTTTAGCCTGCTGCTAGGCTCTGGCCAAGAGTCTCTTTGATAGTCAACCTAGAAAATATCCCAAAAGGGAATAAAACACAAACCACGGTGTAAGTCTTCCCATGGTATAGAAACCATATTCATGGCTTCAAGGATAGCCACATCTGAAGGAAATTCAAAATCCAATAAATCACGTGAACAGGGAGGGTTGACAGTCCCAAAGGGAAAAGAAAACTGACCATATTCCATATGACGATGGAGGTTCTCGCCAGGACTAGCGGATTCTATTAGCGAACAATCACAAGCACAATGGCTTGAGGATCTACAAATAGCGAGATCATACTCAAAAGGAAACTTGATATCATTCAGACCAGGAGGGGGAAGCAAGGCCTCCCATGCCCCAATTCGATAAACCAATGGATCAATTTTTGAGGCCAAGTCTCGAGAAGGAAACATGAGTGAAAAAATTCCTTCTCATAATCAATTGAAAATCGAGGATAAGACAACACATAATTAACCTGTGGTGGGGTAGAGTCTACACGAACACTAGGAACATATAAAGAGGAAGGTTAAAATAACGTCAAATTAGGATGGTGATTATCATATTCCAACTGGTATATAGTGACAATTCTTCCATTGTGAAGGAAATGCATCACCAAGAAAAGCATAGACACCACAACATTCATATCATATACATAATCACGCCCGAGAATCATATTGAAATATAATGGGCCTTATGAGATAGGAAACTGAGGAAGAACCCCCAAATATTCACTAGGATCTCTGTCAAAATCCAACAACTCATGAAAAGAAGACACAAGCTCGGGAGAACCAAAATCTTGCCAAGTTGAGGAGGATAAAATACTCACGGAGGCTCCTTCATCCACAATACATCGGTAAATGTTTTTTGAATTAACTTCAACCCTTATTTGAAAGGGTATAGAATAAGGAATGTGAGGCTCAACAAGGTCATTCCAATCAAAAGAAACCATCCTAGGACTTGGAGGGGGTGTGCTCGAAGTAAGCGGAATGCCCCCTTGTTCTGAAA
Organism: Picea engelmannii; assembly: GCA_009831015.1. Taxonomy (NCBI): domain Eukaryota; kingdom Viridiplantae; phylum Streptophyta; class Pinopsida; order Pinales; family Pinaceae; genus Picea; species Picea engelmannii. Next base: position 553,968 of record ML785696.1, on the reverse strand, counting down.
GTACTGAATAGGAAATGTTAAAAACATAGTCAGTAGACACATCACTCTCCATCAAAAGAGTGGGATCAACCAAATATTGCATCAGCATGACCAATTTGGTAGACTCGACACTCTCCAAGAGAAGAGTGGGATCAACTGAAGATTGCATCAGCATGACCACTTTGGTAGACTCGACACTCTCCAAGAGAAGAGTCAGATTAGCCGAAGATTGCATCAGCACAACCACTTCCTCAACCACTGGCTGAATAGGCTGCAAGACAACATAGTCTGAAGGCACATAACTCCCTAAAAGAGGGGTGGGATCAGCCTAAGATTGCATCAGCATGACCACTTCATCAACCAAAGGATGAAAATATTGTGGGGGAATGGAAGAAGACTCAGAACCAGAAGATCTTGTAGACATGGACCACAATATTCATGCCTATGGAACGCTAGGGAACAAATGAGTAAGGTGATCGCCCTTGTAAATCTTAAAAGGGAACTTAGGCTTATGTATTATCTATCTAGCTTTCTAAACAGAATCAATGCCCCCAACATGACTGGAAGTGGTTGGTTTCTTTTCCCCAACATGACTAGCAGAGGTTGATGATAGATCACTTTTATGAATCTCATTGAAGAGACTCGTGCCCCCAGCATGACTTGGAGTGGTTGGTTGCACATATCCAACATGAACTATAGAGGTTAATGATTGGTATATAACATGGCTCATAGAGGCTACAGACCTATCACTAGTATGACTAGCAGTGACTAGCATTTTTCCCCAGCATGACTTGTAGAGGCTGGGTACTAGTCCTCAACGTGACTCATAGATGTTGTTGACCTATATCCAACATGACTAGCAGAGGTTGGTGATTTATTTTTCCTATTCTTCCTCTTTCTATTTTGTTTATACTTTTGTTTACTAGTAGATACACTTTCACCAGAGAAGGTAGAAGAAGGAGGAGAAGACTTTATTGAGGAAGGAACATCAACATGATTCCTGTGACATAAGGTTCTTAACTGATAAGCGTCAAGAGAATCCAAGACATTTGGAATGGTATCCAACCAAACTGGTAGTCCCACATTGAACCTAGGAATGTACAAAGTGGCCATCAAAGGGACACCAACGTTTTTGAAGAGAGGAAACACAAAAGAATCCCCTTGCAAAGGGGTTCCTTGGTTGGTATCGTCAGAAAAAAAATTCCATGAAGATCTTATGCACAGGTTCTTCCCTTGCGGGATCGTTCAAGTTCGTAAAATTCTCACACACTAACCCTAGTGAACCAGCGGTATAAAAAACAACGCCTATAAAGAGGCGGCTCCATGTTTCTAAGAGGAATACCGAAAATTCCTCACGACCGACAAAGTGGGCGGTCTACCACCTTAGGTCAGAGACCCTAAGTAATGATTGACTAACTCGTTATGGAAAACTAGGGAGCACAGAGCACACCACTAAGAATAAAAGACTAAAAAAGATACAAACCAAAAAAACTACCCTTTTGAATGCTTCTGACCCAGGGAGATGAAGTATTGATCATCCAAATCATTCACAAAAGGAAACAACTGGCTAGGAGAAGAAGTTACCTAGACCTTCGACCGATGCTCCCTTCAGGTGTCTCCTAGAGAGTACAGAGTCTGCCTTAGGTACTATGATACACCCCTCGCGGTCACTTGTGTGTCAACCTATATAGTGGCAACTATGCCACCAACTTGTAATCAACAACTAGGGGAGTACAGTAGACAATGGGGCGAGTGTATGAGAAAGGTAACTAATCCTCAAGATCCTCTTGAGGCATGAAATGCAACAGGGACAGAATCACTCTTAGAATACCTTGGATATATCCAAGTGTCTCAGAGGTCTGACACAAGTCGGGCCAGTAATGCTACAAGATTCACCCCCAATACACACTCTCCCAAATGCTTTTTTGGGATCATGAGTGGATCTCTCCATCACCATCCTCCACGCAGCCTCGTGTTTGACTCATGTGTTAGAGGAGCTTCTTGGATTGAGTAATTACAAACTGGATTTTTCACACCCTAGCAGAGACACCTAAGTTAAGTTTTGGTTGCCCTTGGATATTTTCCCTCTCCACACATAATCCAAGGCCCTAGCCTAATCTATTGGTGACCCCTATAAAAAGTGTTACTAATATATTTTATATTAGCATGTTCACTTTAGGGTATTTTCTTACTCAAGGAACGAAAGTGCAACTGATGTTGTTTGAGACTCTTGCAAAAAATGAAACTGATTAGAACACTGGAAAATAAAAATTTATGTTAATTCTACAAATGAAAAAGTGTTTCAAGAAAAAAGCATGAACAATCCCTAAAACATAAAAATGCAATCTTTTCACCTTTCAATGCAAAACGCACAATGCAACTTTCGAGTGAAACAAAAGAGCAAATGAAAGTATTTTCTTTCTTATTTTTTCTTTTGAAATTCTATCAAGATGAGAAGAAAACACAACACTACGCTAATTTATTTTTCTTTTTTAAATAACAATGCAACGCAAATGAAAAGAAAGAAAGAGACCCAAAAAACTAGGTTTTTTTTTATTTTCTTCCAATCAAAGAAGAACTAACAGAAGATGCTAAAAGAAACTGCAGAATACAACTCATTTTTCTTAAAACCTCAAGCTAAAATAAGCCAAAAAACCTAGGAAACACAAAGAGACAAGAGGATTTATTTTTTTATTTCATAAACAATTTGATCTTACAAATTGTCTAAACCCCAAACAACAGAGGCTTTTGGAACTTAGGAAGACCTGGGAACCAAAATTTTCCAGAAAGAAAAGAAAAATATTTGGAAAGAAAATTTCTAAAATCACAGAAACGTGTGTTATGCACATGCATCATACATATGTACATGGGTTTTATATAATGCAGTATGTGTAAGTATGTGTGTTGTATAGAGAACAAGGCACAAACATCTTTGCAAATTTTCAAAAAAAGAAAATTTTTGGGTAAACAACCTAAGCAAGGGAGGCTAGTAGGTACCTGAAAGGTGACCAGAAACCCAACCTGACTCGGGACACTTAAAGTACTTAGAAACAACTAAAAATCAAACCAAACCAAGATCTCCCACTAGGATCCCAGAGAGACTCCCCAGTGGAGTCGCCAATTCTGCTAGCGAAGAAAATCCCCCTATTACTATACAGGGTCAGAGTATAAGTGGAGCATTGATCTCCCTTAAAAGAAAATACTATTCCTGAACTACCCGAAACACTCTAAATGGATGAACAGGAAGATATAGGAAAGTAAGTCAGAAGTAGTACCTTTGGTCCTAATGTTCGATGTAGACCTCCTCCACCTTTGTAGCTTCCCAGGATGTTGGTCTCCTCCCAAAGCTGACCTGCAAGAACACTTAGGAAAAAAATGCTACAAATATTATATCTCTACTCATAAATATTAGGGTTAGATATAGACCATTATGCATAAATCAAATGAAAATAATAAACACATAATATCTGGGACAAGAAAAGGATTTGTTTTTTCAGTATGAAGATTAAAAGTTACAACCTTCGACGGTTGACACTCCACGAACCAAGTTTGAGCTCCTCTTAATGTTGCTACAAGTGCATCACTCCCATAATACCTTTCACAATCAACTGATCTCCTTGGGAAGTAGGGAAGGGATTGTATAGAGAGAGGGATGAAGGGGGAATGTTGAGGCCAAATCTTAGAAAGGGCTGCAAAGCTTGGGCTAAAAGGGGAGGGAATTTTGGAAGAGTTTCTTTGTTCTAATGCTTGATGTTCGAATGGGACCCCAAGACCTCTTTTTATATGACAAAAGGATAGTTATTTGGTTTGGGGATGGGCTACAATGGGTGAATTGGTTAGGAAACCTCATATATCTCATTAACTACATTGAATTCCTTGCAACTTTGTATTTTTTGCAACTTTTGGAGGTAAACGCGGGTTGTTTAGTATGCGTATAGCGTACTTATGTAGTCTATATAGTATGAAGCTAGCATATGTACACGGACAATAGTGCATCAGGGCACGTACATGTTGATTAAGGTTGGTTGTCATTGATGTCAACCCTTGAAGAAAGACCCATAGCACAAAGGTTTGGGTAATGGACCCAATAGTGTTTGATGTAAATATGACTCATTATTATTTTGTCATGGTTGATAAGAAGTAAATATGGATGAACTCCAAAGTGGTCCCCTTATGGTGAAATCCCTCACGAGAAGATGCTTTGTGGAGTAAGAGAACCCATGCTTAATTGTGGAATAATGAGATGAAGGAAAGTGAATTTTTCAGGGAAAATATCCTATATGGATAGTGATTGTCATGTCATTTCCGGTGGTATGTGGAATGTCACATAATTCCTCACAGTTAGAGAGTTATGGCCATGAGAACTTGGAGACCCCAAGTTTGGGTAATGGACCCAAGTTTGTTTGATGGGTAATGGTATGAGTTATGATATATTTTTAGATAATACTATTCTATATGGATACTACATGTCATGCCATTTATGGTGATATGTAGAACATCACATAACTCCTCACGGTTTGAGAGTTATGGCCTTACGAAGTTGGAGGACCCTCATATGTCATCTAGAAGCCCCAAAAGGTCAAATTAATCAAAGTGGTTTAAGAGATTTTAAAAGGTAAATAATAAAGTG
>ML785696.1:502535-541115 GCA_009831015.1 Picea engelmannii | reverse complement strand
AAAAGGAAGTGCAGACAACAACCTCTACATCAAGGTAAGTCAAGGTAATATTTTATTAATTGAAGTTTATGTTGATGATATTATTTTTGGTAGTGATGATGACAGGTTAAGCCAGAAATTTGCAAAAGACATCCAGAGTGAATACAATCGCTTTGGGAGAGCAATCTGCACCTATCTGGATGTGTTCCATGATCCCAGGTTTAACTGAAATATCAATTGAGATATTCTTATAAATATTTCACAAGTTTCCTTCTGATGGGGAGGAATATGATGTGGAAGTTAATGAGGACGGTTCTTGGGAGCCAGTAGAAATGAGGTTTTGAATATGTGTTTCTTTCCTCTCTTTATTGCGAAGGAAAGAGGATCGGTGGTGATGGACTTCCAAGAGACATGACTTCCATTATAGCTTCATCATATGGGAAGATGAAATATAGGAAGTCATCCTTGATATGTTTAGTGGTAATCCAGTAAAGAGAGAAAAACTAATCTGGCTTCTCATCCAGTAGGAGTTTAGAATCAGTATTAGCAGATTCATCTGCTGTTTGGATATTTGAATATGATAATTCGGTTGGGGATAATGAAATGGTAGCTACGAAATATTCGACATTGGAAGAGTGAGGAGTTACCCTAGGGTCAAAAGAACCAAGGTATTTACCGCAAAAGGAAGAGATCATATTGATCAGATCTATTTGAGAGGTATCAGGTGGGGGTAAAGGGAATGTTCCCATAAGGGTTGGATAAAGGCCTACACCAATAATATCATATTCAGGTGTTGACTCGCCTACGAATGTTACATTTGTGTTGGGATTAAGTCGCATGTCGTGTGTACAATAATTACGTTAGTCTATTGTCACTATCTTTCCTTGGTGGGGAAAGAAGATAATTCAGAAGACATAGGATTCTACTACCTTCATATCATAAAACCATGTATAACCTGAAAGGATATTGTAGTAGATATTAGCATCGATTACTTATACTTCGATAGAGGAGGTTTTACCAACCAGTTCGATTGGTAGGGAGGGAAAAATACCATGATGTTTGAAAAAAATTCCATCAAAGGCCTTCAACATGGTTTTCGATGTAGTATGTCGTGGAGAGCCTAGGGATTTCCAACAATTCATTGACAAAATACAAGTGGTTGTGCCTTCATCGATCATGGTTCAAAAACAAAATTTGTTAAGTGAAGGAACGATGATTTGTAATGCAAGTTGATGTGAAAGGTGGGGTTCACTTTGGTCCACATTAAAAGAAATAATGTTTGACTCTGAGGGATCAATTCCCCCAATGGATGTTAATAAAACTTTTCATTCAGTTGGACAACTCTGCAATACTTCGAGGGTGAACATGGAACAAGAAGCTTGAGAAAGATCGTCCACTATAATATAGTGTTGGGCTACTCGAGCGTTAGGGTTATGTGTCATTCGACGAAGTACCCCCTTTGGAGGGAGAAAAGAGGGTTTTGTACTTGGTTTCTTGAGAGTGAGAGGGCCATTGGGTGGTGTTGGGATAGGGGGATCTGTTAATGGAGGATTCACCTTCGGAGAGTCATAATTATTTTTTCTGGTGGATAACGCCATATATTTGACCATCGAGATATTTGAGCTTGAGGACTCGGGGTTTCCCCTAGGTGGGGGTGGCTATGTTTGCACAACCAATTGTTGTTATTGGGGGGGGAAAGGGTTTTGTTAACACTATAAGTGTAGAAGAGGATGGGCCTCATTCGATATATTGGTGGATTTCGGTGAGACGAGAGAAGTCTTTGGTCAAATGATCCTCCTTACAAATCATGCATGGGTATTTGACCTTTTGGTTAATTTTTACCTCAACATTATTTTCTTGTGTCTTTGAACTTGACTTCTTGGAAGAGTTTTAATTTTTCTTATTATTGATACCATTCATTTTCCCTCTAGATGATTGTGGGTTTTTGGTGTGGTGGATTGCATCGAATTAACTTCGAAGGTTTGGGTAGGGGTATTTGTTGGAGTGCGTGTATGGAAAAATGAACTAGGATTGGTATCTTTATTTGATGGGTTGTGTTACCCAGTCATCTGAACAAATGAATCAGTAGAAACAAGACCGATCATACCATCGGAATGGTGTCTAGGGGGCGGTTTGGTTGGGTCATTCGATGTTCAAGGAGCATGGGGAATCAAGTCATATAATGTGCCAGACTAAGAATATACTAAATATAGATACTGGGAACGAGATATGGCTTGTTCCTCTATAACGACGCCTCCCATGGTGAAATTTTGAGCGATAGGTGGCACAAGAGACCTCGTAAACCAATCAACTAATAGTTGGTCTATGATTGTGGCTTTAATTAGTCGTCGCCAACATCACCAGTCATGAATGTGATCAAAGATATGGGTCAAGGTCAAATGGCATAACGATGTTAAAAGTTTAGTACCGGTTTCATATCTGATCGATATTTGGAAGCGTGTCAAAAATTCCATAGAAAGTGAATTAACATCATCAAAGGAGTCCTACAACAATTCTATATACCATTTGGCTACGAATACTGTAATAGTTTGCTTGAAAAGTTGTAGTCGGATGAAATCATCCATCAAGGAGTTTGAAGAACACCATAGGTGGAAAGTCATCATGTGATTGTTTGGATATTCTCCAGGTTTTCCATAGAACTTTGGAATACCGGAAGGGAGTTTGGAAAGAATGGGGGGCCAAAAGGGGAGTGTCATATGGGATCATTAGTCATCCTTGACATATCAGGCAAATCTAAGGTTTCTAAAAATGAAAGTTGTTTATTGACCTATGGAGGTGGATTATGTGGTCCTTCTCCATATGGGTGTTTTTCTAGAGGTCCTCCTTGATAAGGTGGTCCTCCAGGGGGTCCTTCGGGGGGTCCTCCTCCATAAGGTGGTCCCCTAGGAGGTTTTCCTTCATAGGGGCGTCCTCCAGGGATTCCTCCTCCATAAGGGGGTCCTCAAGGAGGTAATCCTCCATAAGGTGATCCTTCAAGGGGTCATCCACCATAGTGTGGTCCCTCTCCACCATAGGGTGGTATGCTAGAAGGTCCTCCACCATAGGGTTGGCCTCCAGGAGGTCCTCCTAGTTGAAGAAGTGGGTTCCATACAGTGTTATTTATTCCTGGGTATGGGTGGCCATATAGTATGCTAGTGGTAGAAGGAATAGTCTGGCCCCATTATGAGTATTTTTCGGTAGTTGGGGGTTTCCCCCCAGTTGATTGGTGACCCCAAAGCAAATATGGCCCTGAAACTGGGGGTTTCTCCCTAGTGGGTAGTTTCCCCCAGCTATATAAAGGTTGGATCCCAATAGTAGGTAGTACCCCTGTAAAAAATGATCTGGAAGTCGAGTTTTTTCCCCCGATGGGATGTTGGCTAAACATTTGTCCTTGGTACAAGGGTTGTACCCTAGTGAAAAGTTGGCTCATGGATATTTGTTGGAAAAACCCATTAGTTGGTTTCCTTGGGGAGGTAATCCTCCCGAAGAAGGTTGTTTCCCAAAGAGGTTGGGATCGCCTCCTAAGAACATTGGGGTAAAGAAAGGTTTCCCCTTAGTGGGGGTGTAAAATGTTTTGTTCTTGAAGGTGGTGATATAATGGTGGGGACAAAATATGATACATATGTTACTGTTGATGTTTGGGTTGTGGTGACATTTGGCTGAGCCAATTGTGGTTTAGAGTAGATGGGGAATTATTGAGGAAAATAAGTTTGGAATATCTGGGAGATACTAGATATGGGGGGTTAAGGGGTGCATGAAGAATCATGTGATTGATCAGGTCACAAGAGTTTGAAAGAAAATTCTATGATTGTATCTAATCTAGAGAGGATATCGTGGGGTTGTTTAGAGGTTTTCATAGGGTTAGATGGACCTGAAACCCTTGGTGGTGTGGTGTAAGCATCTGATAAATGGATCTGTTGGGTTTCCATACTCACAATGTCTTCACAAGGTACAAGAGATAGACATTGGTAATCAATACCAAGTTCAGGTTCTCCAGTGGAGTTTACCTGAAGAAGGAGGGGACCAGAAGAGTTAGTCAAGGGTAGATTTGCAGGGAGTACAAAACCTTCTTGAAATTTATCTCTTTTTGGGTTTTCAATCAAGGGGATAGCAACACTTTCGACCTCAGAGTGGCTTTCTTCTTGAATATGATCTTGGAGTGAGTTGGGAGGTAATAGTTCATAATGTAGCAAATGAAAACCTAATATCCTCCGACAGTGACACAAGTTTTGATTAGGTAGGATGAGATATGACAATGATAGCCTAAGGACCACTAAAGAAAAGAGGAAACACATGCTAAAAAAGAGTCTAGTAATCAGACAAACAAACCAAATATTCTCACCATGGGCTCACTAGTTGGTGATAAAATTCAACATCGTGGGAAAATATGAGAAGGGGCGAGGACAAGTGGGTGGATTAGTTACATTTTCTCCCTACTTAACAGACTTACACCTTGGTGCAATATTCCCAGCGATCTATCTGTGGGTCACCCTCCAAGGAGCCCGAGTGAATTTGACCAACGTCTGATCCAGGTACAATGAAGACTCCCCTTTGTCGTCACCTTGTGTAACTGTTGGATTACTAAGAGGGGCGGTGAATTAATAATAGAGAAATTCAATCCTTTTTAACCATAATATGCAAGTTATATATCAATGTAGCATTATCATCCAATAATTGCAAAGTAAACAAACAATGAACAAATGAGAAATCATACACATACATAGTACACAAGTTTTTCTATGCGGAAACACAAAGAGAGAAAACTAAAGAATTCTTTTTCTTATATGACTTTAAGAATTGCATTCATTCGAAGCACCAAATTCCTTTTTTTTCCAGCTGCAACTGGAAAGAGGATCCAACCCCCTAGTTTCTCAGGCTACAACTTGAGGGCACCCGAACTCCCCAATTCTATGGCTACAACCAGAAGGAGGCTACAACCCCCTATGTTCTCTGGCTACAACCACAAGGTGGATACAGCCACATGTCCTTTCCCTATCCAACCACCCTAACATAGAATTAGAATGATGGAACCACTGTCACACTATCACTGTGAGAGATACTATTGTAAACCTGTACCAATCAACCTACACCAAACAACCTGTACCAATAAATTGAACCATGCATCAACATGTACCTCAACCTGTAATCAACCTGTACCATAAATAAGTGCATCAACCATGCACCAACCTATACCAAACAACCTGTAATCAACCTGTACCATAAACAAGTGCATCAACCATGCACCAACCTGTACCTCAACCTATACCATGAACAAGTGCATCAACCATGCACCAAACCTATACAACAACATGTACCATGAACAAGTGCATCAACCATGCACCAAGTATGTACCAATCATGTATTAACTACTCATCAAATATGACTCATCAAGATGTACCAACATCATCAACTATACACCTCATGTATGTGCCAACTCATCAACTACTAGTCTCAACCATATACCCAACATGTTCCTCAACCAATATCTCTCATCAATTTCACCATCCAAATCTGATTTGTAACTCTGTAATAGAACTGTTGTATAATATCACATACCTGCAAACCTTCCTTAACTTTAATGACAAGAGACTAGCATTTTCATCAAACTTTACTTTAATCTCACATGACTAATTTTGGATTAGTCAACAACCCTAACTTGCAATAATCATAAATATATACCTGTAATGAATAAAGATATGAAAATGGTACATAATTTTCTTCAGTGTATTTTATTCAATTCCTCCAGATTTCACTACTTGGAACCTGTCAGAAAAGGAGTTATATAAAAATGGCATACCTTGTTGAATTCTAGCTTATTCTAGAGAGAGAAATTATAGAGCATTCCTCGTACGAAATATTTGTTGTATGGATCTAAAAATTGTACACAGAATACTAAATATTGTACTATAACCAATAAATTTGGTTTTACTGAATTTGGATCTGTTATGAATAATTTATGACGTTTTTACCCGAAACACCTGTTTTAGACTAGTTTCAGGACTAGCCACAAACCCTATTTTCCACGACGTGTAACTCCAAAAATACAATGACCTACAAGCTGAAATTTGTATCACAACTATTTGGATATGTTTCCTCATAGTTTGAATCATTTTATAAAAAACATTATTGCAAAAATGGTGAGATGACCTGTAAATAACATACCTTAGAAAGCATCATCAAAAGAATTTATCCTCCCTTGAATTTTGGCCTTATTTACTTCACCTTCCCTATGAAATTAGGATTAGATATCCTTTGGTTACCTCAAATCACCTATAGATATTCAATATGCTCAAGTGTGATTAAAATGAGAGAGTCTTTCCTCTTATTTATACTTTCATATAGCTTCCTCAAGGGGTTACCTTTTAACCATCTTAACCCACTTTCCTTATTTTAGGGTTACCCCACTTCTAATTTCTCCATTAACTTTATTATTTAAATAATTTATTTTGTATTCACTTTGAATTATAGTACAATAATCACTTCACTTTATTATTTACCTTCTAAAATCTCTTAAACCACTTTGATTACTTTGACCTTTTGGAGCTTCTAGATGACTCATGAGGGTTCTCCAACTTTACATGGCCATAACTCTCTAACCACGAGCAGTTATGTGACATTCCACATACCACTAGAAATGGAATGACATGTACTATCTGTTACACGTCAAATTTACTCAATTGGATAAGTGTCGCATGTTCCTCTCAATTGTTGTAAGTGTCGCATCTTCCTTACAGCTTTCGCAAGTGTCGCACGTTGTTCATAAGTTTCGCAAACACTGTTCAAGCATACCGCCTTAATGACGACACTAAGGAGGCACTTAAAACATCTCATGTACTTGGTTTGAAGAAGAAGAATTGGTTAACTGAAGTCAAGGGACTCTTGACACCTGAAAAGAGCTCTGAAACAAAAGTTTTTCAGGGGGAGCGCTCCTCTATATCAACCTTAGGAGCATTGGCGCCTCCCTACAAGGCTTTAGGGAGAATTATAATGCTCTCCTTCCCTTCTTAAGGAGCGCTACTCCCTTTTGAAGCGCTATCTCTTCCCTCAAGATACTCAGGGAGCGCTACAACGCTCTGATACCCCTTTTGCAGGAGCGCTGCCTAATTTGAGGCAGTAGTTGGCCCATTGAGGAGAATAAGGGAAGGATCTTTCAAGATTAGAAGGCAGTTGCATTCAAATTCTTGGTTTCATCATGAGATCCCTGATCTAAGGAGAAGGTTCCCCAACTTGTTCTAAAGATAACTCAAGAGGTTAAGCTCCTCTTAACCTATATAAGCAAGCTCTATGATGGTGGAAAGAGGAGGAAGAATTGCTAGCATGAAACCTATGATCTCATAGGAAACACACAGTCATCCAGAAGAGAGTGATCAATGAAGCTGTTGTTATCCAGGTCATGGATCTTTTGGGAAGGGTTAGACGAAGAGGACTTGACAAAGCTGTCACATTCGCATCTACAATTGTAAGTACTATTGTTGTTATTCTCATTAATATGACACGCTTGGCCTGTTTCTTTCTAGTTTTTGTCTGATGTTACATGAACTTATCATTGATATATAGATCTGTTTACAAGCTAATATCAGTAGAGTAGGAAGTGGTCGTATCTTGTTTGTCCACAGGGTTCAACAAGGAGCAAAGGATCAAAGCGCAACTTGGAGCGTGCAGGGACAAACATCGATAAAAAGGTACTGTTGTTATCCTTACTTCTCTTGTGTTAGTTTGGATAGATTTGAAAGGAAGTCAGTGTCCACGTTAATCATTTTTTGTCTTAGAGTTAAGGTCAAGCTCTTAGAGGCGATCTACCTGTCCATAGGGAGATTTTCCTACAACAGAAACTGGCGACTCCACTGGGGAGGTAGCCTCAAATCGAAATTTCTTGTTTCGATTTCTCCTCATTGACCTAGTTCTAACCCTCGATTGTTCCAGACCTGGTTCACTCCTCTTTAGATTGGTTTCGTGAGCAGATTGTCTCCCTACCCCATCATACTCAGCATAGTTGTCGAAATTGATTTGCAATTTTTTGAATTTTTTGACATTTCTGGGAGTTTTTGAACCTGGCGCCCCTATCCCAGTGCTAACAGAGCACCAATTCTCCCTAATAGCTTTACACAGAGCGCTATAATTCTCCTTGCCTGTGGCAACAAAGCGCCAGCCCTCCTTTGGCCAATAAACCTTCCAGAATTGCTTTTTCTGGGTTTTGCCTCTATGTCTCTCCTGCTGAGTAACCTTGTGAGTCAATGCTTCTTCTCTTCCAGCCTTGACATCTATATTTTTGAAGAATGAACATCTTACTATTTGTATTTTGTAGACTTCTTCACTATTGTTATTGAGTTTTTCTGTTGATTGAAGTCTGAAACCCATGCATTGTCTTTCTCTCTGTTCAGCTGAGTAAAAACCCCGGTGAAGGTCATCAAAGGCCTACAGATCTCTTCATCTTGATTTTAGTTAAGGTCATTGTTCTTCAACTTTTGCTTTTGGGTGTGAAGTTTGTTTTCTCTTTGATTGTTTCTTTTCTTTCGCTTTTCGTTTTGATTGCAACAAAGGGTGTATTGTTTGTATGACTTTTTCTTGTACTAGTTTGATTTTCATTCATACGAGAAGATAATTAGCAAGATAAGCACTATGTTGAATTGATAATTATTCATATACAGAAAATAAAAAAGCATCTTCATAATTGATTTTTCATGTTAGAAGGCATCTCAAAAGTTTTAGCATCACATCAGGATTTGATTGAGAAATTGTTTGAGGATATTCCTTGTTCGTGCTTGTTAGTGAAAAGAACTCTCTCTCTCCCTTAGATAGATGTTCATCAAAAAGAAATGACTGCTTATCATATTTGATGCATTTTTGGGACCGAGTCATAATTCCATTCGTTTCACTTCCATGCACCCCTTTTGCATAAAGAACAACCACAAAATCAACGCTAATTAAAAGTTATCTAGAACTTTTTCTTTTCTGGGATCCTCCACCAACAGTAGATTAGGCTTAGTACTTTGGATCAGGGCTGTGAGCATAACTCTCCAAAGTTTCCAAAACAAACAGTAGCATCCTGAGTTAGGGAGAGTCAAATCCAATCATCGTATAAGTCTGCCTGGGATCCCCCTCTAACACAGGGGTTACGTACGAGGTCGCATTTGGGTGAGCTACGGGGACTAACCCTCCATGGTTTAACTGATTGTGGTGGTCAGATCATATTATGGGGGTCACTTCAAGGTAAATCCACAATTACTGCGTAGAATCCTTTTAGTTGATTTCGGGCTCGATACCCTGCCCGTACGTTCTAGTCGCACTGTCGACTGTTCTCGCCCAGGGGCTGACTGCGAATTGGTAACCTTAGTGGCCATAATCTTTAGGGTCTTACACAAGGTGACGGTGATGGGAAGTCTCACTGTACCTGGAGCAGACATTGGTCAAACTCACTCGGGCTCCTTGGAGGGTAAATCCACAATTACTGCGTGGAAGCTTGCACCAATGCGTAAGTCTATTTAGCAGGTCGCCATTGTAACTGTTCCACCCTATCCCCGCCCCTTCTGGACTTGATCACGTGACGTTGGATTTCATCACCAACTAGTACGGTCATCAAAAGAAGGTCCTGTTTGCTTGGTTGTAATTCTTATATTTTTATTAGCATGTGTTGTTTCTTTTCGGTAGTTGGCCATAGATCTTTTTTGTCGACTCTTTTTAGCCAACATCGACCCTCCACGCTGTTCACGAAGGCTACAGGGACTTCCTCCAGAAAATATGGAAGGAAACACCCCTTTACCCCCTCATTCTACAGAGGAATCTCCTCAACAGAGCGAGGTTCAAAACACTACAACTTCCCAGGAAGAAGTTCCCACTCCTTTGGAGAATTTTCGAATTGTCTCAGAGTCTCCGGAAGCTTACCGCATTCCGGAGGGATATGAATGACGTATCCTCCACCTGAATTCCACTGGAGAATTTGTTGTCATCAATCCTTCTGACATTCCAGCTGGGTCTCCTCAAAACCCTTTAGCCAATGACCCTTTTTGGACCGCAGACATTGTTCGAAGTCCACCGCGCTTGGTGCGAGATATTTATGGAACTGGAGAAGGTGTCGACGTACCTTTTTCCTACACCGTACCTCCAAATCATTTTACTGTTACCACCACTTTTATAGCCACACCACCCGTTGGTCTGAACATACCGTCCGTAGGCCCAAGGTCTACTATTCCCCTCCAAACAGCCCATTCTACAATGGTCCCACACATTCCGACTATCCCCGCCGGTAACGCGGTGATTACTCAAGCTGCGATCGGCACACCTGTAACACCAAGACCTACACTCCCTTTTGGATTTAGGGCATTGAATGCTTCCATTTCCACCACTGCCCAAACTACTACCCAAGTTATGTCGATAAGTTCCATACCTATCCAACAACCCGGAGGGATCGGTCTTGGTGGTCCTAACCCACTCAGCGGCACCAGTCAGTCATTTACGTTTAGTTCTCAAATCCTAGGAACTCTACCTCAAGATGGGGGGCATCCTCCCACTAGAGGACAAATTCCACTTGGGGGGCACCCTCATGCTAGGGGGCAACCTCAATCTAGAGTCTACCATCAGCCACACGGACAAAATGTGTCCGCCGCACCTAATCCGTGGAACGTCCTTTCTCAAGGAAACCCACAGTTCTCGACAGGATAAAATGCTCAGATTCTGCTACAACCCCCTTATGGACAAATTCCAAACCCAACCTATAACCCACAAAACCCATCCGGTTATCCTCCGCTCACACATGCTTCTCAAAACAACTCAAATCCTGTGCACTCTGGTCAAAACCAACCTCACATGAGAGGGCCCACTAGTTATAATTATCCACATAACCCAGTAATGGGCCCCACTGGTGTCCCTCTACCACATCAACATTACCCACAAATTAACTGACAACTACCTTTTCTGGCTACCTTGGATCTTCCAGACTTGTCTCGGTTAACGAATGATCCTATTTATCATTCTTTGGTTTGGCCAGCTATTCCAGCTAAACTTCCTTCTGATATCCCAAAATTTGACGGAAAGTCCGGAGAAGACCCAAACAACCACGTGATGACGTTCCATTTGTGGTGCTCATCCAACTCCCTCATGGATGATTCTATTCGGTTGCGTCTTTTCCAACGAACACTTACGAGTTCCGCAGCGAAATGGTATATTGAATTACCACGTGCATCTTTTCACGATTTCAACTCCCTCGCCATGTCCTTCCTCAGGAACTTTAAACTTCCCATTCGATACGAGACAGGTACTGAACTATTAACCTCCCTTCGCCAAACAACTTCTGTACATATCTCCGATCATATCCATGAATGGAGACGACGATGAAGGCTAATAAAAGTAGTCATTCCTGACCAATTGTTAGCAGAATGGTTCACAAAATCATTGTTACCCCAGATCGCTCGTGATGTTGCCATGGGTGGCATAGTCACTGAGGAAGAGGCCATTACCCAAGCCCAGTACTTAGACTTAGTCTATTCACAATCCGGTACTCTGTATGATTTGATACCGAATGCTACCCGTTCCACTAACGACCCATCCAAACCATCGTCTGCTTCCCACGCGGATGGAGTTATTGGCTCTGTCAAAACCCAATCGGATGGAACAATTCAGTGACCCGCTTCGATAGCTGCTCCCAGCCTGACCACACCCTCTTCTACCCCCCCTCAAACTCAAATCTCTGATGTGAATGAGGTCCAATCAACCCCCTCACAACAACTTGGGGGCAAGAAGAAAGAGAAGAATAAACCAAAGAAAAACAATAACAACGAACAACCCAAAACCCAACCACAAACCTCTGCTGCCAGAAAACAACGACAAAAAAAACAGAAATTCCCATGTCTCATTTGTGGAGATGATCACTACACTGGAGACTGCCCACATCGCGATGAAGTGGCCAAAATTTTTAATGGAAATTCAAAACCCGCTGTGCTTACTCAGCCTTTTCCACAGCAGCAATCTTTGGTTGCACAAACCCCCACGCCGGGGGGCAGTTCCAACCAACCCCATGATGAGGCCTCGACAAGTGCCCACATCTACATGTTTAACAGGGTTAACCTAACCACCCGCTCTGGGACATATGACACGCCAATTAAACCTGATAAGCCGAAGATTGCTAACGGTTCCCCCCCGGACCCGTTGCCATCCTCTACTAATCCTCCGTCTATTATCCCTCCATTTGGGCCACTCTATATTGAGAAACCATATTTTGACTCCATCTTACGCCCTCCTAAAAGCACCATCCAAAAATCTACTTTCAATCCAAACTCACGGGCTGCCCAAAATTATAATATTGTAGAAGATTTGGCCCAGGCACCGTGTGCTATGTCCACCTTGGAAGTTCTACAACACTATCCCAGCCAACGTAGAATGCTCTTAGCTGCTATCGATGCTTTTGATCCCGAGTCATCAAACAACCTCATGTTTAATCTAGACGACCATCAACCGCGACTCTCCCACCAGCTAGCTTTCCAAATCAATGTTGTTGTTCACAATCAACAAATCCACCGAACTATTCTGGATGAGGTACCCTCTACCTATGTCATGTCTCTAGCTTGTTGGAAAGGCTTGAAATCACCTACCCTTAACAAATCCCCTATGATGTTACGTGCTTTCTATGGACGAGGTTTTCATCCTCATGGATTATTGCAATCCTTAGCCATTCAGTTGGGCGGCAAAAATGTTACCATTGACGTCGAGGTAGTCGATGCTCCCCTCGATTACAACCTATTACTCGGAAGAAGTTGGTTCTACGCTATGACTGTCATTGCCTCATTGGTGTTCCGATGTGTACAGTTCCCCCATCAAGGAAAAATTTTCACAATCGATCAACTTGATTTCTGTACACCCGACGCTCGCATCCCTGCCACCAACAACATTCCTTTTTTGGGAGACCACGCAGTTATGTATGAAAGCATTGGTGTTGGCTTATTGAAATATTCCAGCCTGATGGGTACTTTCCCTACACCACTTCCACCTACCGCACATCATATTTTCGTTGTCAATATGGTCTCGACTATGCCTTATAATCCTTGGAATCATCTTATCCTTGGATTGTACCTAGTCCTTTGGAATTCGATGTGCTCCTTGGAATCTGCCTCTCCCTCTTTCAACAATTCGCATTCATTGGCACCCAATGCCTTTTCGATGCTCTCATGGTTGGATTCCCTGTCATCTGTCATCGATTACATTTCCCACATTTTCCCTTCGGATGAATCGATTATGGAAATGCTCAGCATCAACGACTTACCTTGGGATGATAACCATCATCGATCCTCTTTTCTTCCACCGTTGGAAGAAATTCACCGAGACATACACTCTGTCTCCCCCCCCGATGTTACCTATGCTCCACAATCTCCCATCCTCACACAAGATACTCTCTCTGAGGGGAACATGAGTAACATGTCCACTACGATCGTGGTCAACATTTCGATCAAAGAAGGTGTCGTGGAAAATATTAACCTAGGTGCTAATTGCACACCCGACGAAGTGGTCTCTTACACTGCTTTGTTTAAATAATTATGCGATGTCTTCACATGGAGTTACGAGGAAATGTCAGGGATCGACCCCTCAATCGTCATGCACAAAATCAAAACTTACCCTGACGCAAAACCGGTTTGACAGAAACTTCGCCCGGTTCATCCCAAGAAAATCACAGCTATAAAGGCAGAAGTTGAAAAACTTCTAAAATCTGGCTTCATCTATCCTGTCCCTTTGACCGAATGGGTCTCCAACCTCGTCCCGGTTGCCAAGAAACAAGGGAACATCCGTGTTTGCATTGACTATCGAGATCTCAACAAAGCTTGTCCCAAGGACAACTACCCTACGCCCTTCATCGATCAAATCATCGATAATTGAGCAAGGAGCGTAATCTTCTCTTTCATGGATGGCTTTTCTGGATATAACCAGATCGAAATCTTACCCGCGGATCAACACAAGACAACCTTCATCTACCCTTGGGGTACTTTCGCCTACCGAAAGCTACTTTTTGGCCTTAAAAACGTTGGTGTCACTTTCCAGCGGGCCATGTCGTACGCTTTCCATGACATCAAACATATAGCAGAACCATACCTCGACGATTTACCCGCCCATTCGCTAAATCGAGTCGATCACATTGACCACTTAAGGGCAATTTTTCTTTGATGTAGGTTCTACCGTATTCGTCTGAACCCACACAAATGCATTTTCACTGTCGAATCCGGTCGACTCCTCGGTTTCATTGTCTCCAAAGATGGGATCAGGGTGGATCCCTTAAAGATTAAGGCCATCCTAGCCTTACCCCCACCTACCAATTTAAATCAACTCCAAAGTTTGCAAGGTAAAGCAAACTTTCTTCGCCGTTTCATCTGCAACTACGCCGAGATCACTAAAGGATTTATGCGTTTACTGCAAAAGAACATCCCTTTCATCTGGGATGACGATGCCTAATGGTCATTCGATGCTCTCAAGCACGCTTTAACCCATGCACCTTTGTTACATCCCCCCGAATATACAAAGGATTACATCCTTTACTTGGCCGCTTCTACTTCCACCATTGCGATGGTGTTAGTCCAAGAAGACCCCAACGACGAAGAACATGTGTTTTATTATCTGGGAAAGAGTTTATTTGGACCCGAACTCAGATATTCACATGTTGAGAAACTGGCTCTGGCAACCGTCATTGTTGTCCAGAGGTTCCACCACTACATCTTATTACACACCACCACGGTAATCGCAGACTCCAACCCTATGTACCACATCTTGACACGTCAAGTACTTGGGGGGAAATATTCAAAATGGATCGTTATTCTTCAAGAATTCGATCTTGAGTTTACGAATTCCAAAGCCAAAAAATCCATGGTGTTTGCCGAGCTCATCCGTGCTCTCCCTCGTGCCGATGAAAACATTGAACCTAGATATTCTCTCCCCGACAAATCTCTCTTCCTCATAAACACCTCTGATCATTGGTACGGAGACATTCTCCTCTACCTTCAAACTCAATGTTTTCAGCCCAACATCTCTCGTGAAGAGCATCGACGCATTCGTCACCACTCTCGCCATTATATCATCATCGGCGACACCTTGTATCCCCGGGGTATTGACACCATCCTTCGGCAATGTCTGATTCACGAGGAGGCTGAACGCGTTTTGAATGACTTTCACCTTGGCGCTTGTGGCGATCACCTTTCTGGGATGGCCACAGCCCAAAAAATCCTACGTGCCGACTACTTTTGGCCCTCGATTTTCAAAGATTGCATCAAGGCTGTAAAAAAATGCCTGCCCTGCCAACTTTTTAACAAGAAGGCACACACCCACCCTACTATGCTGCACCCTATTATCGCCATCGGCCCCTTTGCCAAATGGGGCATTGATTTCATGCAGTGTAAGCCTACCTCAGCCGGGGGGCATGGTTACATCATCGTCGCCGTTGACTACTTCACCAAATGGGCTGAGGCTATGCCTACCTTCCTGAATCATGGTCATACTGCAGCTCTATTCCTCTTCAACCACATCATAACTCGTTTTGGTGTACCACGTGCCATCATCACTGACTATGGTGCACACTTCAAAAACCAGATGATGAGCGAGTTACATGTCAAATTGGGTTTTCCCCATGAAAACTCATCCCCCTACTACCCTCAAGTGAACAAACAAGTTGAGGCTATCAATAAAGTCCTAAAAACCATGATCCAATGCATGGTAGGGGAAAACAAAACATCGTGGCATTTACAACTGTTCTCCGCTCTCTGGGCCTATCGCACTTCTGTGAAAACTTCAACTGGATTCACCCCTTTCCAGTTGGTCTATGGCATTGAATCCGTCCTACCAATCGAGTGTGAGATTCCATCACTCAAACTGAAAGTAGAAATCCTTCCCCATACTTCTACTGAAGAAGAACGATTCTTGTATCTATCCTAATTGGATGAAACATGTCGCGATGTTTCTCTCGCTAATGAGGCACATCAGAAATGAATTAAGAGTCAATATGACAAATCCGTCCACCCTCGGGCTTTCGTAGAAGGAGACTTAGTCCTCGTTTACGACCAAGCTCATGATAAATTGGGGACAGGAAAGTTAGAACCTATGTGGCACGGTCCTTACATTGTGAAGCGTGTTTTACATAGAGGTGCCTACGAATTAGTTGACCACGATGGAATTTCCCTGGGAGAGCCCCGAAACGGGCTTTACCTTAAAAAGTACTATGCCTAGATCACCTAGCATCTGTACTTTGTACATTATTGTATTTTAGTTTGGTGTGCTTATTTCTTTCACGTGCTCGAGTTTTACCTTTGCCACTCATGACTATGCTTGTGTTTTCATGCGTAGATGACATCTTCCTTTCCTACCTTTTTTGGGTTCGTAGATGGCGCTAGCCGACATACCCGGAACATTGCTTCGGCAACATGGGTTATTTACCAATTTGACAAGGTGGTGAGTTCAGGAGGTATCTACTTAGGACCAGCAACCAACAATATGGCAGAATATCACGCTGTCATCGGACTGTTGACCCAAGCCTCCTCTCTAGGTATCTCTCGTATCATCATTTACTTAGACTCCCAACTCGTGGTTTATCAACTCAACCATATCTACGCTATCTGTAGTCCTATCTTGCTACATCTACACTTACAAGTTCGCTGTCTTGAACGAATGTTCGATTACATTGAATATAGACACATTCCAAGAGAACTTAATAGTGTTTCGGATTCGTTAGCTAACCATATCATGGATTGGTATCTTTCCCACATATAAGAGTTAAGGAAAACAAAACTGTACATTACATGTAAATTAAAACACATCATAGACATCATCATGTACAATCATTGGCATTGTAAAAACTCGAAACTGTATATATATATATATATATATATATATATATATATGGTGTGACTGAAATGTTTTTATTACATCAAAAAGTATGTAGAAGAACAAAATATTGGGTCTTTCCACCCATACAACGTCCCCTGACAAGGCATACAAAAAATATGATCACCGGAGAGACTCTAATCTCCCTGCGCTACATTGTGCTGTGAGTAACACATCACCGCACGCACTACGCACCTCAATAGAGAATTGATATTCTCCGGAACTCCGACGGTGTGTCTTTGCATATGTAAAGGCACTTCCCCCCTCTGCAGAGGAGGGATACCCATCGTAAGGCCTTGGAGGTTTCTCTCAACCTCCCGGAGACCTATCGCTGGTACTGTCGGATCTACTGCAACTGGGATGCCCCCGCGACGTCCTGGTACCGGTATATCAGCCAGACGCACTGTTCCCTTGTCTACATGTTGGAAACAATACATCTGTTAGAACTCTTTTACATACCCAAATATATATATATATATATATATATATATATACATTAAAAACTCAAAAAACAAAAAACAAGACAAGGTATGGCTCAGTCTCTTACCTGACACATCCCAGTCTTCCCCCACGGGAAAAATCAAGTCCATGCTCCCGCATAAATCTACCTCAGCATAAGGGAAGTCCTCTATCCAGAGGTACTGTCGTCTCAGCCAGGCAAAGAAATCTCCAATAAAATGGAACTCTGACTCCGATACTAGCCTTGGAGACAGACTAGTCCACCTCTCCATCCTCGGTTCATCTACTGGTCGCACCGCCAGGGATATCTGAGGCTGCATCTGGGGGATGCGCTCTAGAAAAAATGAGACCAAAAACGAGCCATAGCCAAACTGCTTATTTCCAGTCCTGCACCGTGAAATTTGTTCCTTCACATTTCGAAGGAACCCTGCACTCCAGTTGAACAGTGTTGGTTCCAAACACTGAACACCGTAAGCCATCTGAGATCTTGATGCTAGATGTGCACTCGTACTGTCAACCACGCTCGTGATAGCAAATAGTATAGACCGGAGGGGCATCTCTCGAATATCGTTGATAGGGATTCTACCCCCTACCAGTCTTGCTCCCAGGATACAGTGGCATGCCAGATACACGTCCACTTGCTCAGGTAGTGCCCTCTGCCTAGTAAAAGATATAGGGACCCCTCTTTTCGAGAGGCCAGTCAAAAAATACACGTCTTCTAACTCAATGGTTAGAAGCTATGTGCCGATGCGGAATACTTGTTCTACAACATCCCAGAGGCCAATCATTTGCTCAAGCAATAAGATCTCTTTCTTCATCTTTTGCAACTTGAAGAACTTGAGCAAACCACAATCTCACAACGTGGCCCGTGTACGAGGACTCCGCAAGGTAGCTAAGTCATCCATCTCATGTTCCCTTTCTTTCCACTCGATCATGGTCGCCGAAGTTACCTACAAAACAAAAAAAAAAAAAAAAAAACTCATTATTCCCACGTTTTGGCAATTTCGACAATTTTCAAAAGCAATTTAAAACATGAAATAAGATTTCCACATCATTTAAAAAGTAACCATACACTCTTTATGACCACCACGCCCTATCCTAAGCATTTAATATTCATCAAACAATGATAAAAACGTAAAATGATTTTATGGCTGCGTGGGTGTGTGTGGGGGTTTTCTCATGGATTCCTTGCTAAAAATGACTTATCTAATTGACTTCTAGGGCGTTGGCATCTTAGCCATCCTTTCCTAAAATGTTTTTTGTAAAAGAATCCCATGTTTCCATTAATTTTCAAAGAGGTCGATTCGGTTCTAATTGGGGCAACTTAGGGCTTCATATTTTAAAATAAATGATGCTATGAAAATGAATACAAAACCATGCAATTGAAAGAAGGAGAGATGGACACCTACCTGGTCCAAACGACAAGCGAAACGGTGAACTGTAGCTCCGGTAGCGAACAAAACAAAGATCCACTCCAAAATGAGATTCTCCACTACTCCACAATCCTTGTGCAAAATGAAATGGTAAATGAATTTTCATTGTGTTGTTATTTATAAATTTTCATTTTTTCATAAGGTATAGTCATTTTTGGGTTTCTCTAATGGCTTAATGGCTTCACTAAACCCCTGGTTTGTAGTTCTGACATCATAGGTTTCTTGGCAGTCCTGATGGATCATTCACCTTGTCACACTTATGAGCATAGTCTTAGTTCATTCTCGAGCTCGATAATATGAGAACGTAACCGGGCAAACTTTTATCTCTTTTTCGGACTCGTACGAATACGAACATACGAAAAAGGAACCCCCCTAGAGTCTCCTTTAAACCCTTTTCAGACTCTCTAAATATGAAAAGATTGTCGAGTGACCTTGCTTCCTTTCACACTTGTTAAAAGGTCAGAAAAGGCGTCTTCGGAGCGATAGTTTAACCCTTTTTCGGTCTCGTTGGAATACTATACGAAAAAGGAACTGAGAGAGTTATCTTTTAAGTGTTTTTCCAAACTCTATAATCCCGAAAAACTTTCAAGTTTTCTGTCTTTGGACTCGTTAAAGCACACATTGACAGACCCATATGGGACCGAACCCTTACTTCTTCTGGTTTGTTAAACAAAGGAAGAGGAACTTACCGAAGATGAGTTATATCGAGCATGTGTTATCCTCCTCGAGCTCATTAAATCAAAAATAGGTACTCATCTATCTGGATGGGGCAAAAATTGAAAGGGACAAGCCGAGCAGTCTCTTGAGAACACATCATCCAACACTTCTTAGAGTCGCCCTTGAACACGACACTTTGTCATTTGCACATATCATAATTTGTTGAACCTCTGCACTAAGCCAATCCTCTGATCTCCTTTCACTCCTTTGGGTCACCTGACACAAGTCACAGTATCCACTGCATAGTTTTGGTCCATGTCATGTTTTGTTGTTGTGCCTCAGTGTTCAAGGGAAGTATCCACCTCGAGAGTCAACCATCCCAAATATCTTGCCTCAAAACCTGTGTCATTCAATGTCCATTTGATCTGCCAAATTACATCTCCATGTCTGTTTCATGTCATTGATGGGGGATACATCAAGGCCCTCCCTCGACGAGTCTATTCCTGTCGAATTCAACACATTATCCAAGAATCAGACTTAGAAACCAGTTAGTACTTTGGGACCTGCATGCCTCAATGGCAGGCCTCCTCACATTCGACAGTCAGTTTACATCATCGGCCCCTGATTGGATGATTCCACAGATGTTCGACCTTAGCTCATCTATTCACATTCACTGGAATGTACTAGGGTACCTTGGGAATCATCGACCTTAATGGTGATCTCCCTCGCGCTTGTTAACGGTTCACACCATTGACCAGTAATCAAGTGGTTTCTGCCATGTTCGACATCAAGACATCTATTCACATGGTTAGAATCGTACCACATCGGGATTGGTAAGAAGACCCTGGGTTGAGCAACCACTTTGATATATGCTTCGCCCAAGCTGCGAAGGAATCTCCATTGGACGAAGAACACATACACTATTACATAGATCCACTTTGTATTGGTCATGGCTATGTCTTGTCATCTCGTAGATCCACTGTGTATTCTTCGTGGCTATGATCATTTCAGTCATCAGAGTATAGATCCACATTGTATTTTCGGTGGCTATACCTTCTTATCAATACTATTATGGATCCGCAGTGTATTTTATGGCGGCCATATCTCGCAAGTCTTGATCACCCAAGCATAGGTATGCCTGCCTTGGGTTTTGAAATATGTCATGATATTTGTTGGATGTTTGTGTGCAGCTTCCGTTAGGTTCTATGAGTCTATACCCTTGCTTGAACGTCTACAAATTATTTCAGTCATCAGTTCGCATATTCTAACTTCATACTTTGGGGGGCATTCTGTTACACGTCAAATTTACTCAACTGGATAAGTGTCGCATGTTCCTCTCAATTGTCGTATGTGTCGCATCTTCCTTACAACTTTCGCAAGTGTCGCAAGTTGTTCATAAGTGTCGCAAACGCTGTTCAAGCATACTGACTTAATGACGACACTAAGGAGGCACTTAAAACATCTCATGTACTTGGTTTGAAGAAGGAGAATTGGTTAACTGAAGTCAAGGGACTCTTGACACCTAAAAAGAGCTATGAAACAAAAGTTTTGAGGGGGAGCCCTCCTCTATATCAACCTTAGGAGCGCTGGCACCTCCCTACAAGGCTTTAGGGAGAGTTATAATGCTCTCATGCCCTTCTGAAGGAGTGCTACTCCATTTTGAAGCACTGGCGCTTCCCTTAAGCTGATCAGGGAGCGCTACAACGCTCTGATACCCCTTTTGCAGGAGCGCTACCTAATTTGAGGCAGTAGTTGGCCCGTTGAGGAGAATAAGGGAAGGATATTTCAAGATTAGAAGGCAGTTGCATTCAAATTCTTGGTTTCATCATGAGATCCCTGATCTAAGGAGAAGGTTCCCCAACTTGTTCTAAAGATAACTCAAGAGGTTAAGCTCCTCTTAACCTATATAAGCAAGCTCTATGATGGTGGAAAGAGGAGGAAGAATTGCTAGCATGAAACCTATGATCTCATAGGAAACACACAGTCAGCCAGAAGAGAGTGATCAGTGAAGCTGATATTATCCAGGTCGTGGATCTTTTGGGCAAGGGTTAGACGAAGAGGACTTGACGAAGCTTTCGCATTCACATCTACGATTGTAAGTACTGTTGTTGTTATTCTCATTAATATGACATGCTTGGCCTGTTTCTTTCTAATTTGTGTCTGATGTTACATGAAATTATCATTGATAGATAGATCTGTTTACAAGCTAATATCAATAGAGTAGGAAGTGGTAGTATCTTTTTTTTCCATAGGGTTCAGCAAGGAGCAAAGGATCGAAGCGCAACTTGGAGCGTGCAGGGACAAACATCGATAAAAAGGTACTGATGTTATCCTTCCTTCTCATGTGTTAGTTTGGATAGATTTGAAAGGAAGTCAGTGTCCACGTTAAGAATTTTCTGTCTTAGAGTTAAGGTCAAGCTCTTAGAGGTGATCTACCTATCCGCAGGGAGATTTTCCTACAACACTATCCATATAGAATAGTATTTCCTTCAAATATATAAAAACTTATACCATTATCCATAAAAAAAACTTGGGTCCATTACCCAAACCCGGGTTCTCCAAATTCTCATGGCCATAACTCACTAACCATGAGGATTTATCTGATGTTCCACATACAAAAAAAAATGGAATGACATGTAATATCCATCTAGAATAGTATTACCTTCAAATATATTAAAACTCATACCATTATACATGAAACAACCTTGGGTCCATTACCGAAACCTTTGTTCTACCAGAATTCGCTACCAGACTTTCTCGAAGGGTTGACATCAATCACTAAGGGTTGAATTCAATCTACAATATCACTTTCCAATGGTTGACATCAATCACAACCAACAATCCATACCAACTATCCATCAACCTAAGCCAACTTTCTGACAATCTCCCCCTTTTGAATTTATGGAAATACCAACATTGATGGAAACACTTAGTCATGATAACATTCATGTTTATACTCCTCATCAATATTTATATATCTCCCCCTTTGACATGAATGGAAAAGGGTATCTCCTTTTGGGGATGCTCCTCCTGACTGAACTCTCCTTGGGGATGTTCCCCCTATCTACATGCCTTTAATTTTTCTTTGTGTTTATAAGCCTCTGGTTACTCTCTCTCCCTCCATATGAATAATATATTCCCCTTTGACAAAAGGTATCACTTTGAAGTCATATCGCTCATTCTTCCCTTGTGACAATCACATTCCTCTATGCTCTCTCTCCAAGCATTTACCTTTTCATATGATGAATATCTCCCCCTTTGTCATCAATGGAAAACGTATATTTCCATTTGGGGTTGCTCCCCTTAACTGAACTGTCCTTGGGGATACTCCCCTTGAATTAACTCTTCCTGAAACTGATCTCCTGACCTAAACTATCTAGTTTATGGTGTTTCCTTGTGTAAATATAAGACATATAATATAAACATTCAAAAGCATTCATTTTGGAGTATAAATTACTCTGAGTCTCTAGTGAAGATACTCAAAGGATTCCCATGGAAGCAGTTTTGTAAATATGTCTACCACTTATTCTTTTGTGCCCACATATTCAACTCTGATGTTCTTCTCTGCAACCTATTCCCATAGAAAGTGATACTTGATTGGAATGTGCTTCATCTTGGAGTGCATCGCCATGTTTTTTGGGATACCGATGGCACTTGTATTATCACAATATATTAGAATGGGCTCATCATACTAAACCTGTATATCTGTCAAAGTTTGTTTCATCCATAGAACCTATGTACAACATGTTACTATTGGAATATACTCTGTCTCGACTGTAGATAAGGATACTTATTATTTTTTCTTTCTTAACCATGATACTAAAAACTCACCTAAGTAGAACGCTGCTCCATTGGTGCTTCATCAGTCATCAATGCAACCTGCCCAATCTGCATCTGTATAGGTAATAAGTGATATATCCTTTCCTTTTGGATACAATAATCCAAACTCTTATGTTCCTTTGAGATGTCTAGAAATCCTCTTCACTACTAATACATGTGATTCCTTTGGTTCTTCTTGAAATCGTGCGACCTGTCCAACTTCCTGGATTACATATGATCTGGATGTTGTCACATATAGTAAGCTACCAATCATTGACCTTTATTTCCTCTGGTTTGTATACTTTGAATCATCATATTTTCTCAACTTGCAATTGGTTTTCATAAGAGTGGTAACTATTTTGCAATCTTCCATTTCAAACCTCTTTAGTATTTCTGTGATATACTTAGTTTGAGAAATAAAAATTCCTTGGTTTCTTTGACATATCTGAAGACCCAAAAAGAAGGATAGTTCTCCAAGTAATGAAATTTCAAATTCATTCTGTATATCCTTTGTAAATGTCTGGCTTAACCTGTCATTAGTACTTCCAAAACAATATCATCAACATAAATTTCAATTAATAAAATTCTACCTTGAGTTACCTTGATGTAGAGGTTGTTGTCTACGCTTCCTTTCCATAGTTCATAGGGAGTTTTTTCATTGTTGTTTTTGAGCATTACTCTGTTTTGAATGTGAACTGTTGTATGCATTGGATGTGTCAAAAAATATATGTCAATTTGGAATCCATTAGCATTGTTCAATCCATTTCCTCTGTAATTAGCATCCATTATGATAATGTTCCTTTGTCTCTGAACCAATCTATGAATCCATCCTCTCATCCACTGTCATATATATTTCCAAACCTACTAAGTGTTCTTATGAATCCATCTCTATCCATATTGTCCAAGACTCTACTTGCGCAACTATCCATAATTTTGACCCATTTATCACTATATTATCACGAAGTCTTGATTAATCTACCAAATTGTACTTCTGCTAACTGACTTCTCTGAATATGTCTTCTCAAACTATGTGAGCTGCTTGAAGGATGGTTCTTTGGTCTGTCACAACTATCGCATAGACTCCCCCTGTCTAATATTCATATTACCTGGGAGTGTCTAAGACGGATGGCTCAGAACAATTCCCGATCTAATGTATATTCATCATCATCTTCATTGGTAGATTCATGATCTCTCTGAGCTATGACTTCTTTCTTTCTGTATTTGGATTCATCTTTCACTACAATGCTTGAAAGTACAATCTCTTGAACCTGTTCCTTATTTACTTGTCCTTCCCTTCTTTCAGTTATTTTCCAAACCATTATGTATCTGACATATTTCTTGTTCTCTATAGAATTTTCTTCATCTCGTTTTATTTCCAATCTTATGATCTCTGGTACCTGGTCTTTGTTCACCTGTTCTTCCTGTTTTCTTATCCATACTTTATTATATCTGATATCAGTGCTCTCTTTTATGGAAGTATCGATCATGCTTCTACAATCATTGGCTATGTGTCCATAATTATGACATTTGTAACACTCAATGTTACGTGCAGCCACATACACACTTCTTGCTTGAACATTTCTTTTATAATCCCTTCAATCTGCAACGTTATGTCCAAAATTAGTACAATAAAAACAATGACTATAAAATAAATTTGCATACTTGGGAGTAAATGATTCTCTTTGTGGTGTATTCCTTTTGAATTTCTTCCTTGAATGATCATGATCATGATTTAAGCTTCTATGTGGCTTGAACACAGATGGTCTTCTTGAAGATGTGTCTTCAATAGTTTTCTTAGATTCTGGTTGACCATGATTCCTTCCTTTGAGTACTTCTACATAATTCTTTCTATTTTCTTCTTTCTTCTTTTCTATCAACCTAGAGTGCTTCTCTTCATTCTATGTAACTGATGTGGATGATGTTGTCTCTTCAACGTAATTTTTGAGCTTGACGATTTTACTTCTCAATGTGACAACTTCTTCTTCAAGCTTCTCAAGTACTTATTCTTTATTTAATATATGAGACTTCATGATTTTTTTTGTTCTCTTCGCTTCTTCAAATTGAATTTTTAATGTGATTGTTTCTTATTCAAGTACTTTCTCTTCTTGACCAAACTCAGACTCAAGCTGGTTTGGATCGTTAGTTATTTCCTTAAGATGATCTGTCAATATACTCTCTCTCATTTCTACTTCTTCATTTTGTGATGTTATGTTGGCTTCCAAACACTACTTTTGATATTTAAGATTTTCTTCGATCTTTCTGGCTTCTTCTAGATGAGTTCTTAAGTTCTCGATGACCTATTGGGATTCTTCAAAAATGTGAACACTTTCCTTTTGTTTCATCAATTAATTCTTGAGTGAATTGTTTTCTTCGCTTAGTTCATCTGAAGCACTAATAAATTCTTCCTCATAATTGTCTTCCTTTTCAATTTGCTTTTCTGTCTCATTTCCTTCATGGAATTCTATTTCAAGATGTTCGTGTTTCTCACAATTAAATAAAAACAACATAACTTTGTTGATTATGTACTCTTCATCTTCTCAATCTATTTGACATGGTGAACATATTTCTTCTCGATCTATACCTAAATCTTATTTGGTATTTTCTGAATCTATGATGGGTGAAAAATATATGTCACGTAAATTATCCCAAATTTCTTTGGCTGATGAAAAATTACTAACCTTTTCTCTTACCAGATTAGGTAATCCTTCCCAGATGAAATCCATTGCTATTTTGTTATTCTTATTCAATTCCTTCTTTGATGTAGTCTTTTCCCTTTTTGAACTATCATATCCTATAATGACTGATAGCCAAATATAATGCCCCTGTTCCTGTAAAAATAAGTTCGTCCTTATTCTCCACATCTCATACTTTAAACCATTCTGACCATTAAACAATGGTACTCCATTCTCAGAATAATCCATGATCTCCTTCCAGTGGTTAAACTGTTTCGTAAAGGAACCTGCTCCGATGCCAATTGTTGGATTACTGAGAGGGGGATTGCATCAGTAATAGAGAAATTCAATCTTTTTTAACCACAATATTCAATTGTTATATCAATGTAACATTATCATCCAATAGTTGTAGAGTAAATAAACAATGAACAAATGAGAAATCATACACATACACAATACACCAGTGTTTTTACATGAAAAACCAAAGAGAGAGAAAACCACATAATGCTTTTTCTTATATGACTTTAAGAATTACATTCATTGGAAGCACCAACTTCTTCTTTTTTCTAGCTGCAACTGGAAGGAGGCTCCAACCCCCTAGTTTCTTAGGCTACAACCTAAGTGAAGCTCCAACTCCCCAATTCTCTAGCTACAACCAGAAGGTGGATACAACCCCCTATGTTCTTCAGATACAACTGGAAGGTGGCTACAACCACTTGTCCTTGCCCCATCCAACCGCCCTGACGTAGAAGTAGAATGATGGAACCAATGTCACACAATCACTGTGAGATATACTGCTATAAACATGTACCAATCAACCTGCATCAATAACATGAACCATGAATCAACCATGCATCAACCTATACCTCAACCTGTAATCAACTTGTACCATAAAAAAGTTCATCAACCATGCACCAACCTATACCAAACAACCTGTAATCAACTTGTACCATAAACAGGTGCATCAACCATGCACCAACCTGTACCTCAACCTGTACCATGAACAAGTGCATCAACCATGCACCAAACCTGTACAATAACCTCTACCATGAACAAGTACATCAACCATGCATGAAGTATGTACCAATAATGTATCAACTACTCTTCAACTATGACTCATCAAGATGTACCAACATCATCAACTATACAACTCATGTATGTGCCAACGCATCAACTACTTGTCTCAACCATGTACCCAACATGTACCTCAACCAAAATCCCTCATCAATTTCACCATCCAAATCTGATTTGTAACTCTATAATAGACCTGGTGTATAATATCACATACCTGCAAACCTTCCTTAACTTTAACAACAAGAGACTAGCATTTTCATCAAACTTTACTTTAGTCTCACATGACTAATTTTGGATTAGTCAACAACCCTAACTTTCAATAATCATAACTATGTATCTGTAATGAATAAATATATTAAAATGGTACACAATGTTATTCAATGTCTTTTATGAAATTCCTCCAGATTTCAGTACTTGGAACCTCTGAGAAAATGAGTTATAGCAAAAATTTCACACCTTGTTGAATTTTGGCTTATTCTAGAGGTCGAACTTGTTTAACATTCCTCACATGGAATATTTTTTGTATGGATATGAAAATTGTACATAGAATAGTAAAGACTGTACTATAACCAATACATTTATTCTTACTAAATTTGGATCTGTTATGAAGATGTTATGATGTTTTTACCTGAAACACCTGTTTTAGACTAGTTTCAGGACTAGCCACAAACCCTATTTTCCACGGCGTGTAACTCCAAAAATAAAATGACCCAGAAGATGAGATTTTTATCACAACTATTTGGATATGTTTCCTCAATTGCCTCCCAATTTCACGGCCTGAATCATTTTATAAAAAAATTTATTGCGAAAATGGTGAGATGACCTATAAATAAAATACCTTAGAAAGCATCATCAAAAGAATTTATCCTCCCTTGAATTTCAGCCTTATTTACTTCACCTTCCCTCTGAAATTAGGCTTAGATATCATTTGGTTACCTCATTCACCTGTATATATTCAATATGTTCAAGTGTGACTAAAATGAGAGAGCCTTGCCTCTTATTTATACTTTCATGTAGCTTCCTCAAGGGGATACCTCCCACTTCCCTTATTTTAAGGTTAACCCACTTCTAATTTCTCCATTAACTTTATTATTTAAATAATTTATTTTGTATTCACTTTGACTTATAGTACACTCATCACTTCACTTTATTATTTACCTTATAAAATCTCTTAAACCACTTTGACTACTTTGACCTTTTGGGGCTTCTAGATGACTCATGAGGGTTCGCCAACTTCACATGGCCATAAATCTCTAACCGTGAGGAGTTATGTGACGTTCCACATACCACTGGAAATGGCATGAAATTTACTATCAATATAGAATAGTCTTTCTTGCAAATATATCAAAATGTATACCATTATCCATCAAACAAACTTGGGTCCATTACCCAAACCTGGGTTCTCCAACTTCTCATGGCCATAACTCTCTAAACATGAGGAGTTATGTGATGTTCCACATACCACCAGAAATGGAATGACATGTATTATCCATCTAGAATAGTATTGCCTTAAAATATGTTAAAACACATACCATTATACATGAAACAACCTTGGTTCCATTACTCAAACCTTTGTGCTACCATAATTTGCTACCGGAATTTCTCGAAGGGTTGACATCAATCTACAATATCACTCTCCAATGGTTGACATCAATGAAAACTAAAAATCCATACCAACTTTCCATCAGACTAAACTAACTTTCTGATAGTAAGAGCCCCAAATATTGTGGAGACTAAGGTCACCAACTCGTAGTCATCCTTCAGGAAGGTACAGTCTACAGTCAGGTCTGACAGTATGGGCAGGATATCAAGTATGAAAATCCTCAAGAGGAATGAGAAAAAGAGGACCGAAAAAAGCTTCAGAGGACCTCAAATAGATTTGAGATTCATGAGGTTTTGATACCAAATGGAAACAACCGATTCTCAAGAAGAATCCCCAATATACTATCGTTCCACTATGTTTGGTTAAGCCTCAAAGGGGTAATCTCTGTTTCCCAACCACACGCGACCTCGTGTGTACCCCCTATGTGAGAGGGGGGTCACGAGTATGGCTATACAAAATTTGGATTTAAGCGCTCTTTAATATTCTATGGTTTGTTTTCGTGGTCTTGGACAATTTACTTACTTATCTTAGTCCAAAGAACCTATAGCTAGACTGTTGTTGATGTTCTTTAGAAAACAAAATGTCTAGTTAATTTTATTAGCGTGTGTTCATTTTTAAGGTTGTTCTTTAGTCAAAAGGTTATGTGGAAGTGAAACGTATGATGTGAAAAAAAACTCGACTTCAAAAGGATGCAAAGGAATGAAATTTGAACAATTTTCTTTTCGATGAATCCTATTTACAAGAGAGAGAAGAGTATTTCGCTCTTTTCTTTTTATAAAATAAAACACCCTAATGCATACAATTTTCTATTTCACTTTTTTTCTTGCAACTTAAGATAAAATAACAATTTTTTCAAGAAAACTCACAAAATGATTTATGATATTCCCAACCAAGCACAAATTGTTTCAATGATATTTTAAAGCACTTTGAATGAAATGTTTTTTGTTTCTTATATTTTTTCAAATCACATGAAAGTGGAAACAAAAAATCTTCTTTAGCCTTTGCTTTGAGTTGACCATGTTTGGAAATGAATGCAAAAGATGGAAGAAAGACAACACCAAGCATGAAAATTTAAAGCACACCAAAAGATTTTAAGTCTGAACGAAAGTTTGAAAAGTTCTCAAATGATTTGGGAAACAACAAACATTCAACCTAATGAAAGAAATAATTCTCAGATAGGTATACAAAATCTTCTACAAGACTGAAATTATTAGATTAGGTGATCTTGTTTGTACCTATCAATCACATTAGATGGCTACCAAAAGAAGATAATTGCATAAATTTTAAACAAGCTGTCACGAAGTCAAAGAGACAGTCTTCATACTAATCTAAAGTGTTGAAGGAAAACAACCTAAAGTGGTATAGCTGAGTTTTTTGAAGAATGAATTCTTCAAAAATAAAAAAATTAGGGGTTCGGTCGCTCCCTGTAGAGGGAAACTATAACAAACCTCCTCGTTATGACAACAACTCTGATAATAGGTGCAATTTTTTTGTTTTGTTTTAAGAGTGTGTGTGCGCGTGTAAAAAGGAACAGATACACTTGACTCTATGTCGCCACCTGATGACTAACAAGACGCAACTACGATGATCACAACAAGAAGATATAAGGCGCACAACAAGTAATTGCAAGCATTAAACGACATACTGTGTTATGTACAGTAAGAACACAGACAGAAGAATCCATAGTAGTAGATTTTACTATTTCTGCACAGGAAATAAGGGCGTTTAATCTTAGTCCTCTTCTCCGGAGAGAGAGAATGTCAGATAGGCTCCTGGCCGACTGCTCAGGTAGAAACTAGTAATCTCTGTTAGGAGGTCGCAGTGATGGGAACTCTACCTTTAAAGAGCCCGCGACTACTGATATGACCTTAGAGGTGTGTCGCAAGAGTGGAAATGTTGCCTTTAAAGGGCCTGAGACTCTTGATACGGCACTGGATTCTTAACACAGAAAATAATCACACACTCAGACTTATATACAGAGCAACTAGCTTTATCAGATCGAAGAGGCTAATATCATACAACTGTGAATTTGGACAATTCCAATATTCGACAGGTTACTAAGTCCAACCCTAAAATTTCAATGACATGACCACACAACTTCACATCTATACCATCCTAACCTTGTAATACAACATCTATCACCTCACTACTGCTATGTTGTCCATACAAAATTTACGAAAACTTACCATAAGACAATATTATTATTGCCTTTTAAAATTGCCATAATGCTTGCCATTTAAGATAACTACAAAGTCACATTACAACAAAACCTTCCATAAAACAATATTAATATTGCATTTTATATTTGCCATTTAAGATAACAACAAGTCACCTTACAACAAACTTTCCATAAAACATTATTACGACTGCATTTTAATATTGCATTTTATATTTGCATTTTATAATTGCACTTTATATTTTCCATTTAAATAACAACAAGGTCGCATTACAACAAAACTTTCGATAAAACATTATTACTACTACATTTTAATATTGCATTTTATATTTGCATTTTATAATTGCATTTTATATTTGCCATTTAAAATAACAACCAGGTCGCATTACAACAAAAATTTCCATAAAACATTATTACTACTGCATTTTAATATTGCATTTATATTTGCATTTTATAATTGCATTTTATATTTTCCATTTAAAATAACAACAAGGTTGCATTACAGCAAAACTTTCCATAAAACATTATTACTATTGCATTTATATTTGCATTTTATAATTGTATTTTATATTTGCCATTTAAAATAACAACAAGGTCGCATTACAACAACATCATTTCCCTAAAACATAATCAACATTGTTTGGTTTATAATCGGTTTGCAAACAGATATCAATAAAATACCTCCTTATTAACTAACACTAACCTTACACTGCCTTATGCTGCGATAACAATAACCTAAAACCGAGTTATCATTTCATTTATAAAATAATAAAATCAATAGAATATCAATAACTATGACAACAGATTATAATACAGTAACATATTAAAGGCAACAGAATACCAAGGCCAATACTACGATACAGAATTTGAAATAATGAGGGCAGCAAAATATCAGGAATCCCTCCTAATTCGGAGCGAGAGCGCGTGTATCATGAGCAGTCTGCGAATGATGAGGGTGCACTGTCCCAACAACGGTCTCGCTGTTCTAACCAACCCCAGAACCAGTTGTCAAATAAGGAATCGGATGGGACAATCAGGTCTTAAACAAGGCAATTTCAAGAGCGGGCGACTGTCGTTTTTGCAGGGGCGTAACACGCCTCCAGAAACAGTGCCAGCTCATGCACGTGCACCCACCCAAGCGGCTGCAAAGAGGGTGGTCACCGACTCTTGCGATTTGACCTCTTGTCAACAGTTTCATCATGAGCATCGACCTCTCGGCCTCTGCGGAGCATCGACCTCTTGGCCTGCACGACCTTTAACATCATTTTGCTGCTCTCCATAATTTCAAACTCGGATTTTCTAAAGGATTATCTTGGATAGCAACTACGTGAGGGGTGCGCCAGAATCAGACTGACATTCACTACTGAACGTCGGGATGAGCAAAAACGCCGGCATACCGGATGGTAAAACACCTTGGCCCAATCGAAATATAAATTGCCCTTGAATTAAAAGTCTGGGTTAAAAATTCAGAGTACCAGGGACAAAAATACGATTGGTCATAAAAATGCACAGCGCAGACGAGTCACAATATCTGGATTAATTTCAGAAATCCACTAAAGGTAATTACATTTGGTCTTTTAAATACAATCTCAGAGAGATTAAAATATCCGGGTTAAATTCAGAATTCCAGTGAGATAAAATACAACTTGCCATTTAAAATTTCATATCGCAGACAAATTTTATTATCTGGGTTAAATTTCAGAACGCCTGTAAATAAAATACGATTTGCCAATTAAAATTTCATATCGCAGACATATTTTATTATCTGGGTTAAATTTCAGAACGCCAGTGAATAAAGACATGATTTGTCTATTAAATGCTTATCGCCGACAAACCCAACATGTAAATCACCATTACTAGTAGAAGGAGTTCAATGCTTAGGGTAGTAGCTATCATGGTTCGTTAATGGTTTCTTTCGTAAGGGAAATTTCTGCGATAACACATAAAAAAAAATTGAATGCAAAGACACCACATACATGAATGTACAACCACAAGGGGTAACGCAGATTCATAAGGGTCCCAACCAAGGAACAGTAGAACCCAGCTAGAACGCTGACCACAATGAAATTAGAAAATGCATTGAACGACGGAAGCTTAAGACATAATTCATCCATTAAAATCATCATATAGTTCCCAGCATAATTTCTAATGCATTATACTCATAAAATAAACAAGCGTACCTTGCCTTGTCGCCTGCCTCAAATGATGTCCACGTGCTCCTTGTCGCTCCCGCTCGCCGACCGTTGAGACTACACTGGTACCTCCCAGCCAATCACTAGGGGTATTCTGCTTCCCCCTTAGCCCCTCGAGCTGCAAAGGGGCCACACAAAATCCAGATGGTCCGTCTAGCTTCCCAGCTCGCCTCGCAAGGCCGAGCTACCACTCCTATCCAAGCTAGAAAATCCCAACTCCTCACAAGCAATCAGTCAAGTCACAATTCCGGGAGTGTAACGTTACACTAACATCTGATCCTTTTCTTCCTCATCTTCCCTTTCTTTTATAGAGTTTTTCCAACCTCCAACTTTCCCTAACTCACATTTTAATTAAGTTTTAATAAAAATATTCTAAATATTCTCCTTCGCACAAGTGTCGTCCATCCCCCTCTTTCCTCAAATAATTATTTTCTTTAAATTATTAAATTACTCAATTCCCTCACCCACCTAGAGTTGCTCCTACATTTCCTCCTAGGTGTTCATAGATCCCCTTATATGTTTTAAATAATTTCCCTAAAAAGTAGTTTCTAAATTAGCTCAGATTAGAAGGTTCTTAATTGTCGATTCCTTACTATGTTGACCTCGCTTTTTACCATAAGTTCCCAACTTTTGTTTATTATGTTTCCTCGATTTACTTAGTTTCCCAATTCTTATTATTCCTTTCTTTCCCCTTTTTATTAAACCCAAAATGGAAGTTGTGCTAATAAATCTTTCCCTTTTATTATTTATTTAATATCTTTTGTACTTTCACAAGTTAAGAAATAATTTCTTCTTTGCGAATTTTTAAATCCATTAGTTTTAATTAAATTCTTACTCTCTTCATTTACCCCAATAATTTTATGAAGACTAAATTATTACTTAAGTGGGTTTTTGTTTAAATTTTTATTTTTATTCTAGGGTCTTTTTCTTAAGGTTAGACTAAATCTTTACTCTAGAAACGTTTTAGACTTAGGAATTAGATTTTGAACTGGGCAACACTTGGTTAGGGAAGTTGTTATGGATTTCTTAAGGTGTTAATGTCTTAGGGCCATCTAGGTTTGTTTCTTCATCATCATCAACGCGACGTGCCCTTCAGGACACACTACGTGCTCCAAGGGTGCCACACGCCTCATTTGTTTCTTTTGCGCGACGTGCCCTTCAGGATGCACCACGTGCTCCAAGGGTGCCACTCGCTTCTTGTGGTTCTCTTGCATGACGTGCCCTTCAGGATGCACCACATGCTCCAAGGGTGCCACTCACTTCTTGTGGTTCTCTTGCGCGACGTGCCCTTCAGGATGCACCACGTGCTCCAAGGGTGCCACTCGCTTCTTGTGGTTCTCTTGCACGACGTACCCTTCAGGATGCACCACGTGCTCCAAGGGTGCCACTCTCTTCTTGTGGTTCTCTTGCGCGACGTTCCCTTCGGGATGCACCACGTGCTCCAAGGGTGCCACTCGCCAACTTGACTGATTGGTAGACATCTATAACCCCTGGAGTCAACACTCCGCCAGGTGAACTTGTGGGAGACTAAGGGCTCTAAGGAATAAGGCCCCCACCTTATTGTGTGCCCCTTAGAATCATTTTGAGCGACTTTCGCAGTCTTCCCTCATGGCATCGTGGATCCTCTCGAACTAGGTAATCATTAACCTACAGTTCGAGCCACGATGGGAGTGCTAGTAGGTTGTGGTAGGGCTGTTGTCCACCCCTCTCCCTCAACCTCTCTGGAAATCGTGTGTGGCCCCTTTACTCCATATGTGAGTCTGTTCAGCAAGCTATCGTCAGCCTGCATCATCAACAATTGTGTCAGAACATGTCCACATCATATCATCAAATCAATGAAATATCACAGTAAATAAGTCAACCCAAATAGCACACTCCCTGACTCAATCTGGAGTCCAAGGGGTCCCATCGATGCCCCTGCATCCTCAAGGTCCAAAACCCTGCACACTCAATAAAACTGAGTCAATAGCACCTGTCTACATAAAACAAGTAAAACATCATGTCATCTATCATAACGCATCATAATCAAGGATAAATGTTTTAACATCATAAAAGTCCATATCACTTGCGAGCAAGTGTCCTCAAAGAATAAGTTTCTCAGTGCGCCAGAGCGGGATGTTACAGAAACAGTGCGACTGGGTCGTGACCCAAAGGGAGACATAGTTCGATCGAAGAGTATGGTCGCTCCTAACAATATTGGGAGAAGGGATGGTTGTTGTTGCAAAGGTGGTGGACCACAAACGGGAAGGCTTTGGTGATTCTGTGTGAATAGGGAAGTCACAACCAACTCAAAAAACCAAGAAAAAAAAAGTTAGATTTGGGATGAGATCTATCAGATCCAAGCTATTGGTTTATTCAAATAAACTTGGGAAAGGGAATAACAAAGTATGGAAATTAGATCAGGACATTTTAATGGGTAACAATATGAGAAAGAAAGCATATAAAAAAGGAAGAAAATCACATGAGAGGAAATCTCCCCAGTATGGTCGCCAGTCTTTTGTAGGGATTTTGTACCCTACAGGAGATGAGCTCCCTTAGGCTCTTCCTAAATCTAAGACACGAACAGGGATATGAGAAAAGGATTCTTCTAAGCTTTATTAAATGTCATGATCTACAAATATATCAAGCCTCTATCAACAAACACACAAAATTACATAAACAGTCGTTTACAAGGAAACGTCCAACATATCTTCCATTAATCAAGTAAGCAATATTACAACTTACAGGTGTAAACTGAAGAGATATATTTCTTCCAAGCTCCTTTCACGTGCCTTACCACCAAAATGCCATAGTAACTTTTCTATTTATTTCTCCCTTTTCCCATGTAAATGGATTGGTTCTTATACGGATTTAGAGATAAGGTCGTATGGTTAATTGGATAGGATCTTTAGGCTTATACTAGAAGCCTTCTCGAGACTAAACCCTGAGAAATCAGAGAGACATCTCATCTATCAAAACCAAATACAAAAAATGGAGCTTCTAGGCTTGATCGCAACCTAATTACACAGACAGAGTGACCTAGCTGCAACTTGGAAGTCTGGAAAGAGCGACCGACACCTTTGGTCACGGGTTTGAGAAATGACAAGGGAGACTAAAGAGAGATTAGGGTATAAACTCAATGGGCAGATGATGAAATATGAATGAATTGGGTAGGTTAAATATAGGAGATGGTGTCTCAATGATTAGGGGGTTAATAATTCTATAACACCTATAACCTTCCTGGAACAAGAAACAAGAACAACAAAAACTTTAGATTCACTGAGAAATCCAAGGAGACAATTCGCATTATGTCGATGCAACGACAACCATGTATTTACACAGCTATATACAGTGACCCCACAAATGATACGTATTCTACTATGACCAAAACGCATCCATCATATACTTTATATTATATGACTACCAACACACATCCATCATATACTCTATGTCATACGACTAACCGTGTTGATTTTCTAGTGTTAAATTAAACAAGCACAATTTTCCGCAAGTGCTAATTACTTCCAATGATATACGATATTAATTTAGTAAACTCTAGAACATCACTAAGTAATGGGTATTTGCCCATTTTTTCCATTTTCAGTCATCAAATACTAGAAATTTTTAAATTTACATGTCATTAATGACGTTCACTTAATTTTTGAAATCGTCAATTTGACGGGAAAAAAAATAATTGTGTGTATCCACACACACACACACATATATAATAAAAATATATATTATAATATAATATAATAACAATATATATTATAATATATAATATAATATAATAACAATATATATTATAATATATAATATAATATAATAACAATATATATTATAATATATAATATAATATAATAACAATTTCCTAAATTTGAATGTTGATTTTTGTGTAAAGCATACATAACACAAGTTATAAATTCTATAGCAAAGGCCATGCATAGTAAAAGTTACAAATTCTATAGTAGATGGAGGTTGTAACTTGGAAGTTGCATGCATAGTACATTGCATAAGTTGCAAATATTATAGCATAGGTTGCACAACACTTCACACTCACAACTTACAAGTCACGGGGATTCTTTGGAAATTGGACCCACATCCTACACGTTGAAAAGTGAAGGTTGAGAGGGAAGAAAAGATCAAGGATTCAAAAACACTGCCCAAAACTTGCATGCAACTATCCAGAGAGGTAAGGCTCATTAATATTAAATTGCAATTGTAGTGATGAAAATTATATTCATTTGGTTGAAGCTAGAAAACACATTCTTGCACACTTATTTTCTCATTATATTTGGTTTTTTAGAATCCACATTTAAATACCTTCCCACCTTTGTTTTTAATGTCTTCCTAAACCTTGATAATAAGAATAAACACTCAAAAGCTCTATTTTATTTCATTTTAGAAAACATTAGTAGTTTATATTTAAAAACGCAAATCCAAAATAACTCAGTAATATTTATTATTTCTTTATACTAATAACGGTAATCATTTCAAATTTTGAAATCCATAACTTTTATTATTATTTTTACAACAACCATTCATAACTACTTTTTTTTTTCGGTACGATGTAGCTATCTTGGCATCATTGCATGCATATTACTTAGTGTTTGGTCGATTTTTTTTGTAAAAGGATTGGATCTATGAGAAATTGAGGCATAGAAAGAAGTTGGAACCTCTTATTTGGTGATTTTCAAAATTGAAATTGTGTGCAAGCTGCTATATCAAGGTAATATGTTAATCTTTTATGTTTATGGTTTTAATGGTGTTGTATTCCATGTGAAATAGTTTGATGATGTTATGTTAAATGCAATTTCATAATAATTTTATGTTGTTCCTAATATGGTTTTGTATTTACAATAAAAATGAACAAAAACACATATGACACATAATATTTAAATGTCAGAAAACAATAAAAATAAAATGTCACGAGAAGGACACTTTTAAGAAGAAAGCCGTCATAAAAAATTTACTTGACGGGTAAGAGTGCCCTTTGTTATCCACATTTTTGGTTATCGAGATGATATTATGATTATGTTATGATAATGGAAGATCAAACTCTTCATTAATAATTTTTTCCTGAAGAAGGTTACACTTGTCATTTTCTCAAAATCATATTTTGAAAATAGTTCGCAGACTGCATATATACTCTCCTGCGAGAATCCTTCATTCCCGCAGGCTGCATTCATCTTGACTGCGAACTTCTCACACTGTGTCAATGGTTAGAGTGCGAACATGTTTCTAAAGGAGGAAAATAGATAAGTTCTCGATCCTTCTAGAAGGAATCTTCTAGAAGGGTGAGTTGGAGTTCGAATGGTTGGCAAGATACTGATTTTCCAGATATCTTGGGATTATTCCCTATCCAAGTAACTAATCAATCTTCTCCTATATATTGAGGAGATTGCTCATGGAAATGGTTAGGAGAAGAAGAGAAGAAGCAAGCTAGCAAGAGATTGATTGGAGAATTGGTGCAAGACTGTATGGAGGATTGATGCTACAGCAGTAAGAGACAACAACAAGGTCATCATATGTGGTAGAACTTCTTCATACATGAGCAAGTGTGTGTGTCAAAGCTAGGAGCCATCGAAAGGAGACCTACGACATCAAGGCTCAGGTTGTAATTTTCTCTTTCATTAATGCAATACAGTAATATGTCCCTTTCCCATAATGATGATGTCATCTTATTACATGA
>ML785696.1:466086-478054 GCA_009831015.1 Picea engelmannii | reverse complement strand
AAGTACAAGATGATTCAAAATGAAAATGTCTCCTTGGTATATATAGGAGACTAGGAGGTATAATTACAAATAATGGCCTAAAGCCGACATAATTAAAATAACATTACTAATCTAAATTACAACTAATGGCCTAGAGCCGACATGAATAAAATAGCATTACTAATCTAATATGCCCCAATTAAGGGGTAATGAGCCAATATTAGGGCTTAACATTATTAATCTGGGGGAATGTCTTCTTGATGTTGTCCAAACATCAACACACTATTGTATCTCTTGTTTATTATAGGACATATGATTATAAAATTGATATCTTTACGAAGTATTTGACAGAAGCTATGTTTCTTAAACTTTGGGCTATGTTTGGGCTTTAGGAAGCTACAATTATGGGGAGGTATATGGACAAGATAATTTGACCTCTTGAATTTCAAAAGAATTATGATGATGGGGGGGAATTAGAACAACAATTTCATCACAACTTTGGATGTTTTGGAGGTATTTAGTTGACTATCTACAGTAGAATAGGAAATTCAACTAACAGGTCAACTGGGTAATAAACAAGTTGACTAGGTTGACTAAAATAGTCCACTAGTGTGTAGATCAAGGAAAGAAAGAAGGACTTGAATGCTTTCCCTGTCCAATCAAAGTTGAATATCTTGTCCTCACTTCAAGGGAGTTAGTTACACTTTGTGTCTATATATAGCTGGCCTTATGAATAAATATATCATTGATTTGTTTTGAAGTTTTTGTGTTTCTATATGTTTATCTATGCTCACTTGTGATTCATTTTTGTAATGGTGTCTTTAGACACCATCTATTCTTGGAATGTATAGCTCTTTAGATATACTAATTTCCTGGTTCTCCAATAAAAGTATGTATACATGTCCTTATTGCTTGTGACCTCTTCATTTGAGTTTGGGTTCCTCCTATCTCCATCACTATGAAAATCTCACTTACCTTCAAGGATTAATATTAACCTCAATAGAGGAGCCAAAATATGTCTCAAATGCATCCTAAAAGGAACTTTCTCAAAATTAAAGAAACAACTAGGGTTTCTCGTAGAGTAGAGTGGAATCAAAGTCATCTCCAAATATTACTAAGGACTTTCCAAGATAATCCTTCCCATCCATGAACCCTATATTT
Source organism: Picea engelmannii (assembly GCA_009831015.1). Lineage (NCBI taxonomy): Eukaryota > Viridiplantae > Streptophyta > Pinopsida > Pinales > Pinaceae > Picea > Picea engelmannii. The sequence goes on along the minus strand of ML785696.1, from coordinate 476,914 downwards.
GTACTAGGATAAGTTGTATGTGTATATATATATATATATATATTAGTTCATTTAGATGGTTCTCGTAGGTTTCTCTCTAAAAAAGTATGATTTATCACTTGAAGATGAACAATATAGAATGGTTGCATTGAAGGATTTTCCAAAAGAGGTCATAGAATACTTAGGATGATGAAGATCAATGCTTACAATGATTTCACCAGGCTAGATCAATGTCTCAATTCATGGATTATCAAATAAAGGAATCATAGATGCCCCCTAATGCGTGATGGAATAAGAGAAACTAATGTATGGAATACATTACAAAACAAGAAAACACTTTGGCAGAAAATCAAGTAGGAGTCTTATAGGCAAGAGATAAGAGAATCACCTGCAAGAAAAACCAAGGTAGTTAGAAAACTCTCTTCACCAAGCAGGCATACCCATGCCTAGGTGGAAACAATAATGGTCATGAAATCAAGTACACTATGGATCCATGTAAAATAAATCAAATCATGCCATGGATAGATACAAAGTGCACCTACATCTTAATATACATTAGGAGAACATGTATAACTATAAAGTAAACAATATGGTCCTCCAAATTACCAATTCAATAAAATGTGTGGTACTATAAGTACCTCGAGTAGTAGAACTAATGAGGGAGGCCACCTGATCCCAATGTCTTCAACCAAAATATGTCATCATTACAAATATACACCATTTGAATAAGTGTGTTGAATTCAAACATGGGAGAAAGCATTTAGTTACTAGTGATTGATGTATATAGTTACCAAATGTGAGGTAGCCCACTGATATGATAAAGGGTACCTTGGTACATCGTAGATTGTGATAAGTGAGAATAGATGTGTTGATGTCAAACACTTTATAGAAGCAATTGATAAGGGGCCATTGATGAAAACCCACCATCAAGTGCAACCACTAATGACTACAAGCCCCAAGGTACTAATAGGGCCTTTAGATATTATTCCTAAAAAAACTGAGCTGAGGTTGATATGAAAGGATATGTTAAAAGGAGGTCCAGGTGATTCCTAGATCAATTGGAATGAGATAAAATATGAAATTGATGATTGATTTGATGTCTTGGATAGTAACTTTTGAGAGAGCACTTCATCGAGTATGACTTTCTAATGCACCAATGGAAATAGCACAAAAGAAACACCATCTAATTACCAATCATTGATGAAAATCATTGGTAGAGGTAAGGTATTATGTTATTGATGAAAAAGGATCCAATGTACAACATGAATCATACTATGTGAATATATGTCTTAACGACATCAAACAAAGAGAGAATTTCTTAGTCAATGAGCATTAATGAATGCAATGAAACTTATCAATAATGAAAGTAAGTACTAGGTTTCTACCAATCCCTAGGTCTATCTCTTTGAGAAATGTGTCATAGTCAATAGGAGTAAACCCGTTAATGAGATGGCAGTGACAAATTCTTCCACATTAGCATGAGATAAGTGCATTGGATATGATTGTAAACCAATAATAAGTTAACTCATGGAATAGATGACATAGATTATTAAAATAGCTAAGGATTGTCTAACAAAGGTCATCAAGTTAGAACTTCCTTTAAACAATAGCATAGCATAATGAATGACCCAAGAGATAACTATTTCCAAAAGAGATCGATGATATAAGACATTAATGTAGTCCATGCATTGAGGTATAAATCTGTGAAATATTGGAAGAGTGAACAACTGGGAGGATTTTTTTATTGTGAACTCATGACCATGGGGAAAATACTATGGAGATACTAATTCCCAACTATAGATATAATGGAATCAAAATAGGTTCTTTGTGTAAGGATGACATAGATGGCTACAAAAATTTCATAAACTAATAATAAAGATCCCTAGTGGATTTGTCATTTCGATTACAGGGATATTAGTTATTTATAATGACTTAATCCCCAACAACAGGTTTGATTTCTACTAACAAAACACGACATATTACTCCAATTATTTTGGTAATTAGAATAATGAATTAAATTATTACGAAAATTCAAAGAAATGGGAGGAAGTACCTATTATAGACTTCTTATTTATCCATTTAGATTATTAAGCTACAACCTAAATATTTAGCACCTATATCTCCTTAGCACGTACACAGATTCAAACAATGGAATACCTTACTAATTCCTTTGGTACAATCTCATATAATGAAAGTAAATTCAATTGACACTAATCAACTTCCAATGGGATAAAAGTTTTATTAATTCAACTCTAGAGATGCATACACATTTAAACATAAATTGAATTAGAATTTGTTTGGGGAAAAAGAAAGATCTATATTAAAAAATGTGAATTTTACAACAAGTATGTGTACTTATCCTTGATGAATGTAACCTCTTCACACAAGCTTGGGTTCCTCCTACCTCAATAACTTTAAAACTCTTTCTTAACTTCAAGGATCAAGATCAACCCCAATAAGGGAGCCAAAATATGGCTCAAATTCACCCTAAAATAATATTTCTCGAACTTGAAAAAACAATTAGTGTTTCTTTTGAATCATAGGTGAATATGATCAAGCCTTATCTCAATCTTCCAAATAGAAGCCAATCTAATCCTTCCCATCCATGAACCCTCTATTTATACTTGAAATCTGGCAATCTTCCAAATAACCAACCAAGCTAATCCTTCTCATACATGAACCCTCTATTTATAATTGAAATTGGTTTAGGTGGTTTAAGATTGAAATGAGAAAATACAAATGTACAACACTCATTCTTTTCAATAAAACCATTATATATATATATATATATATATATATATATCATTGTGTGGGATATGCTTTCCTTTTTCTTCAATAAACACTTTCATCCAGTATATTGCTAAATAAATTGAGAAAGTAACAACTTGTCCTCTTCAACATGATCACGATGGTACTCCATTTTCCATTTTTTGTTTTGGCTTTTAAAAACCTTTCTTTGTAAACCTTTTGAAAAGTTGCTCTAAATCTTGATTTCCATCAATTAAATACTGAAATAATGACTATTAATGTTAATGTTAGAAGATCTCATGCGTTGAAGAATATAAACATTTTGAAGTGATCTAGATACATTCATATTCACCTTTTTGGAGGGTGCTAACAATAAATCGTTGTATACATTTATTCATTGTTTTTAAGAATTTGTGTTATATATGTTGGACCATTTATTATTGAATCATATTCATACTACAAAATTACCTCTCTCTCTTTTCTCTATAAATGAAATATATTTGTCATTAAATCATGCATTTTCAAATCTCATCTCATCATTCTTAAACTTTGTTTTTTTCAAAAAAAAAAAAAATTTTTTTTCCTTTTTTTAAAAGGAGAACACTATATTTGAATGTCAAACTTATATTCATTTGAATCATTAGTGTGTATGACATTGTCATAAGCAATGAGATAGTACAAAGCCATATCTTTTAAACATTTTTCTCTTATTAGTCCTTGCTGAAGGCATAGAGAGATTATAGCAATCGACAATTCGTTGACTTCATATTAGTTTGTCCTTTGACTAAAAGTATTTGCATAATCTCTATTATTGGAACTAGTGAACTAAAAACATTGATTTGTATATAATAAAAAATACCATATATGTCATGGTCTTATTGGATAAAATATTGGAAGTCTTATTTCCAGCTTCGTTATTCCCAATGTTTGATATGTTAGAATATGCAAATTTTTTGATCATATACGGTCTTTCTGAATTTTTACTATTTTTTTTTAAATGCTTGGATATCCAAAGTTTGATCATATACGGTCTTTCTGAATTTTTACTATTTTTTTGAAATGTTTGGATATCCAAAGTTTTGAATATAGAGAGTGAGTTTTTTATTAGTTGACTTCATATTAGTTTGTCCTTTGAATAATTGTTTTGTTTGCATAGCCTCTATTGTTCAAACTATTGTTACTATTTTTTTTTATTGTTATAGAATAATATAATAATTGTTTTTCATATTGCATTCTTTCTTAAATGTTTACACAACAGTCCTAACAGACTAAAATGTTTACCTAATAGGCCTCACAACCTTAAATGTTTACTTAACAAGCCTTTTACAATACATTTTACTTTGATTTTTTTTTTGCAATGTTCTTTGCAGTGAATATGGGAAATATTGTTCTTCAGCAGCATTACTGGTTCACTAGTTTATGCTTGCTCCTTGCTTGTTCACTGATTTCTTGTTTTCCTGTTGTTGTTGTTCTTGTTTTCATGTTGGTCTTGTTGCAGTTTGCATGCTTGGGAAATCCTCTTGCAGAACATCTTTGTATGTGAAGAGAAAATATGATTTCCTTTTCCTATACGTCACTGTGGCTGCGATGGAGGTGGGTCATGTGTCAAACATTGGCGATCAGGAATGAGACAAAGACAACATTACAATCCTACTTCTCTAGTCGTAGTAATCACATATAAAGATAGGTTGCAAGAGGATTTTGATCGCTCCCAGTATTGAAAATACCAACAGTGGAAACTGCAACTTTCTTAACTGTTTGCACAGTGGGAGGCCTTTGGATGGTCCTCACAGCCTTATATGTTTACATGACAAGCCTTATACAATGAAATTGTTTCTTAACAGTTGTGTTACAATACATTTTCCTCCGAATGTTTTGATACAATCTTTTGTGTAATGAATTTGGCCAATATTGTTCTTCATCGACATTCCTGGTTGGTTGGTTGGTGCTTGCTCCTTGGTTCACTAGATGTTGCTTATTATTGTTTGGTTCAACTTTGCAGAGTTGAGGTCCTGCAGCTGTAGTTGGGCCTTTTGGTTCTTTTTCATTGGTTTGTTATTTGTTGATTTCTCTTGTTTTCTTCAACTTTTCAAGGTTAGGGTCCTGCATCTGCAGTTAGACCTGTTGTTGTAGTTTGCGGGATAGGGTTTGCGATTATGTCCTTCTCCATTCACCGATGGGTCTTGATGTTGCGGTTTCATTCATGCATTGCTTAACAGGCCTGTTGCAATACATTTTCATCCCTTTTTTCTTCTTTTGCGATGTTTTCTATAGTGAATATGGGAAATATTGTTCTTTGGAGGCGTTACTGGTTCACTGGTTGTTGCTTGCTCGCTGCTTATTGACTGGTTTCTTTTTTTCCTATTTTTGTTTTTGTTGTTGCAGTTTTCATGGTTGGGATTCTGCAACTGCAATTCGAATTGTGCTTATGTCGTTCCCCATTGACGGGTGGGTTTCGTTGATAGGTTTACATTCGTGTTCATTCTTTGTTGTTTGTTATTTCTAGTTTGCAAGTGAAAAATTTTAATGCTAGAGATACCTGAGTCAAAATCCTCTTCCAGAACATGTTCGTATGTGAAGAGAAAAAACAATTTCCTTTTTTATATGTCACTGGGTGTTATGGAGGTGTTCCAATTGCGTATGTAGAATTCCAATCATGCAAACTGCAACTTCCTTAAATGTTTGGATAGTGGGAGGTCTTTGCACTGTCCTCACAGTGTTACATGTTTACATGCCAGGAATCACAACCTGAAATGTTTTCTTAACAGGTGTGTTACAATATATTCCTATGATTTTTTTATGCAATATTGTCTATAGTAAATTTGGACAATATTGTTCTTCACCGACATTCCTGGTTGACTGGTTCATGCTTGCTCATTGGTTCAGTGGATGTTGCTTATTGTTGTTTGATTCAACTTTGAAAAGTTGAGGTCCTGCAACTGCAGTTAATCCTCTTCATACTTGTTCACTGGTTTATTCACAAGCACATCTCCACTTGGAAAACACAAATTGGAACATGGTTTTACAGTTGGGCCACCAAAAAATACTATTAAGATAAAATAATATGCAAAATTTTGCAGTAGATATAAACAACATCTCTTTTGACTTGAACTAGAGTTTGTCGAGCTCCAACTACATTTCATAGCTGAGAATGGTTTTCCCATAGTTAATGTGTTTCTATGGCTTCATAGTTATGAGACTAAGTGTTGTTGTGTGAGGGATAAAGTTCTTGTATCCCTTTATTTTTCCTCTTCTAAACTTACCCATTTTTCCTTTTCTTCTTCCCCTCTATTATGTGTTTCTGGTTCTATACTTGGTCATGTTTCTATGCTCATGGGTTCCCTTGGTGGTGAATTGAAAAATCCTCATCTCCATCTCTATCTTCACATCATGAGTCTAATTGATCGTCATTCATTTGCATACTTAGCCAATTTTATGAACGTGGGTTCGCGGATAGGTGCTATCAAACTTTGGTGCCCCGTGTTCAAGGTATACATCTTGCACCCAAATCTTTGGTGATCTACAATTCAACCTCAGAATCCTCAAAATCACAAGCATGAATCTACCTATGATCACTCCATCTGACCAACCTGACTTTCCATACTTATTCGAGTCTTCAAATTTTTGTGGGTTCAGAGACTCTCGGGTTCACAAACGTTTAAAAGCATTTTCGAATCCCCGCCACCTTCCACGCTTCCCAATGCACATTAGTTATTATTTTACCAGTCACAAATCAACATACAGATTCAAAAATATTGGCATTAATAAGAGAAAAGCTCAAGGACATCTCCCATTAAAACACATTAACGGGCGAATATTATGGGATCTGATGATTTTTTTGCATCCATCTTGAATTGGAAAACATTGTTGGTTATTTTAGTTTTTTTAAGGTATCGTCATAGTTACAATGTAATATTGTACTACCCCACTGTCATCTACAAACGTGTCATCCATAAAGGTCTTGATGTCATGTCCCTCTTTAATACTATGCATATATTACAAGTTGTCATATTTGGGAATATGCTTGCATGTGCAAATTCTAACTCATGTTATTAGTGACTATTCAACATACATATTAAAAAAGATTGGTTCTATACTTGGTCTCATTTCTGTGCTCTCCGGTTTCCAAGGTGGCGAACTGAAAAATAATCATCTCCATCTTTATCTTCACATCACAAGTCTGGTCGACCGCCATTCATTTGCATGCTTAGCCAATTTTATAAATGCGAGTTCACTGATAGGCACTATTGAACTCTGGTGCCCCGTGTTCGGGGTATACATCTTTCGCCCAAAAATTTGTTGATCTACAATTCAACCCCAGACTCCTCGAACTCGCAATCCTAACTCTACCTACAATGACTCAGTTTTTTCGACCTGCCTTTCCATACTTAGTCGAGTCTTCAAAGTTTCGTTGGTTCACGCACTCCCGGGTTCAGAAAAGTTTAAAATCATTTTTCGCTCCCCTCCATCCCCGCCACCTTCTGCCCTTCGCAATGCACATTATTTATGCTTTTACTAGTGACAACCCACCAGACAGGTTCAAAAAGATTCGATTCAATAAGAAGAAATCTCGAGGACATATCCCATTAAAATGCATTAACAGACAAATATTATGGGATCTGATGATTTTTTTTTCTTCCATCTTGAATTTGAAAAAGTGTTGTTTATTTTAGTTTTTTTAAGGCAACATCATAGTAAAAATGCAATATTGTACTACCATGCTACCATCCACAAACGTGTCATCCACAAATCTCATGACGTCATGTCCCTTTTTAATATTGTGCATATATTACAGGTTGTCATATTTGAGAATCTTCTTGCATATGGGAATGTTAACTCATGTTATTAGTGACTATTTAGCACACATATTCGAAAATATTGGCATTAATAAGAGAAAAGATTGAGGGAGTATTCCATTAAAATGAATTAAACCAAGATTTACAGAAGATTATGCTATCATCCTCCAGTGTTCATTTTCAATATTTATTCCCATTTCTCTCTATCATCGAAGCCTTGGGCTTTAAGGTTCCTTCGTTGTAATGTTCCTGGTTATTGACATCTGAGATGACTTAGAGATGCCATTCAGGCCCATTTGAAAGATGAGGGAATGGTTTTATGTGACATCATCTTTGAGCGAAAAAAACTTTGTTAGCCAACAGAAACTCAGACACAAAAAAAAATCAAGTATCTTATGATTGGTATTCTCCCTGAATTCGATGCTTTGGTTCGTTGAAAGGCCTGCCTGAAGATTTGTATGTTGAACTTCTTTGTTTTGTTACTGGAAATTGGAAGGGACTTTCAAGTCCCCTACAAAATGATCCTTCGTTGAAGTATATGGCTTCCTCCAACAACAATAATTTGGAAAATGTATCAGATTATGCAGACCACACAAGAATTTAACTTTCGTCAGAGGAGTCACACATATTGTGGCTTGCAAAATGGTTTGGAATGTTCAGAAATGATGCCAAATATTACTCCATTCACAAATATACTCAAAATAAAATTATAAATTTGGATCGTCACGAATGTGAGAAACTGTATGGGTGGTTGAATTGACATCCTAAAATTACAAAAGTTTCTATTTCAAAGTTTGTTGATTGACATCTAGGTGTGGTAACAGACTTGACAGAAAGTCATATTATTTATCAAAGTTTGCTCACCATCCTCTGAATGTAGTAACAGACTCCACATAAAATCATATTTCTATCGCTACAACATAATTGATTCACTATTCATATGCATATGATTGCATCTGGGTCGAAGAGCTTGCCGCTCTTTGCAAGAATATTCTCCTCATACTTGAAGGTGGGTATATAACTAGGGAACGAGGCTCTCAAAAGTTTATGATGCCTGCATCGACATGTAACTGAGAAAATTTAATCGGAAGGAATTCTGGATTATGGACTTTGCAACACTTTATGAAGCTTACTTTATACTACCACCTTCTGCAAGAAGTTTGACGTGTTCACGTAAGGATTTGGTTTCTGAAAATCACCTTTTACTACCACCTTCATGTAATCATTTTTTTTCATGCTTTAGAAGATACCTTGATGTAGTAGGATATTCCAGAGTTGTTTCCACCCAATATCAATCTTCCTATTGTTTCCATTTATTTGAATAAGGAGAATGCATTTCTTCTGTTGCAGTAGATCCGATATTTGAAAAAAAAAGGAATTGCTCGATGCTTGAAGTATTTTCTTGTCTGGATGAAATAAATCACCATGGCCTCACCGCAAGCGCCTCTCAAGTTGTTCATCAAGATCACATATCGATACGGACATAGTTCCTTCCTGTTCATAAAGTGCTTCCATCACCAACTTGCATTTGTACAGGTGTTTTTATTGCTACCTTCTTTCTTTGTCCTAGTGGTGGATCCTTCTATCCCAACCAACATGATGGAAATAAACTAGCTCTAGGGAATTTGATCGCTTCCACGAATCTAAGTTGACTATATATTAATTTTGGTTAACTTAAAAAGATTTATGTGTGGAACATAATGTTATACATAAAAAATACAATTTCTTATTTCTTAAAATATAAAACAATGTATTTTTTTAACACACGGTTTTTTGAAAAGTTTCAGGCATTGTTTGGGATTCACGTCCTTCCAGGATGTTAATTAATCACACAATTAATATTTCTTATGTCGATGCAATCGAGTCGTTGTCCACTATGGAAATCGCATTAACATTGCAATGTCATATAATAGAGGTCTGACATGTACCTAATTTCAAGGTAATTATTGCACAGGATACCCAACCTCCAAAGATTTATGGACTCAGAGAAACATTGTAATTGGCATGAAAAAGCAACACTAAAGTCGATGCTCTTTGCAGATCTGACAATCCTAAAGTCTAATTGATATGACAATGACACCCCTACGTGTTCACCACATTACCACACTCCAGTCAATAGCATTGTTCCCATTGTTTTCGCCAATGTTGATGTCCAAAGACGAAGCTATTTGGAGCGTGGAGTCACTACTAGTGTGGATTCCTGAAGATGAAACTACCTAGATCATGGGGTCATGAATTGACAGTAGTATTAGTAGTGATTGAAAGTTGATTGTATGTCGAGTCTGTTAATACATCCAGAGGTTGCTCAACAATATTTGACATAGAAGCTAGTTGTCTGTCATGTCTATTACAACTTTGTCATAAAAAGTTTTGTAATTTTAGAATGTTGATTCAAACGTGCATACAGTTTCTCACGTTTGTGAGGATCCAAATTTATAATTTCCTTCTGAGTATATTTGGCATGGAGTAATTTTTGGAGTCACTTTCAAATATTCCTTACCATTTTGTGAGCCACAATGTCTGCCACCCCTATGACGAAAGATATATTCTGATGTGATCTACAACATTTGATACACTTGACAGATATTTGTTGCTGGAATAAGATATTTACTTCAACAGAGGAGAATTTTGCAGGTAACTTGGATGTCCATTAAAATTTATAACAATAAAATAAAGAAATTCAACATACAAATCTTCAAGCAGGCCTTTCAACAAAACAGATGATCGAATACAGGGAAAATGGAAGTCACAACGTACTTGAATTTTTTTTGTCTCGGCTTTTGGTGGCTAACAAGATTTTTTTCCGCCAAAGTTGATGTCACATAAAACCACTCCCTTGTCTTTGAAGGGCCTGAATCGTATCTCTAATTTGTCTCAAATGTCGATGACTAGGAACATTACAAGGAAGGCACCGCAAACCCCAAGTTTTCGACGATAGAGGTAAATTAACACTTAGAAAAGTATGGAATGTTGAATAAACAACTAATGTAGGCAAGCCATATGTAGAAGAGACAAGATACTCAAAAAGCTGGGATAAATCTGTGGTATACCTAGGGAGGTAATATGGGGTACCTAGGGAGGTACCCAATGGGAATGTAGTTATGTGTTATTAGTGGAAGTCATTTAATGTATGGGAATGTGGTCATTCAATGTAAGGTGGACAATGTGGTATACCTAGGGAGGTAATATGGGGTACCTAGGGAGGTACCCAATGGGAATGTAGTTATGTTTTATTAGTGGAAGTCATTTAATATATGGGAATGTGGTCATTCAATGTAAGGTGGACTAGGTCCACTATATTAATA
>ML785696.1:447360-464285 GCA_009831015.1 Picea engelmannii | reverse complement strand
CCTTCCATAAGGATTAATATATGGTGTTACCCTACCTCAAGGGTTTTCTCTATTTCTTGTGTTCATGTTATGGTGAATGGTTTATGGTTTATTCTTGGTTATTTCTGAAGTATATTTGCAAATCTGGTTTAGGTACTTAACAAGATCTAGATGGCAACACCAATGAAGTCCAAGACCCAAAATTGATATTCAACTCGTTGTTTTTTACCAAGCAAGCATTTGATGATCAAGTTGAAATCTATAAAATATTGTCTACAGGATTTATTATTGTACATATTTGCTTTTTTTTGTCGGCGGTAGCCCCAATCATAGTCATTATGGCAAATACATTTAAATTTCAGAGAATATTTGTTGAACTATTTCAAGACAACTATTTTGGGAAATACTCTCAACTGTATTTTGTAACCCAGTTTACCTAAATATATAATATTTGAGGTTTTTGTATGGTGTTTTCCAGTGTTTGATATTGTTTTTTTATTTTATTTTGTACTTTTTTTGTGTGTGTGATTAAACATGCACGACCAACTTTTCTTTCTGCTACCTAGCACCTCAATTTAAATGAAGGCTACTCTATTCGCTCCTTACATTTTAGATGGAAGAATAATTTGTGATAGGACATACTTATGTGGCGCCCTCCATATACTTAAGAAATAAATGGTAGGACCCGTCCTGCTTTCATTCTTCGAGATCCCATAAATAGAATGAATTAATGACTCTATTTCAACAAGGCAACTCAGGTGTTGACGTCATGTTCTTGTTCAATATTATGCATATATTACAGCTTCTTCTATTTGATAATATCCGTGCATATAAAAAATGTTACATCATATATATATATATATATATATATATATATATATATATATATATATATATATATATTTCTTATGGGTTTCAATGAAATTTGTGAACCGAAAAACACTCTACAAATTGGAAGATGCTTTCCATTTGGACCAGAAATAATCTATTAATATATATTAATATGAATACTATTGGAATAAATATAAACACTTTCTCTTTAAATTTTCCTTGTTTTCTTCCCCTCTATTATCCCTTTGTGGTTCTATATTTAGTCGCATTTCTATGATCACGGCTTCTCGGGTTCGTAGATTGGAAGATGCTCATCTTTATCTATATCTTCACACCATGAACCTGACCGACCGTGGTCCCTTTCAATACTTATCCAATTACCTGACCACCGGGTCCCGGGTTTGCGGTATCCAACACTTATGCCCCCTGTTCCGTCATATACATCTTGCACCCAAAAACTTTTGTGATCTGCAATTTATGCTTTTACTAGTGAGAAATCACCAGGGGTACGAAAAGATTGGCATTAATAAATGAAGAGTAGATGTTGTTCTGTGAGATACTTAGCCCTTTTTCCCTTTTCTTCTTCCCGTCTATTATCCCTTTCTGGTTATATACTTAGTTTCATTTCTATGATTGCAGGTTCCCGGGTTGGCGGGTTGATAGATATTCATCTCCATTTATATCCTCACATGATGAGTCTGACCGAATGTTGTTCCTTTCCATACTTAGCCAATTTTATGGCCGCGGTTTTCAGGATTGGTGCTTTCGAACTCTACTGCTGCTTGTTTTGTGATATACATCTTTCACTCAAAACTTCTGTAATCTACAATTCCACCGCGGACTCCTCAAACTCGCAAGCTTCAATCTAACAGGGTTCAAAAAAGTTTCAAATCATATGTGGCTTCCTTCCATCCCCACTAACTTCTCACCCTTCCCAATGCACATTAATTATGGTTTTACTAGTGACAACTGAACACATTGGTACGAAACAATTGGCATTAACAAGCAAAAAACCTCGAGTAAATCTCCCATTAAAACGCATTAAACCGCCAAGAACGACCATCGTTCCTTTCTATACTTAGCCAAAGTTTTCCACCTGTTCCTTGGTATACATATTGCACCCACAAAATTCCCTGATATAAATTCCACCCCAGGCTCCCCCAACTCGCAAGCTTCATTGTACCCGGGTTCATAAAAATTTTCAAACCATTTATGGCTCCCTTCCATCCCTACCAAAATGACACCCTTCCCAATGCACATTAACTATTTTGGCCTCTATATTAACTTCCATTTTTCCATGACCTAAAAACAGCACCCGTACCTCCATGATATAAAAATTGACGGTCATAATCCCACATCATCCCCTCTTCCATGTTACACATTATGCATTCAAATTTTCTAAGCAATAAAATTTAAACGTCGGCACCTCACATCTTCTGGGGAAACCTTGTCACCCTATTTTGGATCCTCGGGTTGGCGGGTTCACGAAATATCCAATTCCTAGTCATTATTTCCTGTGCTGGCCATATTCATACTTCTTTCCAAATATGCAACAACAAAAGTTTAATGCTAATACTTCATCATGTAACAATCATAAATATCGTCATTAATAAGAAAAATCCTCAAGGAGATCGTCACACTGACTATCCCTACACAACTTGTCTAGAAACATGCAGAGAAGATCTTGCCAGTTAATGGGAAAGCTATTACAAATTTCAATAAATTAGCGAAAACAAGTCCGGTCTACCATTTCCCTATTCCATACTTAGACACTTTTTTGATTGTGGGTTCCCGGAATGACGAGCTCAAAATTGTGTTTTGAATCTTTCGCGACTTTGAAATAGTGCCTGAAGTTTTGTGATATACAATTTGTCTGTTGGAATGCCCCGTCACGAGCCCGACCATCCGTCATTCCTTTCAATACTTATCCACAAGTTGGTTGTATGTTACGTTGTATGTTTCCATGGTTGCACATGCTAGAACCACTCTGTATCGATTCTGGCCTACCGTTTCCCTATTCCATACTTAGACACTTTTTTGATTACGGGTTCTCGGACTGGAGGGCTCAGGATTGTGTTTCCAATGTTTCGTGACTAGCAAACAATACCCATAGTTCCATGATATACAATTTGGACATAGGAATGCACCATCATTCCCTCTTCCATGTTATGCATTTTGCGGTCAACTCTTCTCAGAGATACAATTTGAGCCTCGGGCCCTCACCTCTGTTGGTTGTATCTTGTAGCCCTATTTTGAAGCCCGACCAACCGCTTTCGATAATTATCCATTCCTTAATTGTTGTTACCTATCCCCGCCACCTTTCTACTTATTTCTAGATAAGAAATTGGTAATATTTAATGCTAACACTTCGTCATGCATGAACCTTAAACATGTCATTAATGAGTAAAAATCTCAAGAAGATCTCCCACACTTCTGCCAAATACAAATTGACCATCGGACTCCCACATCATCCCCTCTTCTGTGGTACACATTTTGCACTCACGTTCTGAGACATACAATTTGACCCTCGGGAAGTAACATCTCTTGGGGAGCCATTGTCACCCTAGTTTGAAGCCCGTCCGACCGCTCTCCATACTTTCCCATTTCATGGAATCTCTTTCGTGGATCCTCAGGTTGGAGGGTTCACAAAATCTCCAATTATTAGTCACTGTTTGTTGTGCCCGCCACCTTCGCACTTCTTTCAAAGTTAGCAACGACCAAGGTTTAATGATAACAATTCATCATGCAACAACCATTCAAACAGTCATTAAAAATAAAAAGGCTCGACGAGACAGTCACATTGACTATCGTGATAGAACTTGCCCAAAGACATGAAGAAAATATCTTGGTAGGTAATGGGATATCTATTACAAATTTCAATATATTAGTGAAAACGAGTCCGGCCAATCATTTCCCTATTCCATACTTAAGCCACTTTTTCGATTGCGGGTTCCCGGACAAGCGGGCTCATGATTGCGCTTCCATTGTTCTGTGGCCTGCAAATAGTACCCGAAGTTCCGCGATATACAAATTTACTTATGGATTGTCCCATCATGCTCTCTTCTGTGCTATGTGTTTTGCACTCAAAAAGTTATGAGATATACAATTTGACCCTTGAGCCCTCACTTCTAACGGTTTTACCTTGTAACCCTATTTTGAAGCCCACCTGACCGCTTTCGATAATTCAACACTCTTTAATTGCTCTTCCCCATCCCCGCGACCTTCATAATTCTTTCTTAATATGTAATTAGTAACCTTTCATGCTAACAACTCACCATGCAGGAACTGTCAACATTGTCATTAATGAGCGAAACACTCAACGAGATCTCCCATTAATATGCATTAAAGAAAAATTTGCAGAGATTTATATTATCCCTTCTAATTGTTCATCTCAAACACGGATCGTCGCGTTTCCATGTTCATGAAATATCCAATCCTTAATTTATCATTTTTGTACTCGCCATCTTTGCACTTCTGGTATGAAATTACTAGTATTTAATGCTAACAACGCATCATGTAACAACCATCGAGATTTTCATTAATGAGCGAAAGGATCGAGGAGGTCTCCCATTCACACACATTGGACTAAGATATGTGCAGGGTTACATTATCCCTTCCAACTCTTCATTTCAAACATCATCTGGAGAAAACAAACATTTTAGTAAACTTATGGCAGCATCTCGACAGCAGTTCTGGGGAGATACAGTGAATATCTTTGGACGTGAGGACCAGAACTTCCATTGGTCCAAGGCATACTCTTACTATTCATCTCGTTCCACCCATAACAAAGTGATTTGGACCTCTCTAATCACTTTTCCAGGTTGTGTCCCTGAGGTTTTTGATTGTAAGGAGGTGGTCTCTTGGTGCGCTAAAAATATATATTTCAAGCCAAAGAATTATTCCACTGCGCAACCATTCTCCTGTTGATTTGTCACCTCGGGTCTTCCTCAATATGTTAAGATTTTTGGAGCCAACATTGACCTTCAGAGGACAATACTACAAGCAGTTCCTAGAAAAACATGATAACGGGTTGGACCTTCTACCCGAGTTCCTCGAAGACCCGACAACAGTTCCTGAAGATATCACAAAGTTGCAGGTCACTTCCTTTAGAAATCCATTCCGGGAAATTGCTTGGTTGTTTACAAGAATAACGGGACATGAATCCACAACAAGCATTTCCCGCATAATTCTTTATATTTTGTACTTCAAAGTCAAGGAACAATTCACTTTTGATTGGGGGAAGCTAATTTCCATTGAAATTTGTTCCCAGCTGTCACGATTCAAAGAAGAGAATAAATTTTATATGTCATCCTACTTGATTTTGACAATAGTGCATTGTTGTCTGTTTCCAAAACTATCTATGTCCAAGAAAATAAACTATGAATTCGGCCCAGTAACATTTTGGTACCAGGCCTTGTGGAGCCACAAGGCCTCCCATTGTTTTTATGAGGTTTTTAATGAATTTGTCTCGGTTTTCAAAGATTTATTGTTAGGAAAGGATGCTCCCCGCATGTCTGGCTAGGTAACCAAGTTTTTGGATAGGAAGGATACACTTGAACGAAAGGAAAATTACAGTGTAATAATGATCTTTGGCTCCAAGGAAAATCCTGCTTTCCTTCCATGTCACATCATGGACAAGATGTTTGTTACATAAATAGCAAGGCAATACAACTATTGGTTGCATTTTTTCCATGGAAAGAGAAAAAAATAGTTCATTCCTCTTCCTTGGAAAGTCAGAGACTTCGTGTTCAGAAATGTCAACAAGATTAACGAATTTGTGGGCCATTTCAAGAACTTGAACCTAAAATATGTTGAAAGGCTAAGAGGGTTCGACCCTAATCATATTTTTCGAGAACATTTACTATCAGTTGGATTAAGAAACTTTTTTATCCATAGACGCCTGACCGAAGACAGTGAAAGTGATGAAAACACTCATTCTTATGACGATTGCGACGTAGAGACATTGAAAAGTGCAACTGAATTACACAAGTAATAGGGAAAAGGCCCCGGTGAGAAGAGTGTCTAGTCCCCGACCAACACTCCCAAGAGCACGACATCACGGAGCATCACTTCAATGACCCACCCCAGTAAGAAAGAAACCCATAAATCTTCAAACGGAGGAGGAGATAAGAACCCTCACCATGGAAATATTGATAGTTCTCACAAGCTTCCCATGGCGAAGAAGAGAAAAAACATTGTAGGACAGGCGGAAGAGCCCAAAATTGAAAGTGAGGACATGCAACTTGAAACTTCTCTGGATGTCATGTTATGCAAATTTGATCCACCTGCAAACACGATGCACCATAGTTCCACAATGGAAATAGCAGAGACCGACATTTTTTATGAAGATGAATCCTTCTTATTCCAGAGCGATGTTTTTGACAGGCAATATAAAAATTTAATTATTGAAAAGAGAGATGCAACAAATACGAAATGGAAATCTCATTCAAAGATTAACCTTAGGAAAATGCAGTCATCCCAAATCTCCCAATTTCACTGCGCAACCGTTGATTCTCTTGATGATTCCATTGGAGGAATTGAAGCAGAGAATGCCAAACTGAACGATCGAATCAAGGAATTGGAGGAGGCTTTCATTCCAAAGGATAATGGACAAGCTCACCGAAGAAGGGCAAGAACCGGTTGGCATGATTCCAGTATAGTAAGTCCATACTAATCACATCTTGCTTTCTTTATCAATCCAGTTATTCTACCTCTTTAAATAGAAATCTCTAACCAAAGACCCATAACTTCCAAGTTCTTCTTTTCAGTTATTCCCCTCTATCGTCACGCACTTCTTCTTTATACAATCCTATTTCTTGTACTTATTTATTTTATGGTCCGTGGGAGCCCCAATCCTAGTCTATATGACAAATGCATTTAAATTTCCAGAAATATGGAATAGATTCTAGAAATATGTAACATACATTATTGATTTTTTATAAATTTTAATGAAAACTAATTCGAGAACAATTTCGACAGTGTGAATAGATTCCAGAAATATGTAATAGACATTATTATTTTTTGATAAATGTCAAATAAAACTAATTCGGGAACAATTTTTGTGGGTTGCTTTCAGAATGCTAATTTTTTTTTCTTCAACTATGCTAGATGTCAGAAAATTGTGTTTATTATATTTGAATGTTTAATGTGTGTGATTTTTGGTCCTTTTTTCCAGGAACCTTTATTTCAAGTCATTGAGACAAAAAAATTCTAAGTCCCATGTTTGAACTATACACACCCCCGGAAAAATATGCCTTGTTCGCATATTAACCACATATTAATATAATATTATGATTAACTAATTCGGGAGGTACTTTGGGGGTCATATACCAACCCAATTGTTGGACATATTGTCATTGATATGTTGTCGTTGATGTCAACAATTGATGTCATTATGATGTGATGATAACTTACCATAGATGAAATTGTCATTGATGTCAAATAGTATGCCAAGATCAAATCTCTGAAGGAAAAGCTTATTGAAAGTATGCAAAGAATGAAAATGTCAGACAATATGAAGAGATCGAAGCTCAGGAGAGGAAGCATATTAGATCACACAAGATCAGAGCATGCATATATCCTTGGTTCAGTTGGAAACCAAGTATAAACCCAAAAAGATTAGAAGAGATGATGCACAGGAGGCTCATAAGAAATGATGCACAAAATCCATCCATTATCATTACGGGACAAACCAGGAATGTAAGATCTGGGAGTTGCAAGAGAAGGATCGTTGGAGGATTGGTCAACGATCAAATCAAGTTGTGACCGTCGGATATGCAAGTGTCAGATGAAGGGCAGGGATTGATTGTGGAGCGCGAAGGGAGAATTAAACAATGTGTTAATTCCAATCCTGCAATCAATCTAGACCATTGATCGTCATCTTCCAAATAAATGTACGGTTGGCATCAGTTCCACTACCAACGAGAAGTTTCCATTGTGAAGCTCGACGATAGTTTTAAATGTCGTGCTAGTTGGGACCCCACAATCATCCCTAATCATTGATCTACTCCGAGAGAATTCTCAACTATTGGATCAAGTTGAGTGGAAGGATAGGATAAGCAAGGCAAAGGGACTGAGATCCCAAATACCCGAATTCTCGATAGTCGTTGGATTAAGTTAATATTTTTCGGGTTAAAGAAGGACCATCAGATCTGAAGTAGGAGCTTCAGAATGTTTCTCAGTCGTTAGATCAAGATTTGATCTAGAGTTAAGTATTAGTCATTGGTTTGAAATAGAAAAGGAGAACCGTTAGATCAACAGTGGTCAACTTTGACACTAACCACTTTAGCAAAAAAGGGTTGAGAGTAAGTAATATTACCTGAAGGTCGAAGTTCCGAAGTGGACCGAAATCATCTGATATGAGGAATACTTTGGATAAAATACCGACCGTTGGATTGAGTAAAGTGGAAGGATAGTGTAATCCACAAATGTTCTGAAAGAGGACATGAGTCGTATAATTTGAGAAATATTTCGGGAGTGATATTGACCGTCCAATCTAATAAGTGGAAGGACAGGATAAGAAATGACGAAGGCCGAAACCCGAAGTCCTGAAGTAAATGAGGACCATCGGATCTGAAAAATACATGGTGGTTGTTGGATCAGAATAATAGTCAACATCGTCAGTGACCACTTCGGAGAAAAAAGGATTCAGAACATATGAGTTCACCCAAAGGCCGAAGTTCTGAAGTCACTCTCAACCATCGATCTGAGATACATTTTGGGATTTAGGACAACTATTAGATCTAGGATAAGAATATGTGCCACATCAGGAGATCTGCGTCAGTAGACCACGTCAAAAATGACGTGGCAGAGCCAAATAATGGCAAGTGTCAAGATGAAATCACCATTTCAAGTACCTGTAAATCATGAATCTGAGTGACATGTGGAAACCACTTGGCTTGTGCCACGTCAACAAGTGATGTCATTAATTTACATCACTCCGGGAGTTTTGCAGTTCGAGAGTTTCAACACCATAAAATACTCGAAGTCCTGAAGTTTCGAAATGAATGAGAAACATTCATCATGCAAATAAAATCCAATTGTCCAATCTACTTCAGTGAAATGAACTTCAGAAGATTGAAGGAATCAGAAGGAGAAATCACTCGAAGGCCGAACTCAACATTAACCGTTAATATACTTCGAGCAATTTTCCAACCGATGATCAAGTAAAGTGGAAGGATAGCATAAGTGGAGGTGTTAACCGACATCAAGAGGTCACCACCGCTTTATGAATCATTCAATAGGTAATCACTTCAAAGGAATTGTTGCTCTAGAATTCAGGAGCTACGAATAGTAGAAGTTCCGAAGTAAATGAGAATCATCCAGCTCATCATGACATTAAAATGTGATCGTCGATCTTGACAAGTGATCAAACACTTCTTTATCTTAGTGCCTGGTCACCACCTGCAGTTGTATGGAATAAATAAATAAATGGAAGAAGAAGAGGAAATGCTCAAATCAATAAGCTCATGGTTTTGTTCATATGGTCATGTGTAAATGGTTTGAAGGAAGTGCCTCTTAAATATTTAATTCGACAGAGAGTTAACAATGGAATAATATAGAGAATTGATAAAAGATTAAAATATGATATGTTTTTGAACTAAGAACACAGTATAAGCATGAGTACAATATAATGAGTCGATCCATGTTTGTGATCAACTCATGAAGACAAAAGAACTGACACACAGTCATGATTAAAAGAGAGTTAATTCATGATCATTATGAATAAAGGATAAAAAGAAAAATGATATTAATTAAAGATTAATATTATCATTTTAAATGAAAAGGTACAATGGTTCAAATATCAAAAGACACAATGATTCAAATTCACACCAGTTGGAATACTATATAAACAAGAAGGAATGGTGAGAAGATGTGTAGTTGAGTTTGTTGAAGTATATATATTTATATATAATGGATTGAATGAAGGTTCATTCTATCAGGTTGGTGCCTATTTACAAGTTGGGTCTTGTATGAGGATTGGATTCCTCACATCTCAGTTGGATGTGATATCAACAAGCTGGGACTTTTTATAAGGGTTGGATTCCTTATTTCTCAGTTGGATCTGAGAACTACAAGTTGGGTCTTGTAACAAAGAGTTGGGTCTCTCATAATTTTTTGAAGATGAAATTCAAAGATTGATCTTATGTATTCATCCAAGTTAAAATAAATAAATAAAGTATTTATTATTTTATATATATATATTGATTGAGAAAATGAAATAAATATTTTTTGTTCAGTTAATTTGTGAAAAGTGGAAAATTGTCCAAAGTTTTGCGACACTGATTCACCCCCCCTCTCAATGTCAAGTATCCATTTCAACAATTGGTACTAGAGAAAGGTTCTTTCAGAACATTTTAAACACTGAAGGTAGATTTAGAATAAATGGGTGGACAAATTGCTATCTCCACAAATGAAGATCCCTTAATTGATAGAACAAATTATTCATCATGGAAGGAAAATATGAAAAGATATCTAAAGTCAAGAGGATATGGATTTTGGGATTCGATAGTAAGTAAGCCCTTTCACTTAACTACTTAAAAGAGAAAAACCAAAACTACAAAGGAGGCAAGGAGAAAAATTTTAGTAGCCTTAAAATCAATCCAGGATGGATTGTCAAACCAAGTCAAAGAAAAGATGAGGCACTACAAATCTGCTAAAGAATTATGGCTCCAACTCGAAAATTGTTATCAGAATGAAACACAAGAAGAAGATAAATCCTATAAAAGTGAGAAACAAGACTCAGATACAGAGGATTCCTGTCAGAATAAAGAACAAAACTCAGAAGAAGAGAATTCTTATCAAGATAAGGAACAAAATAAAAAGGGGAAAAATTGCAATGAGATTGAAGAACATAATATAGAGAAAAAGATTTATAATCAGAATGAAATACATGATTTGATGCAAATCTCAGTCAACAGTGAGGAAGAGAACCTCTCCAAGGAATTGAGGCATACCTTAGTAATCACTAAAGAAAAATTACATAATCTTAAAACTAATGTTGCAGTTGCTATAGGAGAGATTCATTTGGAACTAGAAAATTATATGCATATTAAAGTTCCTATGGAGGCTCTTGACAATCTTGAGTACACAACCATGTGCACTCTAGAAGAGTTGAAGAAACTTCAACAAAAGGATATGTTTCTACTTTAACAATTAGATCAATCTAACAATGAAAAACATGAGCAAAAGATTCAGTTAGAAAACAAAGAAGAAAAAATCAAAAGATTGAAAACCAAAGTTACTAATCTAACAGAAGAGATGGAAGAATTAAAGACACATGGCAGTAAAAGAAAAGAAGTACTAAAAGAATTATAAGAATTATTTAACATTATAAATACTCAACTTGATGAAATTAAAGAAAGTGAAGAAGAACTAAAGATCCAGTTAACAAGGAAAGAAAATTCTTACCACGTGTTGGAATTGGAAATCATCAATTTCAAAAAGATAAATGAAAGTACTAATGCAGATCTAATGACTCAAATTGAAGAAGCTAAGAAAAAGGATGAATCTCAGAAGATCCAAATAACTAAAAATGAAGAATCATGCCAAATGTTTGAATTAGAAGCCATCAACCTCAAAAGGATTCAGCTAGAATACGAGGAAGAAATAAAAAAATTGAAATCTAAAGTTTTTTATCTAACAAAAGATATGGAAGAAGTAAAGACATATGACAAAACTATTAAATGAAAAGAAGTCTTAGATGAGACAGAAGAAATAGTCATCAATCTAAAGACTCATCTTGAACATGCTAAAGAAGTGGAAGAATCCCTTAAGATTCAGTTGACTAAAAAGGAATAATTATGTCATATATTAAAGTTAGAAATAGTCAATCCCAAACAGATGAATGAAAAGATAAATAAGATTTTCAATTTCTAGAATAGCTCAGTTATCCTAGATAATATTTGGAAGAGCCAAAGATCAGTTGTTGAAAAAAATGGCCTTGGATACAATAAGAAAGAAAATCAGATGATGAATCTCTCAAGCCAAAATAAAATCAAGAATGGAAACAGCTTCAATGGCTATTTATTTTCTTGTCATAGTTTTGGCCATAAAGCAATGGATTGCAAGAAACTAAATGAAGGATATACAAGAAAATCCAAAAACTCAATTAGATGTTGGAGATGTAATTTTGTTTGGCACACAACAAAATTTTGTCATACAATGAGATGTTACAACTGTTATAGGTTTGGGCACAAATCCCAAAACTACAAGAATACAAAAAGTCAATATTTGAATAAGTCATTCAAGTTAGTGACAAAACCTAATAAAAGTTGGAAGAAGAAAGGAGATGAAAAATCTCCAAAAACACAATTAGAAATAGAAGATCCAAAAAGCAGAATATCTCATAGAAAGATATGGAGAAGAAAATCTGAAGGATAAAGAAAGAAAGTTGTTATTACACCTAAAAATGAAGAAAATAATAATAAGAAAATGATGGGTGAAGGTCCTAATAAAGAATGTGAAATTCAATATGAAATAAATAAAGCTCAAGAAAAGGAAGTACCTATAGAAGAATATGGGACAATATCAAATTCTGATGATGTCATAAGTTGTTAGCAAAAGAAAGAAATTACAAAAAGAAGTTTAAATTGGTTTTTACAAAATCAAAGGATTATGCCAAAGAGTTTCTAAATTAACATATGGAAAATCTTGACTATCTATAGATTAGTGGTCAAAAGAAAAATCATTGGTATGGTTAGTTGTAGAATACAAGAAGAGGAAAAAATAAAGGTAGCAAATAAGTTCAAGGAGTATCATTTAACAAATATCAATTGATAACAAAATTGGTATTTAAATCAATTGGTATAATTCCTCAATTGATATTCCTGTGAAATATCAAAGACAAATAAGAAGAAGATTAAAAAGATCAGTAAGATTCATAATCTTGTTCTATTTGACAAAGGAAAGTCAGTAAAAACTCAGGAGGAGTATTTTGGTTATTAAATAAGAAAGTAATTAGATTACGTTTTGAAAGACTTGATGACTACAAATGGGTATCACTACAAAATTGGTATCAAGAAGACTACTTATTTGAAACACAAAAATCTCAATCAACTGAGATAAGCGGTTAGTAAATTAATAGGGGAAGATACCTTGTTAGAAAAAACTACCCTTTGGGAAACAAAGGGGGAAAGTACTCAGAGACGGAGAGAGCATATTGACAGGGGGAGTCATTTAGTTATGGAAGGAAGAGCATGATTGTAGGGGGAGTTACCCAAGTTCATATTTTATTCAAACAACATGCAGAAAGATAGATGTTGATCATAAGGGGAGAAACCCTTTTCCATTGATGTCAAAGGGGGAGAGTAACTTCATAGGATGAAAACATCATCACAAGGGAAGTTTGTGTATGAAATTAGTGTGTTTCCCTCAATGACAACGTGGGATATTGTTGGACATATTGTCATTGATATGTTGTCATTGATGTCAACAGTTGATGTCATTATGATGTGATGATAACTTATCATAGATGAAATTGTCATTGATGTCAAACAATATGCAAAGATCAAATCTCAGAAGAAAAAGCACATGGAAATTATGCAAAGAATGAAAATTTCAGAC
This sequence comes from Picea engelmannii, assembly GCA_009831015.1. NCBI lineage: Eukaryota > Viridiplantae > Streptophyta > Pinopsida > Pinales > Pinaceae > Picea > Picea engelmannii. The sequence goes on along the minus strand of ML785696.1, from coordinate 450,911 downwards.
AATATGCAAAGATCAAAGCTCAGGAGAGGAAGCTTTTTAGATCACACATGATCATAGCATGCAGATATCTTTGGTTCATATGGAAACCAAGTATAAAACCAAAAAGCTTAGAAGAAATGATGCACAAGAGGCTCAGAATAAATGATGAACAGAAGCCATCTATTATCATTATGGGACAAATCAGGAACGTCATATATGGGAGTTACAAGAGAAGGATCGTTGGAGGATTGGTCAACGATCAGATCGTGACCATCGAATATGAAAGCACCAAATCAAGGGAAAGGATTGATTGCGGAGCGTGAAGGGACAATGAAACGATGCGTTAATTCCAATCCCACAATTAGTCTAGATCGTTGATCGTCATCCACCAACTAAATCTATGGTTGGCATCAGTTCCACTACCAACGAGCAATTTCTGTTGTGGATCTCGATGATAGTTTTAAACGTCATGCTAGTTGGGACCCCGCAAGCATCCCTAATCATTTATATACTCCGGGAGAATTCTCAACCATTGGATCAAGTTGACTGGAAGGATAGGATAAGCAAGGAAAAAGGGCTGAGATCCTGAATACTCGAATTCCAGATAGTCGTTGGATTGAGTTAATATTTTTCGGGTTAAATAAGGACCATCAGATCTGAAGCAGGCGCTTCAGAATTTTTTTCAGCCGTTAGATCAAGATTTGATCTAGAGTTAAGTATTAGTCATTGATATGGAATAGAAAAGGGGAACCATTATATCGATAATGGTCAACTTCGACACTGACCACTTCGACGAAAAAGGGTTGAAAATAAGTAAGATTACCCGAAGGGAGAAGTCTCGAAGTGGACATGAATCGTCTGACTCGAGGAACACTTTAGATAAAATACCGACCGTTGGATCGAGTAAAGTGGAAGGAGAGTGTAAGCCAAAAATGTTCCAAAGAGGACATGAGTTGTCTAATCTGAGAAATATTTCGGGATTGATATTGACTGTCCGATCTATAAAGTGGAAGGACAGGATAAGTAATGATGAAGGCCGAAACCCGAAGTCCCGAAGTAAATGAGGACCATTAGATCTGGACAATACATGATGGTCGTTGGATTAGAATAGTGGTCAACTTCGACGCTGACCACTTCAAAGAAAAAAGGATTCAGAACATATGAGTTCACTCGAAGGCCAAAGTTTTGAAGTCACTCTCACCCATCGATCTAAGATACATTTCGAAAGTTAGGACAATCGTTAGATCCAGGAGAAGATTATGTTCCACATAGGGAGATCTATGTCAGTAGACCACATAAGCAAGGACACATGGAAGAGTCAGATAATGACAAGTTTCAAGTTGAAATCGTCATTTCAGGTATGTGTAAATCATGAATCTGAGTGACATGTGGCAGCCACTCGGCCCGTGCCACATCAACAAGTGGCGTCAGTAAGTTACGTCACTCTAAGAGTTTTGTACTTCGGGAGTTTCAACGACAACAAATACCTAAAGTCTTGAAGTTTCGAAATGAACGAGAATCGTTCATCGTGCGAATAAAATCCAATTGTCCAATCTACTTCAGCAAAATGAAATCCAGAAGATTGAAGGAATGTGAAGGAGAAATCACCCGAAGTGTCAAAGGTCAAAGTCAATGTTAACCATTGATCTACTTCGAGAGATTTCCCAACCTATGATCAAGTATAGTTGAAGGATAGCATAAGTGGAGGTGTTAATCGACAACAAACAATCACCACCTCTTTATGAATCATTTGGTAGGTAATCACTTTGGAGGAATTGCTACTCCAGAATTCAGGAGCTATGAATAGAAAAAGTTCTAAAGTAAATGAGAACCGTCCAACTCATCATGACATTAAAACGTGACCATCGATATTGACAAGTGATCAAGCACTTCTTTAGCTCAGCGCTTGGTCACCACCTGCGGTCGTATGGAATAAAGAAACGAAGGGAAGAAGAAGAGGCAACGCTCAAATCAATAAGCCCGTGGTCTTGCGCATATGGTCATATGTAAATGGTTTGAAAGAAGCGCCTCTTAAATATTTAATTCGACAGAGAGTTAACACTGGAATAATACAGAGAATTGATAAAAGATCAAAATATGATATGTTTGTGAACTGAGAACACAACAGAAGCATGAGTACGATATAATGAGTCGATTCATGTCTGTGATCAACTCATGAAGACAAAAGAACCGACACACAGTCGTGATTAAAAGAGAGTTAATTCATGAGCATTATGAATAAAGGATAAAAGGGAAAATGATATTAATTAAAGATTAATATTATCATTTTAAAGGAAAAGGTACAATGGTTCAAACATCAAAAGACACAATGATTCAAATTCACACCAGTTGGAAGACTATATAAATAAGAAAGGATGGTGAGAAGATGTGTAGTTGAATTTGTTGAAGTATATATATTTATATATAATGGATTGAATGAAGGTTCATTCTAAAAGGTTGGTGTCTGTTTACAAGCTGGGTATTGTATGAGGATTGGATTCCTCACATCTTAGTTGGATCTAAGATCAACAAGATGGGACTTGTTATGAGGTTTGGATTCCTCATTTCTCAGTTGGATCTGAGAACTACAAGCTGGTTCTTGTAATAGAGAGTTGGGTATCTCATAATTGTTTGAAGATGAAATTCAAAGATTGATCTTATGCATTCATCCAAGTTAAAATAAATAAATAAAGTGTTTATTCTTTTATATATATTGATTGAGAAAATGAAATAAATATTTGTTGTTCAGTTCATTTGTGAAAAGTGGAAAATTGTCCAAAGTTTTGTGACACTGATTCCCCCCCCCCCTCTCAGTGTCAAGTATCCATTTCAACACCAATGTCTTATGGCTGGCATGTGACATACTGACACAAGTCATCCTTTGCATGGATGCCACATTTAAGTCAAGTTGATTCTCATGTGTCTCTGTTGTTTCAGACTTCTATTTCTCCCTCGGTCCCGCCATTGCAATTCATTTATTCCCATTCCAACCTCGCAGGGACTACGCTACCATGAAACACTTGTTAGAGTTAGTGGCTCTTAGTTTCAAGTTGAAATTGACATGTATATCTATATTTACAAATTCAAATTTATATTCATTTGAATCATTAATGTGTATGACATTGTCATAAGCAATGAGATAGTACAAAGCCATATTTTTTTAAACATTTTTTCTCTTATTAGGGTTAGTGACTCTTAGCTTAAAGTTAAAGTTGAAATTGACATGTGTATCTATATTTACAAAGTATAGAAAAATATTTAAAACAATGAAATTTTTAATAATAAATTATACTAGCAAAGGAAAATATTTAAATGGAAATAAGAATATTGAAATTAAATTCATAATTGTGATTATTATTATTTTTTTAACTTATTAAAAACTATTAATGTTTTTATTATAAATCATTTCCATACTTCAAAATTTTAATTTCTTTATTATTTTAATTTTAAAAAACAAAACACATAACTAAAGAAAACGCATAAAATAGAAAAAAATAAATATATATATATATATATATATATATATATATATATATATATATATATATATATATATATATATATATATATAT
>ML785696.1:423282-441212 GCA_009831015.1 Picea engelmannii | reverse complement strand
CCCTCTATTATCCCTTTGTGGTTGTATATTTAGTCGCAGCTATATGATCACGGCCTTATGGATTCACAAATTGGAAACTCTTTATCTATATATTCACACCATCAGCTTGACCGACTATGGTCCCTTTCAATACTTAGCCAATTATGTGATCACTGGGTCCCGGGTTTGTGGTATCCAACACCTATGTCCCCTGTTCCGTCATATACATATTGCACCCAAAGAACTTTCATCATCTGCAATTTTTTACTTTGCTAGTGAGAACTCACCAGTGGTTCGAAAGGATTTGCATTAATAAGCGAACAATAGATGTTCTTCAGTGAGATACTTAGTCCTTTTTCCCTTCTCTTCTTCCCATGTACTATCGCTTTCCAGTTATATACTTAGTCGCCTTTCTATGATCGTGGGTTCCAACGTTGGCGTGTTTACATATCTTCATCTCCATCTATATCCTCACATGACAAATCCAACTGATCGTTGTTCCTTTTCATACATAGTCAATTTTATGTCCGTGGTTGCCGGGTTGGTGCTTTCAAAATTTGTTGGTTCTTGTTCCATGATATACATCTTCCACTCAAAATTTCCATGATCTACAATTCCACCATGGACTCCTTCGTCCTTTTTCCCTTTTTTTCTTCACATGTATTATCAGACTATAAATTATGCACATGATATTTTATATATCATGTACGGATTTCGCATTCCATACCTAGCCACTTTTTGGATCGTGGGTTCTCAGGCGGGCAGAGTCAAAATTGGGCCTCCATTGTTTCATGCCCTACAAATAGCACCCAGAATTCTGCAATATAGAAATTGACAAGTGGATCTGCGGGCTAGTTGGCTCAACATTACACTTCTATTGTTCTATGTCCTCCAAACAACGCTCACTGTTCCGCGATATACAAATTGATAGATGGACTCCAGGGTTGGCGGGGTCAATATTGCCATTGTTTACAGATGGTAATCCATATAAACTATCTAACATTATCTTCAATACTAAATTAGCTCTTACTAGTGAGAACTGGACACACTAGTACGAAACAGTTGGTATCACACCCTCTGTAATATACAATTTCCATACTTAGCCAATTTTATGGCCATAGGTTCCAACGTTGGCGTGTTGACATATCTCATCTCCATTTATATCCTCACATGACGAATCTGACCGATCATTGTTCCTTTTCATACTTATTCAATTTTATGCTCGTGGTTGCCGAGTTGGTGCTTTCAAACTCTATTGGTTCTTGTTCCATGATATACATGTTCCGCTCAAAAATTTCGTGATCTACAATTCCACTGCAAACTCCTTCGTCCTTTTTCCCTTTTTTTCTTCCCATGTATTATCGGACCATAAATTATGCACATGATATTTTATAGAGCATGTACGGATTTTGCATTCCATACCTAGACACTTTTTGGATCGCGGGTTCTCGGGCAGGCAGAATCAAATTGGGCCTCCATTGTTCTGTGCTCTACAAATAGCACCCAGAATTACGTGATATACAAATTGACAAGCAAACCTACCGGATGGTTGGCTCAACATTTCACATCTATTGTTCTGTGTCCTCCAAACAACGCTCGCAGTTCCGCGATATAAAAATTGACAGATGGACTCCAGGGATGGCGGGGTCAATATTTCCATTGTTTATGGATGGTAATCCCTATCAACTATCTAACATTATCTAAAAACATTATTTTCAATACTAAATTATCTCTTACCAGTGAGAATTGGACACACTGGTACGAAACAGTTGGCATCACACCCTACACAATATACAAATTGACTACCGGATTCCAGCATCGTCTGCTCTTCCATGTTACAGATTATGCATTCAAATGTTCTGAGTGATACAATTTGAATGTCAGGGCCTCGTGTCTTCTGGAGAGACCTTCTCAACCTCTTTTGGATCCTCTTGTTGTCGGGTTCATGAAATGTCCAATTCTTGGATACTGTTTCGGGTTGGCACTTTTGAACTCTACTGGTTCTTGTTCCATAATATACATCTTGCACTCGAAATTTTTTTTCTCTACAATTCCACCACACATTCAACCCTTTTTCCCTTTTCTTCTTCTCGTTTGTTATCACCTTCTGGTTATATACTTAGTCTCATTTCTATGATCACGGGTTCCAACATTGGTGGGATGACATATGTTCCTTTCCATCTATATCCTCGCATGACGAATCCGACCGACCGTTGTTCCTTTCCATACTTATCCAATTTTATGGACGCGCTTGCCGGGTTGGCACTTTCGAACTATGCTTCTTCTTGTTCCGTGATATACATGTTGAACTCAAAACTTCCTTCATCTACAATTCCACCACAGACTCCTCAAACTCACAAGCTTCATTCTACTACGGTTCACAAATATTTCAAAGTACCTGTCGCTACCTTCCATCCCCACTAACTTCTTGTCATTCCTAATATACATTTGTTATGCTCTTACTAGTGAAAAATGAACACAATGGTATGAAACAATTGGCATCCAGCCCTCCGCAATATACAAATTGACTACCGGGTTCACATCTTGTACTCAAAATTTCTGTGATCTACAATTCCACCGCGAAATCCTTAGTCCTTTTTCCCTTTTATTCTTCCTGTGTATTATGGCTTTCTGGTTATATACTTAGTCTCCTTTCTATGATCGTGGGTTCCATCATTAGCGGGCTGACATATCTTTATCTCCATATATATAATCACATGAAAAATCCGACTGACCGTTGTTACTTTCCATACTTGACGAATTTTATGGCCTTGGTTGTCGGTTTGGAAGTTTCGAACTCGGTTGCTTCTTGTTCTATGATGTACATATTGCACTCAAAAATTCTATGATCTACAGTTCCACTGCAGACTCCTCAAACTCACAAGCTTCACCCTACCACAGTTCACAAATGTTTCAAAGTATCTGTCACTGCCTTCCATCCCCACTAACTTCTTGTCCTTCCTAATATACATTGGTTATGCTCTTACTAGTGACTCTTGCTAGTGACAGTTGCACACACTGATACGAAATAGTTGGAATCCGGCCCTCCGCAATATACAAATTGAATACCGGGTTCCAACATCGTCCCTTCTTCCATGTTATAGATTATGAATTCAAATGTTTCGAATGATACAATTTGACCATCGAGGCCTCACGTCTTCTGGGGAGACCTTGTCATGCTAATTTGGATCTTCCTGTTGACGGGTTCACGAAATATCCAATTCTCAGTCAATGTTTCGCGTTGGCGCATTCGAACTCTTTTGCTTCTTGTTCTTTGATATACATATTTCACTCAAAATTTCCATGATTTACAATTTCATAGCAGACTCCTTAGTCCTTTTTCCCTTTTCTTCTTCACATGTATTATCTCTTTGTGGTTATATACTTAGTCTCTTTTCTATGATCACGAGTTCCAATGTTGGCAGGATGACATATCTTCATCTCCATCTATATCTTCACATGACGAATCTGACCGACCGTTGTTCCTTTCCATACTTAGCTAATTTTATGGCCGCAGTTTTCGGGTTAGCACTTTCGAACTCTGCTACTTCTTGTTCTGTGATATAAATATTGCACTCAAAATTTCCCTGATTTACAATTCCACTGCGGACTCCTTAGTCCTTTTTCCCTTTTATTCTTCCCATGTATTATCGCTTTGTGGTTATATACTTAGTCGCTTTTCTATGATCGGCGGTTCCAACATTGGTGGGTTGACATATCTTCATCTCCATCTATATCCTCACATGACGAATCCGACCGACCGCGGTTCGTTTCCATACCTAGCCAATTTTATGGCCGCGATTTTTGGGTTGGTGCTTTCGAACTCTACCGCTTCTTGTTATGTGCTATACATCGTGCACTCAAAACTTTCGTGATCTACAATTCCACCGCGGAATCCTCAAACTCGCAAGCTTCACTCTACCACAGCTCACAAATGTTTCAAAGTATTTGTCGATGCCTTCCATCCCCACTAACTTCTTGTCCTTCCTGATATACATTAGTTATGCTCTTTCTAGTGGTATACAAATTACACTCTGGACTGTCCTATCATACCCTTTTCGGTGTTACGCATATTGCACTCAAACATTTGTGAGACATACAATTTGACCCTCGCGCCCTCACCTCCAACGGTTGTACCTTGTAACCCTATTTTGAAGCTTCTTTTTCCCATACCCGCGACCTCTGTACTTTCTTAGTATGCAATTAGAAACCTTTCATGGTAATAGTTGACGATGCAGGAACCCTCAAAATTTTCATTAATGAGAGAAACGCTCGAGGAGATCTCCCATTATTACACATTAAAGCAATATCTACGAAGAGTTATATTGTCCCTTCTGATTGTTCATCTCAAACACGCGTCGTCGTGTTGTCCCACTCAAGAAATATACAATGCTTAATCGCTCATTGTCGTATCCGCCATGTTTTCATTTATACGTATGCAATTACTATTGTTTAATGTTAACAAGGCATGATGCAACAGTCATCCAAATTGTCATTAATGAACGAAAGTCTCGAGGAGATATCCCATTCACACGCATTGGACCAATATTTGCACATGGTTATGTTATCCCTTCCAACTTTTCATTTCATTCATTGTCTGGAGAAAACAAACACTCTTGTAGACTTATGGCAGCAGGTCGACAACAGTTTTGTGGAGATACAGTAAATATCTTCGGACTTCAGGACCAAAACTTCTAGTGGTCCAGGGCATACTTTTACTATTCATCCCATTCTGCCCAGAATGAAGTGATTTGGACCTCTGGAATCGCTCATGTAGGTTGTGTCCCTGAGGTTTTTAACTGTAAGTATGTGGTCTCTTGGTGCACCGAAAAATATATTCCAATCCAAATAATTATTCCATTGTGCGACCATTATCTTGTTTCTTTGTCACCTCAGATCTTCCGCAAGATGCTAAATTTGTCGGAGCCAACAATGGCGTTCAAAGAACAAGACTATAAGTAGTTCCTAGAAAAACATGATAATGGGTTGGACATCTTAGCTGAGTTCCTCAAAGACCCGACAACAGTTCCTGAAGATATCACAAAGTTGCAGGTAAGTTCATTTAGAAATCCATTCCTGGAAATTGCTTGGTTGTTTACAAGACTAACGGGATAGGCATCCAAGGCAAGGATTTCCCATATAATTATTTATATTTTGTACTTCATAGTCAAGGAACAATTCATTTTCGATTGGGAGAAGCTAATTTCCATTGAGATCTGTTCCAAGTTGTCACGATTCAAAGAATTGAATAAATTTTATATTTCATCCTACTTGATTTTCGCAATAGTGCATTGTTGTCCGTTTCCAAAAATTTCTCTTTCCAATAAAATAAACTGTGGATTCGACCCCGTAACATTCTGGTACCAGGCCCTGTGGAGGCACAAGGCCTCCCATTGTTTTTATGAAGTTTTTAATGGCTTTGTCTCAGTTTTCAAAGATTTATTGTTAGGGAAGGATGCTCTGTGGATGTCTATCCAAGAAACCACGTTTTTGAACAAGAAGGGCACACTTGAACAAAAGGAAAATCACAGTGTACTCATGATCTTTGGCTCTAAGGAAAATCCTGCTTTCCTTCCATGCCACATCACGCACAAGATGTTTGTTGCAGAAATAACAAGGAAGTACAACCACTGATTGCATTTTTTCCATGACAAGAAAAAAAAATAGTTCATTCCTTTGCCTTGGAAAGTCGGAGACTTCGTGTGTAGAAACGTCAACAAGATTGAAGAATTGGTCATCCATTTCAAGAAATTGAACCTAATGTATGTTGAAAGGATAAAAGGGTTCGACCCTAATGGGATTTTTCGAAGAACATTTACTGGCAATTGGCTTTAATATCTCTTTTATCCATAGACACCTGACCAAAGACAGGGACAGTGATGACAACAATCCTGCTTCTGGTGATTGCAACGTAGAGACATTGCAAAGCACGACTGAATTGTACAGACAACAGGGAAAAGTATTCGGTGAGAAGAGTGTCCAACCCCCTGCCAACACTCCCAAGAGAATGACATCACAAAGTATCACTTCAACGACCCAACCCAGTAAGAAAGCAACCCAGAAAACTTTGAAAGAAGGAGGAGATAAGAACCCTCCTCGCATAAAAATTGATAGTTCTCACAAAATTCCACTAACGAAGAAGAGAAAAAAAAATGCAAGGCAGGCAGACGAACCCGAAATTGAAAGTGAATAGGTGAAACTTGAAATTGAAACTAAGCACATGCACAAAATTGGTTCGTCCGCAGTGGAAATAACTGAGACCAATTTTTTTTTACGAAAATGAATCCTTCATATTCCAGAGCATTGTTTTTGACAACCAAACTAAAAGTATGGTCATTGAAAAGAGATATGTAACAAACAGGAAAGGAAAATCTCGCATAAATATTAACTTTAGGAAAATGCAGTCATCCCAAATCTCCCTATTTCACCAAGTAACCGGTGATTCTCTTCATGATTCCATTGGATGAATTGAAGTGGAAAATGCCAGACTGAAAGACCGCCTCAACAAATTTGAGCAGGCTTTCATTGCGACCCTAGAATTTGCCAGTCCTTTAGAAAAAATCGTGCCTGCTAACACTTCACCCAAGATGAAATTATCATCTACCCTCCTTGCATGCTCTAGAGCCCTTTTAGAGAATAGAATCAACAAAATAATGCATCTAGTTACTGAAGCCTGGGAAACATCGCAAAATTTAGTTTCCTTCCGAAAGAAGGCAAATTATTTTCTCGAACATTTAGAGACGAATTTAAAAAATGATCAACAATTCTGTGAACAGGTGCTGACCCATTTTTCCAACCATGTCGTCAACACATCGGAACTTAAAAGAAGACAAGAGAAACTCCCCTCCCCAAAGCGGACCAAAAAAGTAAAAGCATGCTGGCAAAAGAAAGTTAAGAATTTGGAGCTCATTGTTGAATCATGTAAACAAGCCATATTAGAAAAGGAAGATTTATTCACAAGCCTAATCCAAATAAACTTAGCTGGAAGTACCAACGAGTTTCAATGCCCAAACTTAATTCTCAAACCCTTGGCAATGACCAAATAATCCTTCCATGAACAACTTGATATTTTAAAGGTGTTTTCCTTCGAAACGTTTTACGACATAGTTGAACATCGTTTAGATGAACTCGAGCGCTGGGTATTGGACTATGCGGCACACAATGAACAAATTGAATAGAGTCTGCATAGTATTTCAATGGATCTAAGTAAATTAGAAAACAACCTTTACGACATAGAAATCCAAGATGAAATCAACACGGCCCCCATGAGAAGCTACATCGAATAATGGTTCCAATAGAGAATGGATAACCTCGTCCAAGAAGGGAAACAATTGATTGACACGACTCCATTGACCATCGACAAAAACAACACAAATGCATCGGCTTCATAGTAATTCTATATTGGCATCTTGTTTTCTTTATCAATCCAGTTTAAGTCTATATTGTCATCTTGTTTTCTTTATCAATCCAATTATTACCTCTTTAAATAGAAAACTTTAACCAAAAACTCATAACTTCCAATTTCTTCTTTTCAGGTCTTCCTCTCTACCATCGCGCACTTATTCTTTCGGCATTCCTAATTCTTGTACTTATTTATTTTTATGGTTCGCGGGAGCCCCAATCCGAATATATATGACAAACACATTTAAATTTCCAGAAATATGTAACAAACATTATTAATTTTTGATAAATTTCAAAGAAAACTGATTCAGGGATGCCTTTATTGTATGTTAAATTTTGGGTTTCCAGGAACCTTTGTTGTTTGTTCCAAAGAAAACTAATTCGGGAATGCTACATTTTTTTGTGTCCTATTGTATGCTAATTTTTTTTTGTCCACTAACCTTTGTTGATGTAACATATGTTACTACTTTCAAAGAAAACTAATTTGGTGATGTCTTTGTTGCACAACGTTGTTACTATTCTATTGTATGCTAAATTTTTGGTGTCCACGAACCTATAATTTGATAAATTTCAATTTTTTTGTGTCCATAAGCCTTTCTTTTAAAGCAAACTAATTCGAGAATGCTATTTTTTTGTGTTTTTGTCCACGAACCTATGTAACAGACGTTATTACTATTCTATTTTATGATTTTAAATGTTGATGTAATTTCCAGAAATATGCAACATACATTATTAATTTTTGATAAATTTCAAAGAAAACTGATTCGGAAATGCCTGTGCAGGAACCTTTGTTGTTTGTTTCAAATAAAACTAATTCAAGATGCTAGATTTTTTGTGTTCTATTGTATGCTAAAAAAAAATTCTCTAGGAACCTTTGTTGATCTAACAAACGTTATTACTTTCTAAGAAAACTAATTCGGGAATGCTTTTCTTCCACGACATTGTTACTATTCTATTGTATGCTAAATTTATGGTGTCTAGGAACCTATAATTTCATAAATTTCAATTTATTTTGTGTCCAGGAGCCCTTGTTTTAAAGAAAACTAATTTGGGAATGATAAATTTTTTGTGTCCAAGAACCTTTTAAATGTTCTTGCATGACGTTGTTACTATTCTATTGTGTGTTAAATTTATGATGAACCTTTCTTGCAGAACGTTGTTACTATTCTATTGTATGCTAAATTAATGGTGTCCAGGAACCTATAATTTGATCAATTTCAATTTCTTTTGTGTCTAGTAGCCCTTGTTTTAAAGAAAACTAATTTGGGAATGCTAATTTTTGTGTGTTTTTGTCCACGAACCTATGTAATAGACGTTATTACTATTCTATTGTATGCTAAAATTTTTGTGTCCAATAACCTTTTAAATGTTGATGTAACAAACATTCTTACTAAGAACCTTATTATCTTATCATTATTGTAAACAATTTTTTTTTTGTCCAAGCTCCTTTTAAATCTTTCCTGTACTATCAAACTTAGATACTAGGTTTTATGTTTTTTTCCACAAACCTATGTAATAGACGTTATTACTATTCTATTGTATTCTAAATTTTTTGTGTCCAAGAACCTTTTAAATGTTGATGTAACAAATGTTCTTACTAGGAACCTTATTATCTTATTATTATTGTACACATATTTTTTTTTGTCTAGGCTCCTTTTAAATCTTTCCTGTACTATCAAACTTAGATACTAGGAAACTTTCTTGATGTACCACACATTACTAATTTTTGATAAATTTCAAATTAAACTAATTCAGGAATATTAAATTCTGCACGAATACCACATGTATTTCAACTTGCTACCCACATGTCTGTAATCGATCGCATTTATTCCTATTCCAACCTCACTAAGACTACGCTACCATGCAACACTTGTTTTCTTTGTTATGAGAATAAATATTATATTACTTGAAATATTGACAATTTCTCCCACCCTTTTGAGTATACAATATAACTCTTATAATATCAATAATTTTTCATCCCACTTTGAGTATACAATATATCTCTTATAATAATAATAATCTATTTTTAAGATCATGACCAAACCACACCAAATTGGTGTATGAGACCCCTTATTTGTGAGACAAAAGTTATAATATCAATAACTTTTCATCCCACTTATATTTTTCAATCACTTTTCATCCACTTGTATTTCCTTTTTCTTGAACATGAATATAATTATAATATTACATGATATTTTCATCAACTTGTTTTCTTGTATTTTTCAATCACTTCTCATCCACTTGTGTTTTCCTTTTATTTGACCATGGATATAATTATAATATTACATTATCTTTTCATCAACTTGTTTTCTTCGTTTTGAGATTGTGTGTAATATTACTCAAAAGTTAGGCAATGTGGAGATTTTAATCTTCACTTATCATTAGGCTTTTTATTCATCGATATTTAAATATCCACTAGTCGTTGAGCTTTTTATTCAATTCTCTTTCTTTCTTGAATAGGTATGATGTTACTTTTGATTTTACTGTGAATGATTATTGATGTTATTTTAAATGTTGGTAATGTTATTTTATTCAAAATGTTGTATTCTAAAATAATTTTTATTTATAAAATAATAGAATATTTTTTTATTTTATCAAATAATAATTTTTAAGAAGGAATGAAATGTGATGTGGTACATTTAAAATTTTAAGTCTGTTAATTTTTTATACTTTTTAATTATTAATTTATATATTTATTAAATTATATATAAAATTTTAAAAAATAATAATTATTTATATATAAAAATCTATATAAATAAATAAATAATAGTATTACAAAATAATAAATTGATAATTAATAACTAATATAAAAGAAAAAATTAAAAAACTTATCTCAATATGGAAATAAGTAAACAAATAAAACATGATCTTAAAAGAAAAGAAAAAAGAAAACTATATCTAAAATAATCATGAGGATGACCCTTCTTATTTTAGAAAAACACTCATGAACACGACCTCCAACTATTTATTATGAAAACTCTTTGATTCATACCAAATCAAGAGAACGAATCCAACCCCGCTATATTAAGCATTATTCGCAATACTCGAGAATAAATAAAGGTTTTTATGTAAACAAATCATTTTGGGAAGTTGGGATTTTTGAATTCTTATTTCCATATATGAAGTAACGATAAAATCACTTCAATTTGAAAGTAAATGGGAACTTACATTTAGAGTCTCTATATAATGGATGATATCATTTCAAAATCCACTAAAAATAAAATAGATATTAAAAGATTTTCTAAAAATATATAAAAAGGTGATTAAGGTGGTTATAAGATTTCTTAAAAATATATAAAAAATGATTAAGGTGGTTAAAAGATTTCGGTTATGGATGAAATTTATTATACTAAGATTTTTTCTAAAATATGTATAAAAAAGTGATTAAGGTGGTTAAAAGATTTTGGTCATGGATGAAATTTATTCCAATCTTGTTAGGGTAATTAAAACTTTTGATATTAAGTTTCTTTAGGTAAGTTGTCATCTAGGTAATATATGCTCAATATGTTATAGGTGAAGGGTGATCTATTCTTATAGGTTGTGGGATGAGTTATTAGATGTTTCACACCCCTCATATAGTACCAGCTCCACTTACTTAGATGCCACTACCTCTTATTGAGATAGTGGCTTGTATCATCATCTTGGGGTGATTTTGGCCCTTGATTAGTTATGATGATTTATAGTTTAGGATATTCCAGATTTGCTATAAATATAGGAGGTTGGATGCTTTGTAATCGAATGAGACACATATAGATAGAGAGGAAGGTTGAGTTTATGTGGAAATCATATCTAGACTCATTTATAATTTGGGATAAAACCTAAAATTTCAACAACCCATGGATAAGAGGTCATGCACCCATAAACATGTAATGTGTTAGCCAACCATTTTCTCATTGTAGAATGCCTTGTAGGATGGTGTTGACTAGGGATCTATTCCATTTGTTATAAAATATCATTTTCACGTATGGAAATTATATTTTGGAGACATTTGGCATATTGGTTTTTGTAGTGATTGCGGGCTAGACTTGTTTGCATCTTTGATATCCTTTTCAAGTGGACTCATATTGTCTTAGACAATTGTTGATGTGTTTTCCCAACACCCATTTGATTGGGGTGCATACATGAACCTATGTCACTCTCAAATGGAGACCAAAATTTTGAAATTTGGAAAGTACAAGATAACCTTCACTTACTTATCATGAAGACCCAACAAGTTTTTAAATATTTCAGAATCAATTTTAATGTTACAGTTCTTCACGGTAGAGCCAACGAGGATGGTTTCTCTTTAGAATGAAAGAGGAAAAAGAAAAGGATACCAAAAAGAAGGAAATTTATCGTTTTCATCCTCTCATTGGATATCCCTATGTTTCAACTTCATCCAACATTTCAAAAAATCCAAAATAGAGGTCATGTTCCCAAAATATTGACAATTTTATCCCACATTTTGCAATACCCCAACGCTTAGTCATTTTTATGATTTAACACTTAGTTGACTATTTTCATGCTAAATGACCCTATTCCTCTCTATACTACTTTCTTATACTTATTCAACCCAAACACTTAGATATTTTCTCATTTGTTTTTCTAAGTTTTATCCCCCTTCCCCCTTCTTTGGCACATTTGGACATGTGGCAATGAAGTAGACCTACGAACGGTTCCATGGATCTCTCTCTACTTCAAACAAAAACACTATGGAGGAATTTTTTTTGTAAATGTATTATGAGTACCCTCCCACAATTCATGTGGGATAAATAAGGCATATTTGCAAATGAAGGGCTAAGGATTCACGTGAAGAATAGATCAACGGTTGTTGAGTGTCTATCTTCATAAGGCCATAACTTGAGTTCCCAATGTCCAAATTGAGAAAACAAGAGCTTTTTGAAAAGGTAGAGACACAAAGAACAAGTTGCAAATGGTTTCCATGGATGTAATGATAGGTATCATTCTCTAAAAAATTAAAATACAGTCGTGACTATTTCTTTCTTGACAACTAATTATTTTTGGAAAATGGTTTATTAAAAGAAATTTATGAAACTTCTAAAGTGGGTCTCAGTTAGGGGAAAAAATATCTAAGTTCACATGTACCAAGGGACCTAATATTTCATTGCACAAAGGGGAAAAAACCATAATCATAAAGAAGTTCCAATAAGATGAAGATAATATTATAAAGGAAAATGAGATATTTTCACTCTCGGTGAAGCAAAACATAACAATTCCATTGTTAAAAGAGTATATCAAAGAGTGGCTCAAGAGTTAATTGAAACAAATAATTGATCCAAGAAGAGATTGAACCGAAAAGAATCAAGTTCCAGTTATATATATATGAAGGCTCAATAAAGACTCAAAGAGAGAGAGAGAGAGAGAGAGAGAGAGAGAGAGAGAGAGAGAGAGAGATACACCCATCATTCCACTTTCATTTTTGTGAGTACACTCATTTTGTAATCATTTCCCTTATTTCGTCCCAATCTTTGGTCATTCGGCTTCATAGGATTATTGTTTACTTATAAAGTCGATCCTTGACTGTGTTTCTTTAATTCTTCTAGGTTAGCTCTGTTATATATGGTCCACGAGAGCTCCATCCCAATCTAATAAGATGAACACATTCCTTTAATCGTTTAAGTATCAAGAATATTATGTAGTGTTGTTGCACACATTTTATTTCAAATTGAACATCAATTTGTAATATTTTTTTACTCTTGCAGAGAGCTATTCCAGGAGTTCATAACTTTTGTGATTTATGACTTTTATATAAGCATGATATCTCGAGTGTGTTTCTCCTATACATCTTATGATATTAAATGAATGAAATAATTTAAATCTCTCCGATTGTTTTGGACCACCAATCAATTTTATGTCTTATGAGATTTTCTTCGAATATCTTTCCTCAGTACACAAATGAATGGATTTGATGGAATGGATGTAGTTATTTTGTATATTTTAAGCGAGGTTATTATTTTTCTATTATAAATTATTTTCTATTATTTAGTTATTTTACCACCTGGTCCACTCACATATGTATATGATATGAATGCTTAATTTTATCATGGAATAAGTATATTGAAATCTGAGTGAGATAGAGGACTACCACTTCTATAAAAAAGTAGAGGGGATCTTAATAACTTCATGAATAATACCCTAGGAGGTTGACTCTAGTCCCTAACAGGAAAAGAGATCAACAATAATGTATTGATGACCATTGTGGTATTTGCTTCTCTTTTTTGAAGAACTTAGTCTAGATTTTTATGATAGCACCACTTGATGCTTGAAGCATTATAATAGTTATCATATTCTAGAGTTGTTTTTGGCTTTAACACAATCATTAGAGCCCTTTGTTGATATGATTTTTTTTTCATTA
The DNA here is from genome assembly GCA_009831015.1 of Picea engelmannii. Lineage (NCBI taxonomy): Eukaryota > Viridiplantae > Streptophyta > Pinopsida > Pinales > Pinaceae > Picea > Picea engelmannii. The sequence goes on along the minus strand of ML785696.1, from coordinate 427,477 downwards.
GATCAAGCTTCACTTCCTTTGGCTTGTCATCTTTTAGAGATTGTCTATTGGCCACATTATGGGACTTCACCTACCTTTCATGTTCATCTACTTTTGTTTTCCATCATAAAATAAATGTGTCAAATCCTAACTTGTACATGGGTACCTATCATGGACTTGTTTGTGAGGACCCATCTTGATGATTGTTTTCTTTGATGGATTTATTTTTGGTGCACCTCTTTCTATACCTTTGGAAATATAATCTAAATAGTGGATTTTGGTTCACTTGTGTAGATATTCTTAGAGTGTCACTAGGAATTTATCTCCATGATTGTGCACAACATAGTCTTCCAGTTCTTGGAGCGAGCCACTTTAGAGTGTTTCTTAATTAGGATGATCAACATTGTTGTCACCTTCAGATCATATCTTTATTTTTTCCATCATCTGTGTGACATCCATTGCCATCATCTACATCCACCCAATACAACATTGTGTGAGAATGGTGTGCAATAATTCATCAAGTGATTCTTTATGATTCACCATTTTGTTTGAGATCAACTTTTCTTCATAGTGAGCCTTGTACAGAGAATTGGTTCCTATTTTGACTCGGTAGTTGCAACAATTAGCTACCCATGCAATCCAACAAGATGAATTGCCAACCATAGAGACACTCATTTTATGTTGTTTTTCTTGATTTTACACGAGTACTTGATTGGGCCTTTGTGTTGATATTCATTTTAGAGGATCGATATATTTTTTACTCTTTTCTAAGTTGCACTTAAGGGGGGTTGTTGTTGTATTGACACTTTTTTATGTTAATTTTACTTAGGTAAGTTGTCATCTAGGTAACTATCCTCAACATGTTATAGGTGAGTGGTGATCTACTCTCATAGGTCATGGGATGAGTTATTTGATGTTTCACATTCCTCATTAGTACCACCGCCACTTGTTTAGATTCCTCTTTATGCATACCCACTACCTCTTACTCAAATAGTGGCTTGCATCATAATCCACATGTAGCCACTTAGGGAAATCCCAACCCTTGATTAGTTATGATATTATATGGCTTAGGATACTCCATCTTTGTTATAAGTGTTGGAAGTTGCATTCTTCGTAATTGAATGAGACACAGAGGAATATTGAGTTTATTTGAAAATCATGTTTAGTTTCATTTATGATTTGGGGTAAAACCCAAATTTCAACATATCCCTCCTCTTTCTTATGATGGGTGTGGAATAGAGAACCATTCATAATGTAACCCATCTAGGCACATCACAGGTAACAAGTCCAACATTATATTATGTAGAGAGAGTCCCATTTGGCTTTTCTCCTTTGATAAAAAATAGAGGATAACTCGAGTTTCCTACCATTATCACCAAATATGCAACCTATAGAAATCTAGGTTTGAATAGGGTCAAAAATGAGCTTAGTCTCCATACATAGCTAATAGAACAACACCCAATATTTATATATATTACTATATACTAAAATACAAGAAGAATATTTTATATAGACCAAATCAAGAGAGGCCTAACTCACAATTGGATGGTATTCCAATTGGGAAAAGAAGGTACACAATTTGGTAGATAAGGTATAATGTCTTGGAATATAATCACTAGCCTACATAAGTTTAACCATTGTTTACATACACTAACACTCCCCTTAAGAGAAAGGTAGGGAGTAAACAAAATAAGACAAAAAATGGGTCCCAGCAACAAGGTCTTCTAAGGTACCCAAACACAAACTCTCATAAGTGGAGAAAATGAGAAAATCTTGTAGGAAAAAACCTCTCCCCAAAAAGAGAAAAACAACATGAAAAACATGTGAAGGAAGGAGGACTCAAGAGGATCCCTAGAAGGAACTAACACCATGTTGTAAAGGACTTAGTGTTGAAAGTGAAGAAGATCCCACAAAGATGCATTGAAGGGAAAGAGCAATGAAGATGTAGATGTTAAAAGCTCCAATCAAGAATTATGACCAAAAATAAAAAGAGGAGGGCCACGTAACCTCGAAGTACATGGATTAATTCCAAGGAACAAGACAATTTGTTGTAGAGGAACAAGAATGACAAACACTAATGACTACCACATGAATACTCCAGACAAATAGGCATTGGTTAGGAACCAAAACAAAGGCTTCAAATGTAAGTAAACACCTTCAAACATTAAAAGAGCAATGGAGTATGTAGATTTGGAAAGCTCTAAACAAAAAATATGTCTAGAACTCCAAAGAGAGCTAAGCAACTAGGAAACACCATCAAACATTCACATAAGAACTCCAAGTAGCAAATTTAAAATTCCTCAGGAGGAGATAATCAAATGCACTCAACATATAGATAGAGAGGAATATTGAGTTTTTATGGAAAATCATGTTTAGTCTCGTTTATGATCCATGTTAAAACTTGAATTTCAACATGGTATAAGAGAATGCACTCCTTTCACTTTGCCTTTATTTTTGTGTGAGCATATTTAGCTCTGTTTGCTCTCTTGCTTGGTTTTGGCATTGGAGACCATGCTTTTTGGGTACCCTTGGCCCATTAGATTTGGCATGCCTAGTTTATGAGAGATGTTTTCATGATTATAGATCTAATCTGCTGAAGTGTACATTCAGAGCATGCCTCCTCCGACAATTCATCATAACTGTCTATGATCATCTCATTGAGACATTCCGTCAAACACTTCATGTGCATCCTTGAAAATGCAGAACACGACTACATAAGCAATATCCCCAAGATGAAACCTTGCTTTAATCGTTGCCATCAACTATGTCCCACCGCCCTTTCTCCTCAACGTCCAAGAGCCTTTCAAACGCATAGGGTTTTTCCTCCTCATGAACATAGTGCCAAAACCTCAGCTCCCTTGCAGACTCTACTTCTCTGCGTGCAAATGACAATCTTCCCTTAGCTCTCACAGACATTCACCCGGCCACATTCACCCGGCCTCAGCTCTGAATACCACTTGTAGATCCCACTTGTTGGGATCTATGTGCAAACATAATATTAATGAAGAGAGAGAAAATAAGAGAAGAAAAACCATCACAGATAGCATAAAGAAGAATAAAAATGGGCTCAAGGGCTTCTTCATTTAAACAAGAGATTCTCGAGATTTATAATAAAAGCCAAACTCTTGAATGACTTCCGCCCTAACAAACGTAAGTGCAAAGTGTGTTGTAACATCCCAACAAACTATCCCTTTAAGCAAATGAGAATTATCAAAATTAAAAATAAAAATAAAAAAAAATCACAATGAATAGCATGGTCAATAGCATAAAAGAAAGAGGCATAAAAGAGCCCAATCGTGGTCCAATTCCATGACACAATTAACCTAACATGGTTTTGTATGCCTCAAAATATTCTAAATTCTGAGTCACTTTAAAGTGGATACATTAAAATAAACACTACGTTGAGTTCAATTCATGGTTCTGACTCTCACCGAGCAAATGTTCAAGCCAATGTTGTTAAGTTTATACACATTAATTCCTCAAAGAATAAGATCTGCTTGGTTGGCTTATCTTGCACAGAATTAAATGACCTCACCCTCAATGAAGATAGCCACGGAGCTACCTTCCAAGTTTCAAAATTGTTCAGAGTTATTCTTGATATAAATAGTGCCGGATGAAAAATAACCCTAGAAATAGTTGTTTCATGACCGTTTATTTACAGTTTATCGTCAAATTCAAATTATACAGATCCGCGAAATGGTTACTAGAAGAGTGGGAACTCGAATTGGAAGAAAACGTAAATCGTAGAATGACAAAATTTTGATAACGCGATTGGAATTTGAAGCCTATGCCTTTCCTAAGCCCAACGAAATTTTGATAAGGCCGGCGTCCGTACTTTCCCTAAGCCGCAGCCTACGAAAGTTTGAAAATACGTTAAATCATTTTTTCACCGTCAAAAATATTAAAATGAGTAAAAAAGGTTGAAACGGATAATTTCAAACCTTCTTCCACCTAACATCAGTTGTAAATGCCCGCTCGGATATAATTAAGTTTCATTCATCCTGAGCTGACACATGAACTATAGCAATTGAAATCCCAACACCCACAGAGAAAAGAATCATTACAATGCTCACGGTGCGCATCATTAAACAGACTATTGAATATTATATATTAACTAACAGAGATGATTTAAACAGAAGTGACAGATCGAGGAAAATAAATCTCTAATCAACATATATTTATTATATTTCTATTACGTGGGCTTTGAGAACGAAAG
>ML785696.1:397390-414482 GCA_009831015.1 Picea engelmannii | reverse complement strand
CCAAATATAAAGTAACGATAAAATCACTTCAATTTGAATGTAAATGGGAACTTACATTTAGAGTCTCTATATAATGGATGATATAATTTCAAAATCCACTAAAAATAAAATATATATTAAGATTTTCTAAAAATATATAAAAAAGGTGATTAAGGTGGTTATAAGATTTCCTAAAAATATATAAAAAAGTGATTAAGGTGGTTAAAAGATTTCGGTTATGGATGAAATTTATTATACTAAGATTTTTTCTAAAATATGTATAAAAAAGTGATTAAGGTGGTTATAAGATTTCCTAAAAATATATAAAAAAGTGATTAAGGTGGTTAAAAGATTTTGGTCATGGATGAAATTTATTCCAATCTTGTTAGGGTAATTAAAACTTTTGATATTAAGTTTCTTTAGGTAAGTTGTCATATAGGTAATATATGCTCAATATGTTATAGGTGAAGGGTGACCTATTCTTATAGGTTGTGGGATGAGTTATTAGATGTTTCACACCCCTCATATAGTATCACCTTCACTTACTTAGATGCCACTACCTCTTATTGAGATAGTGGCTTGTATCATCATTCAGTTGTAGTCACTTGGGGTGATCTTGGCCCTTGATTAGTTATGATGATTTATAGTTTAGGATACTCCAAATTTGCTATAAATATAGGAGGTTGGATATTTTGTAATTGAATGAGACACATATAGATAAAGAGGAAGGTTGAGTTTATGTGGAAATCATATCTAGACTCATTTATAATTTGGGCTAAAACCTAAAATTTCAACAACCCATGGATAAGAGGTCATGCACCCATAAACATGCAACGTGTTAGCCAACCATCTTCTCATTGTAGAATGCTTTGTAGGATGGTGTTGACTAGGGATCTATTCTATTCGTTATAAAATATCATTTGCATGTATGGAAATTATATTTTGGAGACATTTGGCATATTGGTTTTTGTAGTGATTGCGGGCTAGACTTGTTTGCATCTTTGATATCCTTTTCAAGTGGACTCATACTGTCTTAGACATAGATGATTTTAGGGGCGAAATTTCGCCCATGGGCGAAATTTAGGGGCTTCCAATTTTTATTGGGCGAATTTTTTGTATTAAAGTGATTTTTTAAAACTTATATCATTAGCCCGTAATTTATTTTAGGGGAAAAATCGTGTACAGGGTTAGCCCTTGTTTTTAGGGGAGATAGAGGGAAAAAATTATATTTCGCCCCTAAAATTTGGAGGGACAAGCTTCCATTAGCCAAATTTCTAGAAGTATGGGAATTTTTGATAGCTTCTTCGCCCAGGCATTTGGTAAAATCGAGGTTTATGGTTTAATTCGTCCAGATTTTGTGGTATGGGCACTGGGTAGCTACATTTTGGCCCTCCCACCTCGTATAAATTGGTATAAATTGTATGGCATCAGGTTAAAATCATAGCTTTGTTACTTGTCTGGTTCGTTCGTGAGAACTACAGAGTCTACTAAAATCCCCAAGGCCCGATTTACATATATTGAATTTTCGAGTTTATTTCCCGAACGGAATTTGGAAAGAGGGCAAGCCGCAAGAGATGCTAGTGGACCATGGTGGAGCCACCTGTTCAGAGCAGAAGAAAGTTAGAAACTAGAATTTGTTACAGTTATTAGCCTGGTGGTCCGTGGAGCCGCCAGTGCAGTGTTCAGAGAAGAAGAAACTTGGAAGGTTCCGCGCGAGGGCTTTAATTTGGTAATTGAAGTTTATTCCTTTTGGTGTGCACTGTCTCCTCACCTCATTAGGACTTGTTTGAAATTTGCCAAGAGCTGTCATTGATTTACTTGCACTTTTTCAAACACTATTATTCCAAAACTTGCTGGAGTATCTTGTATTTCTATGTTAAACTTTTTTGCAACATTGTATAAATTCTGACCAGGCAGTCACCTTTAGTCAGCGTTGGCGAGCTCACATATCTTCATCTCTATCTATATCCTCACATGACAAATCCAACTGACCGCAGTTCGTTTCCATACTTAGCCAATTTTATGGCCACGATTGTCAGGTTGGTGCTTTCGAACTCTATCGCTTCTTGTTCTGTGTTATACAATGTGCACTCAAAACTTTTGTGATCTACAATTCCACCGCGAACTCCTCAAACTTTCAAGCTTCACTCTACCACGACTCACAAATGTTTCAAAGTATTTGTTGATGCCTTCCATCCCCACAAACTTCTTGTCCTTCCTGATATACATTAGTTATGCTCTTGCTGGTGATATACAAATTTCCCTCTGGACTGTCCTATCATACCCTTTTCAGTGTTACGCGTATTGCACTCAAAAATTTCTGAGACATACAATTTGACCCTCGTGCCCTCACCTCCAACAGTTGTACCTTGTAACCCTATTTTGAAGCTTCTTTTTCCCGTACCCACGACCTCCGTACTTTCTTAGTATGCAATTAGAAACCTTTCATGGTAACATTTGATGATGCAAGAACCCTCAAAATTGTCATTAATGAGATAAATGCTCGAGGAGATCTCCCATTATTACACATTAAACCAAGATCTACGGAAAGTTATATTGTCCCTTCCGATTGTTCATCTCAAACATGTGTCATCGTGTTGGCCTGCTCAAGAAATATACAATGCTTAATCGCTCATTGTCGTATCCACCACGTTTGCATTTCTATGTATGCAATTACTATTTTTTAATGTTAACAAGGCATGATGCAACAGTCGTCCAAATTGTCATTAATGAACGAAAGTCTCGAGAAGATCTCCCATTCACACGCATTGGACCAATATTTGCACATGGTTATGTTATCCCTTCCAACTTTTCATTTCATTCATTGTCTGGAGCAAACAAACATTCTTGTAGACTTATGGCAACAGGTCGACAACAATTTTGTGAAGATACAGTAAATATCTTTGGACTTCAGGACCAGAAATTCTAGTGGTCCAAGGCATACTTTTACTATTCATCCCATTCCACCCATAATGAAGTGATTTGGACCTCTGGAATCGCTCATGCAGGTTGTGTCCCTGAGGTTTTTAACTGTAAGGATGTGGTCTCTTGATGCACCGAAAAATATATTCCAAGCCAAAGAATTATTCCACTGTGCGACCCTTCTCTTATTTCTTTGTCACCTTAGGTCTTTCGCAAGATGGTAAATTTGTCGGAGCCAACATTGATATTCAGAGGACAAGACTATAAGAAGTTCCTAAAAAAACATGATAATGGGTTGGACATCTTAGCCAAGTTCCTTGAAGACCCGACAATAGTTCCTGAAGATATCACAAAGTTGTAGGTAAGTTCATTTAGAAATCCATTCTAGGAAATTGCTTGGTTGTTTACAAGACTAACGAGATAGGCATCCAGGGCAAGCATTTCCCATATAATTATTTATATTTTGTAATTCACAGTCAAGGAACAATTCATTTTCGATTGGGAGAAGCTAATTTCCATTGAGATCTATTCCAAGTTGTCACGATTCAAAGAATTGAATAAATTTTATATTTCATCGTACTTGATTTTCGCAATAGTGCACTATTGTCCGTTTCCAAAACTTTCTCTTTCCAATAAAATAAACTGTGGATTTGACCCAGTAACATTCTGGTACCAGGCTCTGTGGAGGCATAAGGCCTCCCATTGTTTTTATGAAGTTTTTAATGGCTATGCCTCAGTTTTCAAAGATTTCAAAGAGAAACTCCTCTCCCCAAAGAGGACCAAAAAAGTAAAAGCATGTTGGCAAAAGAAAGTTAAGAATTTGGAGCTCATTGTCGAATCATGTAAACAAGCCATATTAGAAAAGGAAGATTTATTCACGAGCTTGATCCAAATAGACTTAGCTGGAAGTACCAACGAGTTTCAATACCCAAACTTAATTCTCAAACCCTTGTCAATGACCAAAGAAGACTTCCATGAACAACTTGATATTTTAAAGGGGTTGTCCTTCGAAACGTTTTACGACATAGTTGAACATCGTCTAGATGAGCTCGAGTGTTGGGTACTGGACTATGCGACGCACAATGAAGAAATTGAACAGAGTCTGCATAGTATTTCAATGGATCTAAGGAAATTAGAAAACAACATTTACGACATAGAAATCCAGGATGAAATCAACATGGCCCCCATGAGAAGCTACATCGAATAATGGTTCCAACAGAGAATGGACAACCTCGTCCAGGAAGGGAAACAACCGATTGACACGACTCCACTGACCATCGATGATAGCAACAGAAATGCATCGGCTTCATAGTAATTCTATACTGGCATCTTGTTTTCTTTATCAATCCAGTTTAAGTCTATATTGTCATCTTGTTTTCTTTATCAATCTAGTTATTACCTTTTTAAATAGAAAACTGTAACCAAAGACTCATAACTTCCAATTTCTTCTTTTTAGGTCTTCCTCTCTACCATCGCGCACTTATTCTTTCGACATTCCTAATTCTAGTACTTATTTTTTTTATGGTTTGCGGCAACCCCAATCCCAATCTATATGACAAATGCATTTAAATTTCCAAAAGTATGTAACAAACATTATTAATTTTTGATAAATTTCAAATAATATTGATTCGGGAATGCCTTTATTGTATGCCAAATTTTAGGTGTCCAGGAACCTTCGTTGTTTGTTCCAAAGAAAACTAATTCAGGAATGCTACATTTTTTTGTGTCCTACTATATGCTAATTGTTTTTTTGTCTAGGGACCTTTGTTGATGTAACAAATGTTACTACTTTCAAAGAAAACTAATTTGGTGATGTCTTTGTTCCTCGACGTTGTTACTATTCTATTGTATGTTAAATTTTTGGTGTCCACGAACCTATAATTTGATAAATTTCATTTTTTTTTTGTGTCGAGAAGCCTTTCTTTTAAAGCAAACTAATTCGGGAATGCTATTTTTTTTTGTTTTTTTGTCCACGAACCTATGTAACAGACGTTATTACTATTCTATTGTATGATTTTAAATGTTGATGTAATTTCCAGAAATATGTAACAAACATTATTAATTTTTGATAAATTTCAAAGAAAACTGATTCGGGAATGCCTGTGCAGGAACCTTTATTGTTTGTTTCAAAGAAAACTAATTCGGGAATGCTAGATTTTTTGTGTCCTATTGTATGCTAAAAAAAAATTCTCCAGGAACCTTTGTTGATCTAACAGACATTATTACTTTCTAAGAAAACTAATTCGGGAATGCTTTTCTTGAATGACGTTGTTACTATTCTATTGTATGCTAAATTTATGGTGTCCAGGAACCTATAATTTCATAAATTTCAATTTGTTTTGTGTCCAGGAGGCCTTGTTTTAAAGAAAATTAATTTGGGAATGCTAAATTTTTTGTATTTTTTTCCACGAACCTATGTAACAAATGTTATTACTATTCTATTGTATGCTAAATTTTTTATGTCCAAGAACCTTTTAAATGTTCTTGCACAACGTTGTTACTATTCTATTGTGTGCTAAATTTATGATGAGCCTTTCTTGAAGGACGTTGTTACTATTCTATTGTATGCTAAATTAATGGTGTCTAGGAACCTATAATTTGATAAATTTCAATTTCTTTTGTGTAGAGGACCCCTTGTTTTAAAGAAAACTAATTTGGGAATGCTAAATTTTTTGTGTTTTTGTCCACGAACCTATGTAACAGACGTTATTACTATTCTATTGTATGCTAAATTTTTTGTGTCCAATAACCTTTTAAATGTTGATGTAACAAACATTCTTACTAAGAACCTTATTATCTTATCATTATTGTACACAATTTTTTTTTTTGTCGAGGCTCCTTTTAAATCTTTCCTGTACTATCAAACTTAGATACTAGGTTTTATGTTTTTGTCCACGAATCTATGTAACAGACGTTATTACTATTCTATTGTATGCTAAATTTTTTGTGTCTTAGAACCTTTTAAATGTTGATGTAACAAACGTTCTTACTAGGAACCTTATTATCTTATTATTATTGTACACATATTTTTTTTTGTCCAGGCTCTTTTTAAATCTTTCTTGTACTATCAAACTTAGATACTAGGAACCTTTCTTGATGTACCACACATTACTAATTTTTTATGAATTTCAAATTAAACTAATTCAGGAATATTAAATTCTGCATGGATACCACATGTACTTCAACTTGCTACCCACATGTTTGTACTCGGTCGCATTTATTCCTATTCCAACCTCACTAAAACTACGCTACCATGCAACACTTGTTTTCTTTGTTATGAGAATAAATATTATATTACTTGAAATATTGACAAGTTCTCCCACCCTTTTGAGTATACAATATATCTCTTATAATATCAATAATTTTTCATCCCACTTTGAGTATACAATATATCTCTTATAATAATAATAATCTATTTTTAAGGTCATGACCAAGCCACACCAAATTGATGTATGAGACCTCCTTGTTTGTGAGACAAAAGTTATAATATCAATAACTTTTCATCTCACTTGTATTTTTCAATCACTTTTCATCCACTTGTATTTTTCAATCACTTTTCATCCACTTGTATTTTCCTTTTCATTGAACATGGATATAATTATAATATTACATGATATTTTCATCAACTTGTTTTCTTGTATTTTTCAATCACTTCTCATCCACTTGTGTTTTCCTTTTATTTGATCATGGATATAATTATAATATTACATTATCTTTTCATCAACTTGTTTTCTTCGTTTTGAGATTGTGTGTAATATTACTCAAAAGTTAGGCAATGTGGAGATTTAAATCTTCAGTTATCATTAGGCTTTTTATTCATCCATATTTAAATATCCACTAGTCGTTGAGCTTTTTATTCAATTTTCTTTCTTTCTTGAAAAGGTATCATGTTACTTTTGATTTTACTGTGAATGATTATTGATATTATTTTAAATGTTGGTAATGTTATTTTATTCAAAATGTTGTATTTTAAAATAATTTTTATTTATAAAATAATAGAATATTTTTTTATTTTACCAAATAATAATTTTTAAGAAGGAATGAAATGTGATGTGGTACATCTAAAATTTTAAGTCTGTTAATTTTTTTATATTTTCTAATTATTAATTTATATATTTATTAAATTATATATAAAATTTTAAAAAATAAAAATTATTTATATATAAAAATCTATATAAACAAATAAATAAAAAATAGTATTACAAAATAACAAATTGACAATTAATAACTAATATAAAAAAAAAAATTAAAAAACTTATCTCGATATGGAAATAAGTAAACGAATAAAACATGATCTTAAAAGAAAAGAAAAAAGAAAACTATATCTAAAATAATCATGAGGATGACCCTTGTTATTTTAGAAAAACACTCATGAACACGACCTCCAACTATTTATTATGAAAACTCTTTGAATCATACCAAATCAAGAGAACGAATCCAACCCCGCTATATTATTCATTATTCACAATACTTGAGAATAAATAAAGGTTTTTATGTAAACAAATCATTTTGGGAAGTTGGGATTTTTGAATTCTTATTTCCAAATATAAAGTAACGATAAAATCACTTCAATTTGAATGTAAATGGGAACTTACATTCAGAGTCTCTATATAATGGATGATATAATTTCAAAATCCACTAAAAATAAAAATAAAATATATACTAAGATTTTCTAAAAATATATAAAAAGGTGATTAAGGTGGTTATAAGATTTCCTAAAAATATATAAAAAAGTGATTAAGGTGGTTAAAAGATTTTGGTTATGGATGAAATTTATTACATTAAGATTTTCTAAAATATATATAAAAAGGTGATTAAGGTGGTTATAAGATTTCTTAAAAATATATAAAAAAGTAATTAAGGTGGTTAAAAGATTTTGGTCATGGATGAAATTTATTCCAATCTTGTTAGGGTAATTAAAACTTTTGATATTAAGTTTCTTTAGGTAAGTTGTCATCTAAGTAATATATGCTCAATATGTTATAGGTGAAGGGTGACCTATTCTTATAGGTTGTGGGATGAGTTATTAGATGTTTCACACCCCTCATATAGTACCACCTCCACTTACCTAGATGCCACTACCTTTTATTGAGATAGTGACTTGTATCATCATCCAGTTGTAGTCACTTGGGGTGATCTTGGCCCTTGATTAGTTATGATGATTTATAGTTTAGGATATTCCAGATTTGCTATAAATATAGGAGGTTGGATGCTTTGTAATCGGATGAGACACATATAGATAGAGAGGAAGGTTCAGTTTATGTGGAAATCATATCTAGACTCATTTATAATTTGGGATAAAACCTAAAATTTCAACAACCCATGGATAAGAGGTCATGCACCCATAAACATGCAACGTGTCAGCCAACCATCTTCTCATTGTAGAATGCCTTGTAGGATGGTGTTGGCTAGGGATCTATTCCATTCATTATAAAATATCATTTGCATGTATGGAAATTATATTTTGGAGACATTTGGCATATTGGTTTTTGTAGTGATTGTGGGCTAGACTTGTTTGCATCTTTGATATCCTTTTCAACTGGACTCATATTGTCTTAGAAAATTGTTGATGTGTTTTCCCAACACCCATGTGATTGGGGTGCATACATGAACCTATGTCACTCTCAAATGGAGACCAAAATTTTGAAATTTGGAAAGTACAAGATAACCTTAACTTATTTATCATGAAGACCCAACAAGTTTTTTAATATTTCAGAATCAATTTTAATGTTGCAATTCATCTTCACGATAGAGCCAACGAGGATGGTTTCTCTTTAGAATGAAAGAGGAAAAAGAAAAGGATACCAAAAAGAAGGAAATTTATTGTTTTCATCCTCTCGTTGAATATCCCTATGTTTCAACTTCATCCAACATTTCAAAGAATACAAAATAGAGGTCATGTTCCCAAAACATTGCCAATTTTATCCCACATTTTGCAATACCCCAACACTTAGTCATTTTTATGACTTAACACTTAGTTGGCTATTTTCATGCTAAATGGCCCTATTCCTCTCTATACTACTTTCTTATACTTATTCAACCCGAACACTTAGATATTTTCTCATTTATTTTTCTAAGTTTTATCCCCCTTCCCCCTTCTTTGGCACATTTGGACATGTGGCAATGAAGTAGACCTACGAAGGGTTCCATGGATCTCTCTCTACTTCAAACACAAACACTATGGAGGAATTTTTTTTGTAAATATATTATGAGTACCCTCCCACAATGCATGTGGGATAAATAAGGCGTATTTGCAAATGAAGGGCCAAGGATTCACGTGAAGAATAGATCAACGGTTGTTGAGTGTCTAACTTCAAAAGGCCATAACTTGAGTTCCCAATGTCCAAATTGAGAAAACAAGAGCTTGTTGAAAAGGTAGAGACACAAAGAACAAGTTGCAAATGGTTTACATGGATGTAATGATAGTTATCATTCCCTAAAAATTAAAATACAATCGTGACTATTTCTTTCTTGAGAAATAATTATTTTTGGAAAATGGTTTATTAAAAGAAATTTATGAAACTTCTAAAGTGGGTCTCAATTAAGGGCACTAATATCTAAGTTCAGATGTACCAAGGGACCTAATATTTCATTGGACAAAAGGGAAAAAACCCTAATCGTAAAGAACTTCCAATAAGATGAACAGAATATTATAAAGGAAAATGAGATATTTTCACTCTCGGTGAAGCAAAACATAACAATTATGTTGTTAAAAGAGTATATCAAAGAGTGTCTCAAGAGTTAATTGAAACAAATAATTGATCCAAGAAGATATTGAACCGAAAAGAATCAAGTTCCAGTTATATATATATGAAGGCTCAACAAAGACTCAAAGAGATAGAGAGAGAGAGAGAGAGACCCATCATTCCACTTTCATTTTTGTGAGTACACTCATTTTTTAATCATTTCCCTTATTTCCTTCCAATATTTGGTCACCCGGCTTCATAGGATTATTGTTTACTTATAAAGTCGATCCTTGACTGTGTTTCTTTAATTCTTCTAGGTTAGCTCTATTATATATGGTCCACGAGAGATCTATTCCAATCTAATAGGATGAACACATTCCTTTAATCGTTTAAGTATCAATAATATTATGTAGTGTTGTTACACACATTTTATTTGAAATTGAACATCAATTTGTGATATTTTTTTCACTCTTGTAGAGAGCTATTCCACCAATTCATAACTTTTGTGATTTATGACTTTTATATAAGCATGATATCTCGAGTGTGTTTCTCCTATGATATTAAATGAATGAAATAATTTAAATCTCTCTGATTGTTTTGGACCACCAATCAATTTTATGTCTTGTGAGATTTTCTTCGAATATCTTTCCTCAGTACACAAATGAATGGATTTGATGGAAGGGATGTAGTTATTTTATATATTTTAAGTGAGGTTATTATTTTTCTATTATAACACATTTTCTATTATTTAGTTATTTTACCACCTGGTCCACTCACATATGTATATGATATGAATGCTTAATTTTATCATGGAATAAGTATATTGAAATCTGAGTGAGATAGAGGACTACCACCTCTATAAAAACGTGGAGGGGATCTTAATAACTTCATGAAGAATACCCTAGGAGGTTGACTCTAGTCCCTAACAAGAAAAGAGATCAACAACAATGTATTGATGACCATTGTAGTATTTGCTTCTCTTTTTTGAAGAACTTAGTCTAGATTTTTATGATAGCACTACTTGATGCTTGAAGCATTATAATAGTTATCATATTCTAGAGCTTTTTTTTGCTTTAACACAATCATTAGAGACCTTTGTTGATATGATTTTTTTTCATTGGATCATGCTTCACTTCCTTTGGCTTCCCATCTTTTAGACATTGTCAATTGGCCACATTATGGGACTTCACCTACCTTTCATGTTCATCTACTTTTGTTTTCCATCATAGAATAAATGTGTCGGATCCTAACTTATACATGGGTACCTATCATGGCCTTGTTTGTGAGGACCCATCTTGATGATTGTTTTCTTTGATGGATTTATTTTTGGTGCATCTCTTTCTATACCTTTGGAAATATAATCTAAATAGTGGATTTTGGTTCACATGTGTAGATATTCTTAGAGTGTCACTAGGAATTTATCTCCATGATTGTGCACAACATAGTCTTGCAAGCCTTGGAGTGAGCCACTTTAGAGTGTTTCTTAATTAAGATGATCAACATTGTTGTCACCTTCATCTCATATCTTTATTTTTTCCATCATCTGTGTGACATCCATTGCCATCATGTACATCCACCCAATTCAACATTGTGGGAGAATGGTGTGCAATAATTCATCAAGTGATTCTTTATGATTCACCATTTTGTTTGAGATCAACTTTTCTTCATAGTGAGCCTTGTACAAAGAATTGGTTCCTATTTTGACTCGGTAGTTGCAACAACTAGCTACCCATGCAATCCAACAAGATGAATTGGAAACCATAGAGACACTCATTTTATGTTGTTTTTCTTGATTTTACATGAGTACTTGATTGGGCCTTTGTGTCGATATTCATTTTAGAGGATCAATATATTTTTTACTCTTTTCTAAGTTGCACTTAAGGGGGGTTGTTGTTGTATTGACACTTTTTTATGTTAATTTTACTTAGGTAAATTGTCATCTAGGTAACTATCCTCAACATGTTATAGGTGAGTGGTGATCTACTCTCATAGGTCACGGGGTGAGTTATTGGATGTTTCACATTCCTCATTAGTACCACCGCCACTTGTTTAGATTCCTCTTTATGCATACCCACTACCTCTTATTCAAATAGTGGCTTGCATCATAATCCACATGTAGCCACTTAGGGAAATCCCAACCCTTGATTAGTTATGATATTATATGGCTTAGGATACTCCATCTTTGTTATAAGTGTTGGAAGTTTCATTCTTCGTAATTGAATGAGACACATATAGATAAAGAGGAATATTGAGTTTATGTGAAAATCATGTTTAGTGTCATTTATGATTTGGGGTAAAACCCAAATTTCAACATATCCCTCCTCTTTCTTATGATGGGTGTGGCATAGAGAACCATTCATAATGTAACCCATCTAGGCAAATCACAGGTAACAAGTCCAACATTATATTATGTATAGAGAGTCCTATTTGGCTTTGCTCCTTTGATTAAAAATAGAGGACAACTCGAGTTTCCTACCATTATCACTAAATATGCAACATGTAGAAATCCAGGTTTGAATAGGGTCATAAATGAGCTAAGTCTCCATACATAGCTAATAGAACAACACCCAATATTTAATTTATATATTACTATATACTAAAATACAAGAAGAATCTTTTATATAGAACAAATCAAGAGAGGCCTAACTCACAATTGGATGGTATTCCAATTGGGAAAACAAGGTATACAATTTGGTAGATAAGGTATACCGTCTTGGAATATAATCACTAGCCTACATAAGTTTAACCGTTGTTTACATACACTAACACTCCTCTTAAGATAAAGGTAGGGAGTAAACAAAATAAGACAAAAAATGGGTCCCAACAACAAGGTCTTCTAAGGTACCCAAACACAAATTCTCATAAGTGGAGAAAATGAGAAAATCTTGTAGGAAAAAACCTCTCCCCAAAAAGAGAAAAACAACATGAGAAACATGTGAAAGAAGGAGGACTCAAGAGGATCCCTAGAAGGAACTAACACCATGTTGTAAAGGCCTTAGTGTTGAAAGTAAAGAAGATCCCACAAAGATGCATTGAAGGGAAAGAGCAATGAGGTATGCAGATGTTAAAAGCTCCAATCAATAATTATGACCAAAAATAAAAAAAGGAGGGCTAGGTAACCTCGAAGTACATGGATTAATTCCAAGGAACAAGACGATTTGTGGTAGAGGAACAAGAATGAAAAACACTAATGACTACCACATGAATACTCCAGACAAATAGACATTAGTTAGGAACCAAAACAAAGGCTTCAAATGCAAGTAAACACCTTCAAACATTAAAAGAGCAATGGAGTATGTAGATTTTGAAAGCTCTAAACAAAAAAATATGTCTAGAACTCCAAAGAGAGCTAAGCAACCCCAATTTAGGAAACACCATCAAACATTCACATAAGAACTCCAAGTAGCAAATTTAAAATTCCTCACGAAGAGATAATCAAATGCACTCAACATATAGATAGAGAGGAATATTGAGTTTTTATGGAAAATCATGTTTAGTCTCATTTATGATCCATGTTAGAACTTGAATTTCAACATGGTATAAGAGAATGCACTCCTTTAGCTTTGCCTTTGTTTTTGTCTGTGAGCATATTTAGCTCGGTTTGCTCTCTTGCTTGGTTTTTTGCATTGGAGACCATGCTTTTTGGGTACCCTTGGCCCATTAGATTTGGCATACCTAGTTTATGAGAGATGTTTTCATGATTATAGTTCTCATCTGTTGAAGTGTACATTCAGATCATGCCTTCGTAGATTTGGTGACTGTGTGATCGTTGAATGATTAGTTTGAGTGACTATGTGATCCTTGATTGATTAGTTTGAGGGCTCCTCCATGATCCTCCTACTGTGTAGGCTCTAATACTATGTAGAAATATGAGTTTAATTTGAATCATAACTAAACTTAGTTCCCACACACATTGAATTTATATATTGCTATATATTGAAATACAAGATGAAAGCCTCTATTTATAATGAATCTAGAAAGACCTAACTCATAATTGGATGGTATGTCAACTAGGAAAACAAAATGTACAACTTAGCCAATAATATATATTAGCCAAAAATAATCATGATAGAAAAATACTCCCAATGCAACTAATTGCCCAAAACTATGTTGGGATCAACCCGCAAACATAATATTAATGAAGAGAGAAGAAAATAAGAGAACATAAAAGTCACACAAAACCCACATAGAGACAAACTAAAATGGGGGAAATATATTTATTTCTCTGTGGAGAATTGCTTTTACAAGTATCAAGAATCTCCTCATGGGCTTCTTCATTTAAACAAGAGATTCTCACGCGTTTCTAGTCATACGAAAATCCAACGCTTGAGAAACCTCTGCCCAAACAAATGTAACTGCAACGTGTATTTTTACAACCCAACAATCTCCACCTTGAAAACAATTTCTTGATAAATTTCTCAACGAATCAACCATTATCTTCCTAAAAGCCAAGAGAAGCCAAACACCACCGCAACTTCTCCAACAACATTGGTTGCATGAACATGTTTTCACGGTTTGTTCCACCATGGATCACTCCACCTCCACTGAATCAACATGACCAAAAACTAAATCAATGCAACCACTGTAGATGATACTCATGCTTCTCAAATATTGAAGCATCCATTTCCATGGTCTTTACTTGGTTTTGCCACATGTTCACTGACAACACCAATTGCATGTGAAATATTTGAACATTCCATCACAAACATCAAGCTTCCTAGTGCATTTGCATAAGGTACACAAGACATATAAACATTTTTTCCTTACTACTAGGACATAAACTTGAAGAAAGCTTACAAAGGAAAGCTAAAGGGATATTTACCGGTTTCACAAAATTAATACACCTCATCAATGACAACCACACCTTACCATTTTTCCGTCTGTGTATACTTCTATGTTGAAGATTGTTTTTGTTGCTCCTAGATCCATTGTCAAAAGTCTTACCCAACTGAGCCTTTAACCTGTTGATATCAACCATGCTTCGCTTGCAACAAGCATATCATCCACATAACACCAAGATAATGAATATGCTATAAACACAATGATCATACTCACTTTTTAAGAAACTCTGGCTCACCATGAAGGAATCAAACATCTTGTACCACTGCTTGGTTACCTTAGGCCATACAATGCTTCCTTGAGTTTGCAAACAAATCTCCCTTTGTGATCTTGAACAACTTCTCATATCTCTGCTACCAATGATTTGTGGACAATAGGATTCCACTATTTGCATCTCTTAGCTCTATCACCATGACCAATAGAGATACAAAAATTTGTTCCCTCGACCAAATCCAACCAAGCTAGCCAAGTGAGCCTTCACCCCTCACCTCTAGACTAATTTCATTAGAGTATCCTAAGCCCCTTTAAAGGCTTCATTACATGTAATACATGGGCTCTAAAATCACGGGCTACCAAAATACATGTGCTTGAAACCACAATTGTTTTCCCAACATTTCTCTCCTTTTCCCATGACCAAAACCGACCAAACTTCCCTCAAAGTGAGGGCACCACATGCTCCCCCTATCACCTAGGTCTAAGTCTAGAATTTACTGGTGAAATTTCAAACTCGAGGTACACATGCTTAACCAAGTCTTACAGTCATATGCCCATTTACATAACTCCACCTCGAACTTTGCATTCAATACTTTCATCATTACTTTGAATTTGAGTAATCCCATCAACACTCTATTTCCATGCTTGACTTGTGACCATCACCGCCAGATCTTACTCTTACTCTACCTCCTCCAACAATTCATCATAACTGTCTATGATCATCTCATTGAGACATTCCGTCAAACACTTCATGTGCATCCTTGAAACTGCAGAACGCGACTACATAAGCAATATCCCCAAGATGAAACCTTTCTTTAATCGTTGCCATCAACTATGTCGCGCCGCCCTTTCTCCTCAGCATCCAAGAGCCTTTCAAACGCATAGGGTTTTTCCTCTTCATGAACATAGTGCCAAAACCTCAGTTCCCTTGGAGACTCTACTTCTTTGCGTGCAAATGACAATCTTCCCTTAGCTCTCACAGACCTTCACCCGACCTCATCTCTGAATACCACTTGTAGATCCCACTTGTTGGGATCTACGTGCAAACATAATATTAATGAAGAGAGAGAAAGAGAAGAAAAACCATCACAGATAGCATAAAGAAGAACAAAAATAGGGTCACGAGCTTCTTCATTTAAACAAGAGATTCTCAAGGTTTATAATAAAAGCCAAACTCTTTTAAAACTTCTGCCCTAACAAATGTAACTGCAAGGTGTGTTGTAACAACCCAACAAACTATCCCTTTAAGCAAATGAGAATTATCCCCACAAAAAAAAAAAAAAAAATAACAATGAATAGCATGGTCAATAGCATAAAAGAGAAAGGCATAAAAGAGTCCAATCGTGGTCCAATATCATGACACAATTAACCTAACATGGTTTTGTATGCCTCCAAATATTCTAATTTCTGAGTCACTTTAAAGTTGATACATTAAAATAAACACTACGTTGAGTTCAATTCATGGTTCTGACTCTCACCGAGCAGATGTTCAAGCCAATGTTGTTAAGTTTATACACATTAATTCCTCAAAGAATAAGATCGGCTTGGTTGGCTTATCTTGCACGGAATTAAATGACCTCACCCTCAATGAAGATAGCCACGGAGCTACCTTCCAAGTTTCAAAATTGTTCAGAGTTATTCTTGATATAAATAGTTCCGGATGAAAAATAACCCTAGAAATAGTTGTTTCATGACCGTTTATTTACAGTTTATCGTCAAATTCAAATTATACAGATCCGCGAAATGGTTACTAGAAGAGTGGGAACTCGAATTGGAAGAAAACGTAAATCGTAGAATGACAAAATTTTGATAACGCGATTGGAATTTGAAGCCCATGCCTTTCCTAAGCCCAACGAAATTTTGAAAAGGCCAGAGTCCGTACTTTCCCTAAGCCGCAGCCTACGAAAGTTTGAAAAGACGTTAAATCATTTTTTCACTGTCAAAAATATTAAAATGAGTAAAAAAGGTTGAAACGGATAATTTCAAACCTTCTTCCACCTAACATCAGTTGTAAATGCCCGCTCGGATATAATTAAGTTTCATTCATCCTGAGCTGACACCCAACACCCACGGAGAAAAGAATCATTACAATGCTGATGGTGCGCATCATTAAACAGATTATTGAATATTATATATTAACTAACAGAGATGATTTAAACAGAAGTGACAGATCGAGGAAAATAAATCTCTAATCAACATATATTTATTATATTTCTATTACGTGAGCTTTGAGAACGAAAGGATAAAGACGTTCCAAACGAAAAGCCATTCGATTCAAATTGAAACATAAACTCTGGGTATTGTCTAACCCCGATTTCCCTGTACAAAGCTTCGAGAGTGACGCCCACTCAATGTTTTTACCACTCTGGACTTCTTGGAAAGCGAGTCATCAACCGTTAGATAAAGTAAACCATTCTATTATTGCTTTCCAACAGCTGGGCAGCCTGTTTTTG
>ML785696.1:357443-371681 GCA_009831015.1 Picea engelmannii | reverse complement strand
AAATTCATCAAGGGATATGTTAATTCCTACATACATTTTGGGTGTTGTCGGATTGCCATGTTTCTCAATGGTTATGTCACTTTATGATGTTCATCTTGGTTGACACATGTCGAATCACTACATTCATCTTGATTGACTTATGTGAAATTGACATATGTCAATGTTTATCTTGACTATCTTATGTTGAAATGATATATGTCGATGTTCATAATTGTTGTCATATGTCGAATTGCGACGTTTATCTTGGTTGTCGAATTGCAACGTTCAACTTGGTTGTTTGAATTGCAATGTTCATCTTGGTTGTTTGAATTCTCGAGTTGTGATGTTCGAATTACTACGTTATGTTTTTACATCATTGGATTGCAACGTTCCTCAATGGTTTTGTAACACTGTGACATTATTCAAGGGTTATATTGGATAACAATGTACCTCAATGGTGATATCTCATTGTGACCATCTTTAATGATTAATGTCGAATTTCTATGTTCTCAATGGTTATGTTGCAATGCGTTAATTATAATGGGTTATGTCATATTACTATGTTCCTCAAGGGTTATGTTGGATTGCAATGCCCCTCAATGGTTATGTCACGTTACGATGTTAATAAAGGGATATGTCACATTGTAACGTTCCTTCAAGATGTTGATAGATTTCCATGTTCCTCAATGGTTATGTCACTTTGTGATGCTCATCTTGGCTACGTATGTCAAATCACTACATTCATATTGGTTGAATTATGTTGAAATGACATATATTGGTTATCATACATCGAATTGTAATGTTCATCTTAATTCAATAATAATATCTCAAACAACTTCTATTGTCTAAACTTTAAATAATAAATATAAGTATTACTTTCAACATAATTATATAATATAATGATATATTTCTTAATACCAAGGTACTTTATATTAAAATTAGCATGAAGAAAAATCCTAACCTATTATATTCACACATTTAAAGAAATAATGATAGTATCTCAAATACTTTATTTTGTAAATTTAAAATAAAAAGTATAGAAAAATTATATAGTTATTTCTTTGTACCAATTATTTATTAATGCAATGTAATAATTTATAAATTTAAAATAAAAAGTATAGAAAAATTATATAGTTATTTCTTTGTACCAATTATTTATTAATGCAATGTAATAATTTAAATATCAAATGATAATATTTCAAATATTTGTTATTCTCTGAACTAAAAATAAAAGGTAAATACAAATATAGTTATTTGTGTGCACCAATTATTTAATAATGTAAAATAATAATTTAAGAAGTCATATTTTAAACTATTTAAGAATAACAAAAGGGTTTTATCACAATGGTTTATGTAGAATAGCTATGTTTTAAATGTTTGTCAATGGTTATGTGACATTCCTTAATAATTATGTTTAATTATGATATTATTCAATGGTTATGTTTGATTGTTACATTTAACTAAATTTAATTATATCAAATCATATAACTTTACAACATTCATAAACTTCAAAAAAATCTATAAACTTCAACAAATCCATAATAAGCTATGGCATAAATTTAATAAATATCTTATATGATAAGATTTTTTTATAATCACATAAAAAATAATCAAAATATCTCAAATATAGTTATTGTTTTTACCTAATTATATAATGGTGTATTCTTTCTTTTTTTAAGTAAAAAAGATGGAACGTGTTATATTATCATAATCAAGGTACAATAACTGTTTGTGATGCGAGCTGTCCCGCTTAAACAGGAAATCGAGACAGTTAGGCATCATGTGCCATGTGTTTCCCATCTAACAAAATTGACATGGTTCTGTCCTGCCCGAAGGAAACCAGGACTGTCACATATGAAGTTTAAACTGTATGCCATAAACTAGTTATAAGATAACTAAAAACTAACTGGGCCAAAGCTTAGTTCAGAATAGGAAAAGAGATTCCTAACCAAGAACATCATTGAACCTTTTATCCTATACGCTCGTTCTCATCCCCATGCTATCGCCATCCTGCTGGAAGCACATAAGTTTGCGCGCACGTTAGCCATTACCGTTATGGAAGAGTTCTGGAGTGAGCCGCGAAAAGCATGTCAAGCCGTTGATCAATTTTGTCAAGGCGAAAGACTTGGTCGTCCAACAGACTCCTCAGCTCAAAGATGAGAGCGAGGTGCCCCGAGTCGGTGAAGAGTGGTTTCTCCTGCCAGTGGTTGTCGATGGAAGCGGGGTGAATGGGCTCTGTTGCGTCTTTACTTGCATGCGCCAGGCGATTGAAAAGATGGGTTGCCGCCTCCATGGGTGCACCAGGAGGGGTCTCTTCTTCGACAAAGAAGGTGGTGAAATTCTCCTCTGGGCTGTTGGCTTTGGGACCAGGCTGAATACCCGCAGGTGGAGGCTTGTCGTTCGAGCCAAACTCAGTGGGTGGATTCCAATTGTCCGGGACTGTGAACAGAGGGAGCTTGGGATAGCTCTGCATGGCATCCTCCAAGGTAATTTCTTCCACGTACGCCATAGGAGGCGTTCGTGGTTTCCTGGGCCTTCGGATGGACGCCATAGCCAGTGCCTGCTCAAACTTCTTCTGTCTCTAGCATCGAGATTCAGCCGTGTACCAAGCGGCACCCTTGCGCGACTTTCCTCTTGCTCTGGGCATGGTGGAGACCCTACAGATGACCAGGGTTCCTTGTGAATGGACTGCTCTGCTCCAGAGCTTCAACGGGACCTTAAATCTCTGCTCCGGTGGAATGAAGTGTTGTTGCTCCAGTGGAATGAACGTTGCTATGGGCGAATGTCACTCTGTTCTATCAATTCCGGTGATAAGGAGGAGGGCAACTGCGACTTCCATAGCCATTAAGGCTTGTTGCTGAGTGTGCTAGTGCCCGGTATTGTTCACTTGCGCGAAGGGGCTCATCGCTTGGGTATGGCTGTGTCGATCCATGGTGGGTTAATGGCTGAGGGGATGGTCGCCGATGAATGCATTGATATTGCGTCCCGACATAATTCCACGTGACTCCATTTTACTACGTGGCACCCCATCCGAGGATATAATGATGTATTCTTTGATACCTTAGTTTTTAATAAAAAAATTAGTAGAAAAAAAAATATAATTATTATATGTAATAAGAAAACTAGTGTTACTATTTACCTAATTATATAATGATGTATTCACACGTTAATATTATATTACTTATTACCAAAATGATGTATTCCTTTATATATAATGATGTATTCTTTGATACCCTAGTTTTTAATAAAAAAAAATTAATAAAAAAATGAGTACGAAGAAAAATAAATATAGTTATTATATGTAATAAGAAAACTAGATATTACTATTTATCTAATTATATAATGATGTATTTTTAATATTACATTCTTAATATTATATTACTTATTACAAAATGAGTACGCAGAAAAAACATAATATATTATAATCTCACAAACAAAAAAAGTAATGATGGTATTGGAAATATTTTATTTTGTAATCTTAAAATAAATATCATAATACTTATTACTAAATGAGTATTATTATTAAAATGAGTTTAAAATAAATATTATAGTACTTATTACTAAAATGAGTATGAAAAAAAAACACAATATATTAAAATCCCACTAAAAATAAATAATAGTATTGTAATATATTATAATCTCACTGAAAAAAGTAATGATGGTATTGGAAATATTTTATTTTATAAATTTAAAATAAATATTATAGTACTTATTACCAAAATGAGTATTATTACCAAAATGAGTATGAAGAAAAAACACGATTTTTTAAAATCCCACTAAAAATGAATGATAGTATTGGAAATATTTTATTTTATAAATTTAATATAAAAATTATAAAGAAATATATTTATTTATTTATATCAATTATTTAGTAATATAACATAATAAATTAAAGAAATAATAATAATATCTAAACTTAAATTAAGAATAAAAAATAAAGAGAAATATAATTAATCATTTGTATCAATTATTAGTCCTTTTAGAAGGCATGTGATTATAGCAAGGATTTTTTTTTGTTAACGGTCATTTTGTTTTTGGGTTGACCAATTTTTTTTGTTTTTTTTCTAAAGTTTAACTTTGTTGTGAGTGATTCATTTTTTTTCCTGCTTTTTAATTAGTTTTTCAAAACAACATCTTATTGTTGGGGTGATGATGGTAATTTAATAGGAAATTCAATTATGTAGGTTTAGTGGATGGTTGGAATGAGTGCATGTACTAGTCTCAAAGTTTCGAGACCATCTCGGTTTCTGAATCTTGCTACTGTATTAGTTGGTAATTTGAGATATTTAAAGTTGTGGCCCAGATGATTTGTTTTCGTTTTTATTGTTGATTTTTTATGTTTGTAAATTTGTTGTTTGTATATAACATAGTTACCAACTTAATGAGAACTCTAAAGAGTTCTCGTTTTTTGGGGAGTCCAATTTTTTACCACGTTTTAAAAAATGGTGCTACTCGTAGCACCCCCCTCCATTTTTAGGTGGTTTTTCGATACTCTTTTTTTTTTTTTTTAAATACTGAGGGAATCGACAACTCACGATTCTCATACTCGTGTGACACGTGGTCGATACCCCTCTGCTAACACTATAACCCCAGGTGTGCCACACAGTCCGCAAGCATGGAGCACAAGTAAATAGGGGTGAGAATCGAACATGATACCTCATTTTCCTTCCATTTACACGTCACTTGCCAATCGATCTACACCACTGTGGGAAACATGTTGTTTACCTTTACTTCAATACAAAGAAAACAATTGTACTTAAATAACACTCTTTTGGAATATTTAACAAACAAATATACATTCTATAGCCATATATAATAAAAAACATATACATTTTGGTACTTATTCCTTTAAAAAAACATGTCAAATAAGACATTTTTATGGACATAATTGAACAAAAAAAATGTCAAAATTTTATAAAAAATTATCATTTTCTTAAACATTTTTATACATTTGAAGTAAAAAAGTGACAACATTTAATAAAATTTTCCAATGTGTATTAATTCACATACAAATAAAATGAAAAAGAAAACAATAAAAATATTTATCACAAAACAAAAATAGATACATCTTCATTCTTATTTTAAAATCTGAAAGTCAAACATTACAGTTATAGCTCATAAAAAATTTACAAAATTGAGCATCGTCTTCAAGGGCATCTTAAAACTAATTAACAATATCATATATCCAAAATTCATCATTCTCAACATACACATTATCATCTTCTTCGACATCATTTTGTGCTTGCATTGTGTCATTTTGTTCTTCCATTGGCTCTTTGATATCCACAAGTTCTCCAAAGTGATAATTTCCAATCATTCCTCCTAATGGTACTTGAGGTTCCTTTGACATTTTTGCCACCTTTGATTCACTAAAATATCTTTTCCTCAAGCCAACTTCTTGCATTTCATCTAGAAGAGATGGAATAGTACTAACTCTTTGTTGAATAAAACTACATTGCATTGGGTCACTTTCAATGGCCATGCCATTTCTTCATTTCTGTAAGAAACAAGCTAATGGTGTATCTAATCACCAAACACAAAATAAATAATGAATTTAAATACTGTAAAAAGACATAAATTAAAAATAATATAAGATGACGTATGATTTCATAAATATTAGATCATAATTTTTACTTGAGCCCGAGAACAAATGAAAAACACAATCTCCTTCATTTGAAAATGTATCTATAAGATAATTAATTAATGCTTGTGTTTTTTGATAAATGTTAACCATCTCTCATTTCAAATCATTTTCCTCATATGTTAGCTTTCTAACCACAACATTGTATACCAATACACTACTAGGAGTCTCTCCATCATTTACATTGACAATAATAGAATTATAAGAATAATCTTTTATCCAGGTTGCAAGATCTATACTCTCAAAATAACGTTCAAATGATTCTCTATTGGAGATATGAATATTAGGCTTGTGCCCGTAACATAAATAAGTGAAAATTCAATTAACTTGTGAATTAATAAAATTGGTTTATAATCTTAATTGTTAAACATACACTTTCAATATCTTACCAAATAAACTACATCATTCTCTTTTCTTTTCCCTTGAAGCTTGATTGTACTAATTCTTGTTGTGTGCTTGAATGAAATACTAGATTATGAAAGTAGATTCAATTTTAAAAATGTTGGTATCAATTCCAAAACTAAATTCTGAGTATTTGCAGGAGTCTGCTACCTCCAAAGTTCAAGTAAGTTGGAGAGAATTTGCAGTTTCCTGCAAATAGTTCCATTTGTAGGTTTTCAACCGAAATATTCTTTCTGACGAAAGGTATTTTTTGTTCGGGCAAAAGGTTTCTTTTTAACGGATTCCGTTAAAAATACACCTTTCGGTCAAAATATGCTTACCACAAGAAAAACAATCATCATGAAAATATTGTACACAACTATCGAGGGGGGCATCAGGGAGCCATTCGATTTAACGTGCAAACTTTCGACCGAAAAATGTTTCGGCCAAAAAATCCTATCTTTCGACCGAAAGAGAAAAGAGTTCGAACGAAAAAATGCTGCTAGGAATTTTGGAGACTCGATCCTCAAAAAAGTGTTATCCATCTTCATGATTTTACCCAGCAATATCCAAAATGGTGATGTTGTGACTTCCACAAATCCCATAACCACTTTATTGAAATCTTGGTAATTAAAAGGCTCAGTATCATATCCAATGTTTTGGATATTATAACCATGAGGGATATCCGCAATAAATAGGGAGTATTATTTTTTAGGAACAATATTTGCAAGTTGTTTACAATCACCTAATATCACTTTATATTGAATAATGTCGAGCCGATTCCAAATGTAGTGATTAAGGGTGTCATCAAGTTCAACAGTTTGAGAACTTCTCCTTCTTTCTCTTTCAAACATGGTTTTTTGAATAAAAAATTTGAAGGTTTTAGGTACTCCATCTTTATTCTTCTTTGGCATCTTTAATGAAACAAACAAACATATAGTTATATATATAACTATTAAAATAGAAATGAATTAACTTACAAATGAATAATATGAATGTAATAAATCAACATACATTTTTGAATGCAACAAAAAATTGTTTCCATACTATTGTATAGCTTGAATCTGAATAGTTGAGTTTAACATCATCCCAACTTTCTTCATTCAATATCTTAACCATTTCCTCTTGTATTCTCATATACACCTTGTGACTAAATTACAAAAAACTAATGTTATAATGATATATATAATAAGGCACTTAGAACATTGATATGTTAAATTGAAAAAAAAAAAAATTCTTGTCTGAACATAAATACAAAAATAACTCAACAAACTTACTTTTTATATTCATCACACATTTCTTCCATTGACAATTCTCTCAACCTTACATGTTATAATATAGCTATGATACGTTTCTCATCCTTCACTCCTTGTATTGTTCTTCAAGGTGTTATAGTCATATCATCTGGAAGATTTTTTATTTCAGAACCTGTATTACATGTGCCACATATCAATGGTTTAGCCTTCATAACTCTCTGATTTTTTATACTAATATTTTTCCATAGGGTGAAGATCTCATCTATCAAACCCCATACTTGTACATTTCTAACTCTCAATTAAAAATAATTAATCATGGCTCTAAATAGATCACTTCCTTTGCAATTCTTTTCTTTTGTATTTTTATCATCAAGTGGGAGTCCTATTTTCATACAACAATTCTTATGAAACTTGGCATCAACATTTGATCTCTCCCTACGACATATTTCAGAAAAATCATTATGGATAAATCTCACCCTTTGAATGAAAGTCATGGACATTTTGTACTCATTGTATGTGTTATGATTCCATGCCAATAAATTTTCTTTTGAATCTATGAAACAAGTATATACTATGCATTTAACTGTCTCAAAAAGAGGTTTTTTTGGATATTCTTGCATCAATTCTCTTCTAGCATCTGCAGAATGATTTTCTCCAATCACATAATATTTATAGTCAAAACATTTTGATCTATCAAATTCTTCCCTCGTAGGAACCTCCATTGGGTCAATAATAACTTGGTAGTCAACCACATGTGCATATGGATTGTACCTAATCAATGCTTTCAAATTGTGAATATGCAAGTAATGTTGTTTTATAATTTGATATTTATCTTTCCCTTCTGTGGGTTTATAAAGTTGTTTCACATTCAACTAAAATGTATGGCCATCATCAAATAAGTTCTTTGTCCTCAATCTATTTCGAATGATATTTTGTGTTGTTTTCATAATACCATTCTCTATATCAACACGTGGTGTTATTATTTCTTTGCTACCTTTAGGAATTTCAGTATAATACTCAGAGCTAATGATGGTTTCTTGAACATCATCAAAAATATGTTCTTTCTTCCGCTTATAATTTAAATAGGTTTCATCTAAATCAACGCTTTATTCATAATCAATAGGAATGGACTCATCATCGTCCATCGCTCTTTTGCATTTATCTTGTTTATTCTTTCTCCAATAATGAGCGATAACCTCATTGGGAGTAATCTCAACAAAATATTCATTTGGAGTCTCCTCATTTTTAAATGTAACCCTTTAAGGATTTCTAAAATGAGGACTTTTCTTTATTTTTTCATATTCTTCTTTGTCTACTCTTCCAGCTTCAACCTTCGTTACTTTCTATTTCTTTTTCCTTCCTTCTTGTGTCTTTTCCATATGAAAAGTGTTGATGACATCCATGATATTATTCTGTGTAGAGTAAATCCCCACTAACATATGTGAAAGTCTTTCAGCAAAATCCTACAAAAATAAAATATGACATTTTCATGTTAAACAAAATTAAAAAATTACCATGATACTAAAAATAGTAAATGATATAAAAAAAAAATGCATTGTCATTCTTAATTTTATCAACGATGGGTGCACATAATTCTGAAAAAAACATCCATTCTTGTTTTAATTTCTCGATTTGAAACAATATCTAATCTTGATATAAGTTTTGCCTTGTTTGACGAGAGCATAAACAATATATGTGGTTGGCACCAAACATATATCTCGTAACAAGCCAATTGCTTGATAATTTACTTGCACATGTTCTAATTTAGCATAATACAAATATATATGATATCCATTGTTTCCTTGCTTGTCTTTAACAAACCAAGAATATTCGAGTTTGTTTTCACCTTCCACAGATTTTCACTCTCTAACATTCTTCATTTCCCTTGACAACTCAGGTGTTGTGCTATAAATTTGTTGCCTAGCATTCCTGGAGGTTCCAGTTGTAATTTTGGATGCCATTATTGCAGGTCATGATCCAGATATATTCATAGATATTCTATTTCCTGTCGTTTTTCCTATAGGAAAAAACATTAGGCCTTTTACATTATAATAAACTAAAAAAAAACATTGAATATATTATATTCAGACATTTAAAGAAATAATGATAGTATCTCATATACTTTATTTTGTGAATTTAAAATAAAAAGTATAGAGAAATTATATAGTTATTTCTTTGTACCAATTATTTATTAATGCAGTGTAATAATTTAAATATCGAATGATAATATTTCAAAAATTTGTTATTCTCTGAACTAAAAATAAAAAGTAAATATAAATATAGTTATTTTTTGTGTACCAATTATTTAAAAATGTAAAATAATAATTTAAGAAGTAATATTTTAAACTATTTAAAAATAACAAAAGGGTTTTATCACAATGGTTTATGTAGAATAGCTATGTTTTAAATATTTGTCAATGGTTATTTGACATTCCTTAATAATTATGTTTAATTATGACATTATTCAATGGTTATGTTTGATTGTTACATTCAACTAAATTTAATTATATCAAATCATATAATTTTACAACATTCATAAAATACAAAAAAAATTCATAAACTTCAACAAATCCATTATAAACTATGTCATAAATTTAATAAATATCTTATATGATGAAGATTTTTTTATAATCACATTAAAAAAAATAATCAAAATATCTCAAATATAGTTATTGTTTTTACCTAATTATAATAGTGTATTCTTTGATACCTTAGTTTTTAATAAAAAAATTAGTAGAAAAAAAAATATAATTATTATATGTAATAAGAAAACTGATGTTACTATTTACCTAATTATATAATGATGTATTCACTTATTACCAAAATGATGTATTCCTTTATATATAATGATGTATTCTTTGATACTCTAGTTTTTAATATAAAAAAATTAATAAAAAGATGAGTACGAAGAAAAATAAATATAGTTATTATATGTAATAAGAAAACTAGGTATTACTATTTATCTAATTATATAATGATGTATTTTTAATATTACATTCTTAATATTATATTACTTAATATTATATTACTTATTACAAAATGAGTATGCAGAAAAAACATAATATATTATAATCTCACTTAAAAAATAATGATGGTATTGGAAATATTTTATTTTGTAATTTTAAAATAAATATTATAATACTTATTATCAAAATGAGTATTATTATTAAAATGAGTTTAAAATGAGTATTATTATTAAAATGAGTTTAAAATAAAAATAATGATGGTATTGGAAATATTTTATTTTGTAATTTTAAAATAAATATTATAATACTTATTACCAAAATGAGTATTATTATTAAAATGAGTTTAAAATAAATATTATAGTACTTATTACCAAAATGAGTATGAAAAAAAAACACAATATATTAAAAAATAATAATAATAATATTGTAATATATTATAATCTCACTGAAAAAAGTAATGATGGTATTGGAAATATTTTATTTTATAAATTTAAAATAAATATTATAGTACTTATTACCAAATGAGTATTATTTCCAAAATGAGTATGAAGAAAAAACACAATTTTTTAAAATCCCACTAAAAATGAATGATAGTATTGAAAATATTTTATTTTATAAATTTAAAATAAAAATTATAAAGAAATATATTTATTTATTTATATCAATTATTTAGTAATATAACATAATAAGTTAAAGAAATAATAATAATATCTAAACTTAGATTAAGAATAAAAAATAAAGAGAAATATAATTAATCCTTTATATCAATTATTAGTCCTTTTAGAAGGCTTGTGACTATAGCAAGGATTTTTTTTTTTTTTGTTAATGGTCATTTTGTTTTTGGGTTGACCAAAAATTTCTTGTTTTTTTTTTCTAAAGTTTAACTTTGTTATGAGTGATTCAAATTTTTTTTTTTCTTTTTAATTAGTTTTTCAAAACAACATCTTATTGTTGGGGTGATAATGGTAATTTAATAGGAAATTCAATTATCTAGGTTTATTGGATGGTTGGACTGGGTGCATGTACGAGTCTCAAAGTTTCGAGACCATCTCGGTTTCCGAATCTTGCTACTGTATTAGTTGGTAATTGGAGATATTTAAAGCTGTGGGCCAGATGATTTGTTTTCGTTTTTATTGTTGATTTTTTATGTTTGTAAATTTGTTGTTTGTATATAACATAGTTACCATCTTAATGAGAACTCTAAAGAGTTCTCATTTTTTGGGGAGTCCAATTTTTTACCATGTTTTAAAAAATGGTGCTACTGGTAGCACCCCCCTCCATTTTTAGGTGGTTTTTTGATACACTTTTTTTTTTTTAAATACTGGGGGAATCGACAACTCTCGATTCTCGTACGCGCGTGACACGTGGTCGATACCCGTCTGCTAACACTATAACCCCAGGTGTGCCACACAGTCCGCAAGCATGGAGCACAAGTAAATAGGGGTGAGAATCGAACATGATACCTCATTTTCCTTCCATTTACACGGCACTTGCCAATCGATCTACACCCCTATGGGAAACCCGTTGTTTACCTTTACTTCAATACAAAGAAAACAATTGTACTTAAATAACACTCTTTTGGAATATTTAACAAACAAATATACATTCTATAGCCATATATAATAAAAAACATATACATTTTGGTACTTATTCCTTTAAAATAACATGTCAAATAAGACATTTTTATGGACATAATTGAACCAAAAAAAGGTCAAAATTTTATAAAAAATTATCAGTTTCTTTAACATTTTTATACATTTGAAGTAAAAAAGTGACAACATTTAATAAAAATTTTCAATGTGTAGTAATTCACATACAAATAAAATGAAAAAGAAAACAATAAAAATATTTATTACAAAACAAAAATAGATACATCTTCATTCTTATTTTAAAATATAAAAGTCAAACATTACAGTTATAGCTCATAAAAAATTTACAAAATTGAGCATCGTCTTCAAGGGCATCTTAAAACTAATCAACAATATCATATATCCAAAATTCATCATTCTCAACATACACATTATCATCTTCTTCGACATCATTTTGTTCTTGCATTGTGTCATTTTTTTTTTCCATTGGCTCTTTGATATCCACAAGTTCTCCAAAGTGATCATTTCCAATCATTCCTCCTAATGGTACTTGAGGTTCCTTTGACATTTTTGCCACCTTTGATTCACTAAAATATCCTTTCCTCAAACCAACTTCTTGCATTTCATCTGGAAGAGATGGAATAGTACTAATGCTTTGTTGAATAAAACTACATTGCATTGGGTCACTTTCAATGGCTATGTCATTTCTTCATTTGTGTAAGAAACAAGCTAATGGTGTATCTAATCACCAAACACAAAATAAATAATGAATTTAAATACTGTAAAAAGACATAAATTAAAAATAATATAAGATGAAGTATGATTTCATAAATATTATATCATAATTTTTACTTGAGCCCGAGAACAAATGAAAAACACAATCTCCTTCATTTGAAAATGTATCTATAAGATAATTAATTAATGCTTGTGTTTTTTGATAAATGTTAACCATCTCTCATTTCAAATCATTTTCCTCATATGTTAGCTTTCTAACCACAACAATGTATACCAATACACTACTAGGAGTCTCTCCATCATTTACATTGAAAAGAATAGAATTATAAGAATAATCTTTTGTCCACGTTACAAGATCTATACTCTCAAAATAACGTTTAAATGATTCTCTATTGGAGATATGAATATTAGGCTTGTGCCCGTAACATAAATAAGTGAAAATTTAATTAACTTGTGAATTAATAAAATTGGTTTATAATCTTAATTGTTAAACATACTCTTTCAATATATTACCAAATAAACTGGATCATTCTCTTTTCTTTTCTTTTCCCTTGAAGCTTGATCCTTGTTGTGTGCCTGAATGAAATACTAGATTATGAAAGTAGATTCAATTTTAAAAATGTTGGTATCAATTCCAAAAATAAATTCTGAGTATTTGCAGGAGTCTTCTACCTCCAAAGTTCAAGTAAGCTGGAGAGAATTTGCAGTTTCCTGCAAACAGTTCCATTTGTAGGTTTTCAACCGAAATATTCTTTCTGATGAAAGGTATTTTTGTTCGGGAAAAAGGTTTCTTTTTAATGGATTCCGTTAAAAATAACCTTTCGGTCAAAATATGCTTACCACAGTAAAAGCAATCATCAGGAAAATATTGTACACAACTATCGAGGGGGGCATCAGGGAGTCATTCGATTTAACGTGCAAACTTTCGACCGAAAAATGTTTCGGCCAAAAAATCCTATCTTTCGACCGAAAGAGAAAAGAGTTTGGACGAAAAAATGCTGCTAGGAATTTTGGAGACCCGATTCTCAAAAAAGTGTTATCCATCTTCATGATTTTACCCAGCAATATCCAAAATGGTGATGTTGTGACTTCCACAAATCCCATAACCACTTTATTGAAATGTTGGTAATTAAAAGGCTTAGTATCATATCCAATGTTTTGGATATTTTAACCATGAGGGATATCCGCAATAAATAGGGAGTATTATTTTTTAGGAACAATATTTGCAAGTTGTTCACAATCACCTAATATCACTTTATATTGAATAATGACGAGCCGATTCCAAATGTAGTGATTAAGGGTGTCATCAAGTTGAACAGTTTGAGCACGTCTCCTTCTTTCTCTTTCAAACATGATTTTTTGAATAAAAAATTTGAAGGTTTTAGGTACTCCATCTTCATTCTTCTTTGGCATCTTTAATGAAACAAACAAACATATATGTATATATATATATAACTATTAAAATAGAAATGAATTAATTTACAAACGAATAATATGAATGTAATAAACCAACATACATTTTTGAATGCAACAAAAAATTGTTTCCATACTATTGTATAACTTGAATCTGAATAGTTGAGTTTAACATCATCCCAACTTTCTTCATTCAATATCTTAACCATTTCCTCTTGTATTCTCATATACACCTTGTGACTAAATTACAAAAAAATCATGTTATAATGATATATATA
>ML785696.1:333042-357377 GCA_009831015.1 Picea engelmannii | reverse complement strand
AACATTGATATGTTAAACTGAAAAAAAAAAAAAAAAAATCTTGTCTGAACATAAATAAAAAATAACTCAACAAACTTACTTTTTATATTCATCACACATTTCTTCCATTGACAATTCTCTCAACCTTACATGTGATAATATAGCTATGATATGTTTCTCATCCTTCACTCCTTGTATTTTTCTCCAAGGTGTTATAGTCATATCATCTGGACGATTTTTTATTTCAGGACTTGTATTACATGTGCCACATATCAATGGTTTAGCCTTCATAACTCTCTGATTTTTTATACTAATATTTTTCCATAGGGTGAAGATCTCATCTATCAAATCCCATACTTGTACAGTTCTAAATCTCAATTAAAAATAACTATCCATGGCTCTAAATAGATCACTTCCTTTGCAATTTATTTCTTTTGTATTTTTATCATCAAGTGGGAGTCCTATTTTCATACAACAATTCTTATGAAACTTGGCATCAACATTTGATCTCTCCCTACGACTTATTTCAAAAAAATCATTATGGATAAATCTCACCCTTTGAATGAAAGTCATGGACATTTTGTACTCATTGTATGTGTTATGATCCCATGCCAATAAATTTTCTTCTGAATCTATGAAACAAGTATATACTATGCATTTAACTGTCTCAAAAAGAGGATTTTTTGGATATTCTTGCATCAATTCTCTTCTAGCATCTGCAGAATGATTTTCTCCAATCACATAATATTTATAGTCAAAACATTTTGATCTATCAAATTCTTCCCTCGCAGGAACCTCCATTGGGTCAATAACAACTTGGTAGTCAACCACATGTGCATATGGATTGTACCTAATCAATGCTTTCAAATTGTGAATATGCAAGTAATGTTGTTTTATAATTTGATATTTGTCTTTCCCTTCTGTGGGTTTATAAAGTTGTTTCACATTCAACTAAAATGTATGGCCATCATCAAATAAGTTCTTTGTCCTCAATCTCTTTCGAATGATATTTTGTGTTGTTTTCATAATACCATTCTCTAGATCAACACGTGGTGTTATTATTTATTTGCTACCTTTAGGACTTTCAGTATAATACTCAGAGCTAATGATGGTTTCTTGAACATCATAAAAAATATGTTCTTTCTTCCGCTTATAATTTAAATATGTTTCATCTAAATCAACGCTTTATTCATAATCAATAGGAATGGACTCATCATCGTCCATCGCTCTTTTGCATTTATCTTGTTTATTCTTTCTCCGATAATGAGTGATAACCTCATTGGGAGTAATCTCAACAAAATATTCATTTGGAGTTTCCTCATTTTCAAATGTAACCCTTTAAGGATTTCTAAAATGAGGACTTTTCTTTATTTTTTCATATTCTTCTTTGTCTACTCTTCCAGCTTCAACCTTCGTTACTTTCTATTTCTTTTTCCTTCCTTGTTGTGTCTTTTCCATACGAAAAGTGTTGATGACATCCATGATATTATTCTGTGTAGAGTAAATCCCCACTAACGTATGTGAAAGTCTTTCAGCAAAATCCTACAAAAATAAAATATGACATTTTCATGTTAAACAAAATTAAAAAATTACCATGATACTAAAAATATTAAATGATACAAAAAAATAAAAATTGCATTGTCATTCTCAATTTTATCAACGATGGGTGCACATAATTCTGAAAAAACATTCATTCTTGTTTTAATTTCTCGATTTGAAACAATATCTAATCTTGATATAAGTTCTGCCTTGTTTGACGAGTGCATAAACAATATATGTGGCTGGCACCAAACATATATCTCGTAACAAGCCAATTGCCTGATAATTTACTTGCACATGTTCTAATTTAGCATAATATAAATATATATGATCTCCATTGTTTCCTTCCTTATCTTTAACAAACCAAGAATATTCGAGTTTGTTTTCACCTTCCACAGATTTCCACTCTCTAACATTCTTCATTTCCCTTGACAACTCAGGTGTTGTGCTATAAATTTGTTGCCTAGCATTCCTGGAGGTTCCAGTTGTAATTTTGTATGCCATTATTGCAGGTCATGATCCATATTTATTCATAGATAATCTATTTCCTGCCATTTTTCCTATAGGAAAAAACATTAGGCCTTTTACATTATAATAAACTAAAAAAAGCATTGGCTATAACAACTAAGTTTAAAAAAAAAAAAAAAATTGACCCATCGAGTTATTAGGCTGATGTCGGTACCAAGCCTTGGTGTCTGGAGGCTAAGGTGATGTCGGTCATCGCCCCAACCCACACGGTCAAGGCCCAAGACTTGGTCTTGGGGGATTGCAATATTTCTGATACAATATATTATGTAGAACAAAACATATCTAGAGGAAATGACATAATAATAATGATATATCTAGAAAAATATCAGAAGAACACTAGAATAACACCATAATAATCACCAGGAAGAGAAAAATTATTATGATAGCAATGTTCACTTTCCTCTTTGAGGGTGAAACCTCCATCAGAGCAGATATCTATTACAATAATCTCCAAGAAAAAATAACCAATGTCTCCTACTCTTATTTATATTAATTCTACCTTCTATGGAGACTTCTAGAGAAATATATTTCTAGAAGTGGAAGCTTCTATTAGGTCTTCTTACATTGACTTATTCTTCTTTATTTACTATGTCTTATTAACTAATTTCGGTATTTATTAAATATAAAACATATCCTACTAACTAATGACCCATGGAGAGGTGTTAGGATCGGATCCTAACATGACCTCCCCCTTCAAAACAAACCTTGTCCTAAAGGTTGTAGGTGAGGAAACTGTTGAAGTATGGTCACAGGTTCTAAGGTCATCTCCTTTGGTGTTGTGTCCTTCCACTTGATCAACAATTACTTTATAGTGCAGTCACACAATTGACGTTCATGATTATTGAGAACTGCTTCTGGTTGGAGCCACAAAGAACCTTCTTCATCTAATTCTGGAAATATGGTTTAGAATCTATAATTCTATCCCACCACTTTCTTTAGCCAAGAAACATGGAACACCATATGGATTTTGGATGTAGAAGGAAGGGCCAATTTGTAAGACACATAACCAATACACTTGATGATCTGGTGAGGTCCATAAACCTTAGGTGCCAATTTGTGATGTCCTTGAGCTTTGAAAGATGTTTTATTGTAAGGTTGGAGCTTGAGAAACACATGATCACCTTCCTGAAAAACCCTTTTTGAACAATGTTGGTCTATCTGTTACTTTATGCGATTTTGGGCCATGTGGAGGTTATCCTTCAGAGCCACTAGAGTGGATGTATGACCTTGCAACATTGTATCAATAGATTGGGCCTTGGTTGTGCCAGGAATATAGGTAGTGATTTTCGGTGGCCTTTGTAACGCCCTCGGCCATCAACCCCATGGTTGGGCCAATGCTACTACGCGGAAAAACACTTATGTAACACATTATGCATTCTAATGAACATAAAATGCTTAATTATAGTTAAACATAGAATTACTGCTAGCATTTCAGAGTTAATGTAAATAACAATAATTCATATGCACACCAAAATACGTGATAACATTGCAAGAATCACAGGTATGCAATTTAATTAATTACAGAATTACAAACCATAGTGACACTTATCTTTGAAACTGTCACGCACCACCAACTACGTGTAGACCTTCCACGAACCTCCCAGCCTAAGACCACGTTGCTCATCACTCTCAGCAGTAGGTCACCCCCGATCTGGGACTAAGCTCCACCGGGTAAGGAATACTAGGATAGGTAAGGTTTACAGGAAGAATACACGTAAAATAAGGAGGATTCTCTCCCAAGAACCACTTATGCCCACTTCCCACAGACTCTCTTTCCCCACATGCATGTCCCACCCCAGAAGTATACACCTTCTCTGTCACCTAGACAGTCCTTCGGCTACTAACTTCCCTTGCCTTAGGCTTCGTCAACAGACCGGACCAGAAATCTCTGAGCTTTGTGGAAGCTACAGGGTTCCTTCCATGAGCTCTCTCCTTCCTTCATGCACTCTCTCACCTGGAGAGAGAGTTGTATACAAAGGCCAGACAACCTATTTCTTCAGTTTCATTCCAGCACAAGGAGAACAACAGTAAGACTCAGCAAAGGACGGATGACAATAGCCAATTACACTTAGCCCAGGGATTGCGTGACCACCATAGTCCGCAGTTAAAACACACACAACATGGATGATTATGGTATGCCAGGGTTCAATGGACACACAAGAGACTCGGCTCAGTCCACGGGTTTACCACTGGGTTTCACAGTTTCAGATTTCAGACATCCGTGAGGCATGTTGCACTCCGACACAGAGGTTACACAGTTCAGACAACCCACAAAAGAATGGAGGACCAACCCCCGGACTCAGGTGGAGGATAGAGGAATGAAGGATGAAACCCCCAACATGGCTTAGTTCTCTGGTTTTAACCACATGCGCCCAGGTCGACACTTGTCTCCCTGGAGCTACATGTTTCCCATCTTGCACACGTTCCCCTTCCAGGAACTTAGGATAAAACTTATACATTTTCACAGCTTTGGAATACTATTTAATTATTATTCCCAAGGACTTAAGCCCTCAAGCTTAGCCCCTCTTCCAACCTTTCAGCCCCCTCTCCCCTACCCAGGCTTTGTGGAAGCTTAGTCCCCCATCACTCATTCATCATGGTCAGTCCACACGCAGAGATGTTTTTATATTAATATTGTGCATAATTATATGTACAAAAATCAGGCTCCTGGCCCTCAACACTTAGGCTCCCTAGCCTAAATAACACATAAGGACACTAGCTTATATAAACTTGGCTCACCAGCCTATAAAACAAAATTACAATTCATAATACAATTGGGGCACATCCTTGCGGTATTACAATCCTCTCCCCTTATTTTTGCACTGTCCTCAGTGCAACGTTCACATAGTATTCACAAGATTTCCAAAATCTTCAAAAAGATGTGGGTATTCTATCTACATAGCATCTTCATGTTCTTGTGTTGCATCCTCGAGACTGTACCAAGTCCATTGAACCTTTATAAGTCCTATGGCTCAATTCCAGAGTTGTTTGTTTTTCCTCTCCAATATGCGCACAGGATGCACTTGCAGGACACCTTCTTGTTCCACCTGAATCACATTCCAATTGATAACATGATTAGCATATGGTATATATTTATTAAGAAATGAAACATGAAACACATTATGTACAGTCATGGATGCAGGTAATGCAATCATATATGCAACTGGCCCAATCCTTTCCAGTATTTCAAATGGCCCACAAAATCTGGCTGCCAACTTGGTGCAACTTCCTAGCTTCAGGGAACCCCTGTTAGCTTTCACTTTTAGGAAAACATGATCACCCACTTTGAACTCTCTGTGGGTTCTATTCTTATCAGCATAAATTTTCTTCCTGTCCTAGGCAACTTTCAAATTCTACTTAATTTTTATCAATTGGTCCTCCATCTCCTTGAGCAACTCTGGCCCAACTACTGTTCTATCAGTTGGATTATCCCAGCTCACTGGAGTATTGCACTTTCTTCCATAAAGTTCTTCAAATAGTCTCATCTTCAACGATGCATGATACCCATTGTTTTAGGCGAATTCTACCAAGTGTAGGTAGTCTTCCCATCTTGATGGTTTGTCCATCACATACATTCTCAGTATGTCTTCTATTACTCTGTTCACCCTCTTTGTCTATCCATCAGACTCAGGATGATAAGTTGTACTAAAGTTCAGATTCGTTCTGAATCCTTTGAACAATCCTTTCCAGAAATGCGAGGTGAATTTCGGGTCTCTATCAGACACAATTGTTTTAGGAATTCCGTGCAATCGTGCCACTTCCGTCATGAAAATATCAGGAACATCTGTTGCCTTGTGAGTAGCTTTCAGTGGAATAAAATGGGCATCTTTTGTAAGCTTGTCCACCACCACCATGATCGAATCATGCAGCTTGGTTGTTCTGGGCAATCCTATAATAAAATCTATTGTCACTACTTCCCACTTCCACTCAGGAATGGGTAAAGGTTGTAGCAACCCTGTTGGGTGCCTATGCTCAGCTTTAACTTTTTGGCACTCCATACATCTGGAGATGTATTCAGTGATCTCTCTCTTCATACCCGGCCAAAAGTAATGGCTCTTGACCGCTACTACTATTTTCTAATATCCAGGGTGCCTTGCATAAGGCACATTATGAATCTCCTGCAAAATCATATGTTTAAAGCACTGAACATTGGGTACAAAAATTTTGTTCTTATACAACAATATTCCATCTGTTTCCAATTTATAAATTTCCATCTTCTGTGGCATCTTACCCTGCTGTAGCTTGGCTACCAATTCTCTGTACTGGAGATCTACATTTGTAGCCTCTAGAATTCTACTTTTAATATCAATCTAATACATGCTAAAGGCTGTAGCATGTAATTCATGCACCCTCCTACTGAGTGCATCAACCACTTTATTCTCCTTTCCTTTGATATGCTTGATCTCAAAGTCGTACTCACACAGAAATTCCAACCACCTACTTTGTCTAGCGTTTAAGGTTGGTTGATCAAACAAATATTTTAGACCATTGTTGTTTGTTATCAATTCAAATCTCCTTCCCATGAGGTAATGTCTGCATTTCCTCAGAGCGTGAATGATTGTTGCCAACTCCAAATTGTGAGTGGCATAATTCTTTTTGTGCTCTTTTAGCTTGAACCTGGACTCATAACAGATTACAAATCCATTCTGACTGAGAAATCCTCCCAGTCTATCTTTGCATGCATCAGTGCATACTATGAAATCTGCATTTGGATCTGCAATCCTCAAGATTGGAGCATTGGTTAATAGTTGCTTCAATCATTGGAAACTTCCCTCACATTCCTCTGTCCAGTGAAATTGTTTCCCCTTTCTTTGTAAGTATGTGATAGGGTAAGCTATCTTGGAAAACCCTACGATGAACCTTCTGTAATAACCAGCCAATCCCATGAAGGATCTAACTTTCGTTACATTCCTTTGGGCTGACCATTCTCTAATGGCTTCAATTTTCTCAGGGTCTACCACTATCCTATTATTCAAGATAATATGTCCCAAGTAATGGATCCGCTCCGGATAAAATGAGCACTTTCTCAGCTTAGCATACAGTTGGTGCTCTCTTAGCACTTGCAACACCATCCTAAGATGTTTTTTGTGTTATTCTTTGGTTCTAGAATACACCAAAATGTCATCCAGGAAGACGATGAAAAACTTTTCAAGATAGTCCCTGAATACTCCATTCATCAAGCTCATAAAAACAGCGGGTGCATTTGACAGTCCAAACGGCACCACTGTGAACTCGTAATGACCATAGCTTGTTCTAAAGACGGTCTTGTTCATGTCTTCATATTTTATTCTTACTTGGTGATATCCCGATCTTACATCTATTTTCAAAAAGATCTTTGCATCCTTCAACCGATCGAAGAGATCATCAATACTCGACAGAGGATATTTGTTCTTCACCATTACTTTGTTCAATTGCCTGAAATCGATGCACAATCTCATCATTTTGTCCTTCTTTTTTACGAACAGGACCGGGGCACCCCAAGGAAAAATGCTTGGGAGAATGTACCCCTTCTTTAGAATCTCTTCAAGATGCAATTGCAACTCTTTCAGCTCTGGCGTACTCATTCTATAAGGAGCTTTCGACACTAGAGATGCTCCAGGAATCAAGTTCACAGAGAAATCAATATCCCTTTTCAGAGGTAGTCCAGATACTTCCTGGAATACATCTTCAAACTCTTTAAGTACCTCATGATCCTCAATACTTGACACCTTATCCTTAGGCATTTCCCCCACATGGGCTGCAAATAATTGACAACCTTTTCTGTAGCACTTCTTCAGCTGCATTGCTGAGATTTCT
Source organism: Picea engelmannii (assembly GCA_009831015.1). NCBI lineage: Eukaryota > Viridiplantae > Streptophyta > Pinopsida > Pinales > Pinaceae > Picea > Picea engelmannii. The sequence continues at coordinate 349,535 of ML785696.1, read as the reverse complement.
CTAATAGTAACAGCTCTAGGAATTCCTTGGACGACTCTCTGATTCCCTTCTTCATCTAGGGAAGTGAAGGCCTTGTTCTGACAGTCCAAGATGGCATGGTGTTGGTCCAACCAGTCCATCCCAATTAGACAGTCATAAGAGCCTAACGACAGAATGTTCAAATCGCCCTTTGTGCTCAATCCATTCATGTCTACAGGACAGGACTTGACTAACTCTGTGAATTTTTCTCTTGGTTCCTGTAGCTAGCTGCACCAACCAAGACTTTTCATGTTTGCTTATTATCAAATGCAAACTTTCTACCACTCTAGGGTCTATATAACTATGGCTAGCCTCTGAATCAACTAAAATAGTAAATGGTTGGTTTTGGATCATACCTTCTACTTCAATCATGTGCGACTAATACTCAGCTTGCTTGTTGTCCAGGGCTGCGTAGATCCTTGGAATTATACTTCCCATGTCCTCCATTGTTTTAGCTTGCTGAACATTGTGGAGAACTCTTACTTTATCCTTTCTGTGGGGGAAATATTTGTACCTATGGTTTTCTTTACAACCCCAACATTCCATAGGTGGAGGCCTTGACATTTTCCCACTCACTTCAACCTTCCCGGGCTCTCTAAGAGACGAATGTTCTTGAGGACTGTTTCTAAAAAAGGGTGGTTTATTTCCCTTCTACCTCTATTCTTTCTTGAAATTTTTCTGGTCATCCCAAGCCTTCCAAAAGGTAGGCTTTTCTCTTTTTTGTTCAAATAAGTACTTTGCTCTTCTTATCATTTCTTCCATAATCTTTTGGTCATCATACTGAATCTTATCCCCAATAGGAGGTGGTAATCCACTCAGGTACCTCTGAATCTTGACAGACTCATCTTTGATGAACGAAACATACTTCAGTAATTCCAAAAAGTTTCGTTCATGCTCATCAATGGTCTTGTTGTCCAGCTTGAGTTCAAAGAACTCTTTCATCTTTCTGTCATAATATCTTTTAGTTAAGTATTTCCTTTCGAAATACCTCTTGAATTCTTGCCATGTGATGTCCCTTTCCCTGATATGTTGCACCTGCACAAGCTGATCCCACCACATGGATGCATTTCCCTTTAGTTGATACATGGAAATCCTACCCTCTGCATGAGAGGAATAATTCTGCAGTTGAAAATATTTCCTCATACCCAGCAACCAAATTTTGGCATCTTCCTCCTTCTTATGTTCTCCATCGAACGTTGGAGGATTTATCTTGTTCATTTCCCCTTTCAATTCATCCATCCCAGATCTCCTGTGCTTTCTGGTAAGCGATGGGCTTGAACTACTGTGTTCTTCCCTACTGGAATGCTTTGGGGAGCGACGATGATGTCTGCTAACACTCCTTGATCTTCTTTTCCTCTCATGGGTCCTGCGACTCTCTGTCTTTCTTGAGTCACTCTCCTTTTTCAATTTCTTTTCTATTATTTCCAGACTCTTCAACATCCTTAAGTTGAATTGACCCTACCTATCCTTTACTTTCATGAGCTTTCGGCTATCAGCTCAGCGAGCCTAGGCATTTTTCTGCAATCTTTCAATGATTCTCATCACATGCCCTTACTTATTCAATTCTCTTACGTGCTCGTTGGAGTTCGATCCCTCGACTCCCAAGTTGACATCCCTTCCTTCTCTTTCGTTCTCTGAATTGGAGGAAATCAACACCTCTTCCATTTCTATACTCGACGTCGATTTGTGGCTGTCCTAACACTCATTGAACTCTGCACACACATAGTGCAGTCAACTGAAGTTTGTCAGGCCTTCAACCCTTAATAAAACTACAACATCCATAAACCAACGCGAATAAGAAAATGTTTTGATTCGATAAATTTTCTGAGCTTTGTTTGGCTCTACAATTTTTGGCGATAGCCATCGTTTTCTTAGTCCCCAACCCATGCGTCCACGGGCCATGATCAAACACTAAACTGCTAGGTGCTACAAGGCTCTCCAAATGAAACTTCGGGTTTCGGTATTTCGGGGCTTCGGGGTTTTGGTCCCAGAGGTTCTCGCACTCGCTTCCCTCTCCAACTCCTGACTTCTGAAAATTCGATTTCCTTACCCTGCAGGCCCACAACACAGCTATCACCCACCAAGGTAGTGACACATGGTGTCCTTACACAGGTCCACCTCAGTCCCAGCGATGTCAGGGGGCCCCACTACTTTCACTTTTCGTTTCGGAGTTTCAGGCATCAGGAGTTCGTGCATCTACACATCTCGAACTTCCGTTTGCCGAAATTCTTAAATTACGGTCTATTCATCTACATGATCCAATAGTCAAGTCCCTCTCCTATGATCTACGATGTAGATCATTTCGGGATTTTGAGGTTTCAGGTTTTTGGTAACCTGGAGTTCACGATGCAGCGACTCCAAATCTCTTGTCACTTCAATCCCCGAATTCCGATACACGATTTCTTGTACGAGATCCAACGATCCTCGATGATTTGGATCTAATGATCTAGATCTTTTCGGAGTTTCGTGAACCAATATTTCATGATGCAACGACTCCAAATCTCTTGTCGCTTCAATCCCTGAATTCTGATAGGGAGATTCATGTATGCGATCGATGGCTATGAGCCTCCCCTGATCCAATGGTCGAGATCTCTCCTATGCTTACACCTGTCAAAGATCTTCAGCCCTAACTTCTTCACTAGTTGGTTGGATCTGTCGGCTCACGGGATTTTGACACTTCTTCCTATAAGTTCTCCACAGTATGATTCTACCCTTGTTAATCTCTTTCACGATTCGGGACTTGGAGTGACCAAGAATTTTTCCTATGCTCCAAGTTCACGATCCCTAAATTCACGAAATGATCCAATGGTTCAACCAACCACGATCAATGACCCACATTTATTATGGATCCTAGGGTCGCAAGTTTCTCCATCCACTAATCACCTTGCAACTTCTTGCCATCTTACGACCCTCATGATTTCGCAAGTTCTCCATAGAGAATTCTGACCGTCCAACTCTGCTTCTCAAGGACTTCTGGCCAATGACTTGGTACCCTCCTTCTGAACCTTCATCTACTTGATCCAACACTTCTGGTGTGGATTTCTCTCTCTCTATGGCCATATACCACACCAGCTGAAATTTTATAATACTACTACACCTCCTGAGCTTTGTAACATGGTCAAGTAGTCCATTGACACTCAGAAAAATTCTAAGGTATGAAATTAGTCCTCCGAACACAATTTCTTCTCAAAACCTCGGTCCAAAGACCACTTATCTAGCCCATCCAGGCTCAACGTTGAAACTAGGCTCTGATACCATACTGTAATGCCCCTGGCCATCAACCCCACGGTCGGGCCAATGCTACTATGTGAAAAAACACTTTTGTAACTCATTATGCATTCTAATGAAATTAAAATGCTTAATTATAGTTAAACACATAATTACTGCTAGCATTTTAGAGTTAATGGAAATAACAATAATTCATATGCACAACAAAATACGTGATAACATTGCAAGAATCACAAGTATGCAATTTAATTAATTACATAATTACAAAACATAGTGACACTTATCCTTGAAACTGTCACGCACCACCAACTGCGTGTAGACCTTCCATGAACCTCCCAACCTTAGACCACGCTGATCATCACTCTCAACAATAGGTCACCCCTGAGCTGGGACTAAGCTCCACCGAGTAAGGAATCCTAGGCTAGGTAATGTTTACAGGAAGAATACACGTAAAAGAAGGAGCATTCTCTCCCAGAAACCACTTATGCCCACTGCCCACAGACTCTCCTTCCCCACATGCCTGTCCCACCCCAGGAGTATACACCTTCATTGTCACCTAGACATTCCTTCACCTACTAACCTCCCTTGCCTTGGGCTTTAGAAACAAACTAGACCAAAAATCTCTGAGCTCTGTGGTAGCTACAGGGTTCCTTCCAGGAACTCTCTCCTTCCTATGCGCACTCTCTCACCAGGAGAGAGAGTTGTATACAAAGTCCAGACAACCTATTTCTTCAGTTTTGTGCCAGCACAAGGAGAACAATAGTAAGACTCAGTAGAGGATAGCGAATTACACTTATCCCAGAGACTGCATGACCACCACAATCCCCAGTTAAAACACACATGGAATGGATGATTACGGTATGCCAGGGTTCAACGGACACACAGGAGACTCGGCTCAGTCCACAGGTTTACCACTGGGTTTCACGGTTTTAGATTTCAGATATGCGTGAGGTATGTCGCCCTCCAACACAGAGGTCACACGGTTCAGACAACCCACAGAAGAATGGAGGACCAACCCCCGGACTCAAGTGGTGGATCAAGGAATGAAGGATGAACCACCCAACATGGCTTAGTTCTTTGGTTTTAACCGCATGCGCCCAGGTCGACACATGTCTCCCTGGAGCTGCATGTTTCCCATCTTGCACACATTCCCCTTCCAGGAACTTAGGATAAAACTTATACATTTTCACAGCTTTGGAATAATATTTAATTATTATTCCCAAGGACTTAAGCCCTCAAGCTTAGCCCCTCTTCCAACCTTTCAGCCCCCTCTCCCTTACCCAGGCTTTGTGGAAGCTTAGTCCCCCATCACTCATTCATCGTGGTCGGTCCACACGCAAAGATGTTTTTGTATTAATATTGTGCATAATTATATGTACAAAAATTAGGCTCCTGGCCCTCAACACTTAGGCTCCCTGGCCTAAATAACACATAAGCCCATTATCTTATATAAACTTGTCTCACCAACCTATAAAAAAAAATTACAATTCATAATACAATTGGGGCACATCCTTGGGGTATTACAGCCTTTTTGGATACATTGCTTCATATGGGTCCATTTTAGTGGTCGTATGATAGGAAGTATTGTACCACCATTCTACCAAGGGAAGCCACTACACCCACTAGTTTGGTTTGTCTGAAGCAAAACAACTCAAGTAGGTTTCCAAAGATTTGTTGACTACTTCTGTTTGGCCATCAAAATGGGGGTGATAAGTTGTGCTCATGTTCAGTTGGGTGCCTGTAATTTAAACAGATATTGCCAAAATGTGTCGGTGAAAGCTGGGTCATGATCACAGACAATGGAGGTTTGCATACAATGTAGCTTGAAAATCTAATCAAGCAAGACTTGTGCTATGAGTGTCGGTGTGAAAGGATGAGGTAAGGTACAAAAATTATCATACTTGGAGAGGCGATAAACCACCACCATGATGAAATACTTGTTCCCAGCTTTTGGATTTCTCACTATAAAATCCATGGAAATTTATGTCCATGGAGAAGCAGGAATAGGCAAGGGATGTAGGATGCCTGGAGACTTTACCATTTCACTTTTATGATGTTGGCACACCTCACATTCTCTGACAATAATGAAATATATCCTTCTTCATTCCTTCCAAAAAGCAAAACGACGAGCACGAGCATATGTCTTTTGGAAGTCTGAATGACCCACTATAGCTGAGGAGTGTAACTAATTTAAGAGCCCAGGCATGAGTGTTGAGGAGGGTGAGAGAACCAGGTGATCCTTATATCAGAGAATATTATCCTTCCAAGTGTATCTAGTGGGAGGATAAGGGTCCTCCTGAAGACGTTGAATTAATGTGGAGGTAGTCTGGTGCGTTAGCCACTCTTGGTGTAGTTCTTCAATCCAATCAGGGACCGGTAAGGATAAATCAAATAGGGAGCCTTCCTCCTCATGTTGTCTTGACAATTCATATGCTACTATGTTATATTTTCCCTTTTTGTATATTAGTTCATAATCATAACCAAACATTTTTGTGATCCACTTATTTTGTTCTAGGGATGATAGTAGTTGCTCCAAAAACTATTTCAGGCTATGGTGATCTATTTTAATATGAAAATGATGTCCCAAGAGATATGGTCTCCAAGTGTTCAGCTCATGGAGAGTGACCATCATTTCTTTTTCATACGTAGATCGGCTCAGATTGCGACCACTCAACGCTTGACTAGTAAATGCCAAGGGTCGCCCGTCCTCTTGGGTGAGAAATGTACCTATACCTGTGGCAGAAACATATGATTCCACCGCAAAGGTTTTGTTGAAGTCAGTAATTGCTAGGATAGGGGTAGTGGACATGGCCCTCTTTAACTTTGTGAAGGCTTTCTTAGCAACAGGTGTCCAATGAAATGCATTCTTCTTAAGGAGGTCAGTCAAGGGATTAACAATTTTTCCATAATAGTTGAAAATTTTCATGTGATAGCCGGTGAGACCAAGAAAATGCCTTAGGCTCTTTAAGGTCATTATTCGTGGCCATTCTTGCATAGCTTGTATCTTTTTGGGGTCCACTTTTACCCCATATTTGTTGACAATGTGCCCCAAGTATTCCACATAGTTGGCTCCAAATTAACATTTGGTCTTTTTGACAAACACTTAGTTTTCCTGCAACAAGTGAAGGACATTTTCCACATGAAGAAGATGGCTATCCCAGGTGCAGCTATAAATGAGGATGTCGTCAAAGAAAACCAAGAAAAACTTCCAAAGGTAAGGTTTCAATAGTTTACTCATGAGACTTTGGAAAGTGGATGGAGAATTGAAAAGGCCAAAAGGCATGACCAAGAATTCATAATGTCCCTCATGAGTTCTGAAAGAAGTCTTTGGAATATATTTCTCCTTCATACAGATTTGGTGATAACCGGAGTGAAGGTCTAATTTGGTGAATACACAAGTACCTTGTAGTTCATCCAGCAAATCATCAATGACAGGAATAGGAAATTTATCTTTGATGGTTATTTTATTCAGGGAACATGCGCCAAGTATCATATTTCTATAAAACCATCACCACTGGTGAAGAACATGGGCTAGTACTAGGGAGAATTACCCTCACCTCCAGTAATTCCTATACCATCTTTTCTATTTCTTTTTTCTTAGAAAAGGGATATTTTTAGGGATGTACATTGGGGGCTTGACTTCCAGAAAGGAGAGGGATGCTATGATCATGTTCACCCCTAGAAGGAGATAAGGTTGTAGGAATCTCAAACATCTTGGGGTATTGATGAACCGTAGTGCATGCTAGGTTGGCGCTTTGATTTACATAACTCATGGCTTAGATGTGGCTCTGTTTGACCTGATGATTTGGTGTGTTAATGAATTTGACCATCTGCAAAGCTAACACCTGTTTTATTACATTTATTCGGGCGCGTGATGAAATAGTTAGCTGCTTTTCAACTTTGTCATTTTCGATAGTTAACACAACTTTGAATTTTGGGTTTTAGCTACCGAAAGTTAAGTCTTTTGGTAGCTAAAGTAGTTTTTCGGGGGGACACTTAGCTACCAAAACCTGTGTTTTAATAAAAACCCCGAACCAGAGATTTTTGAGACTTTATTACAAACTCAAGCTCTTAAAAACAAACCTTAAAAAATTTAGAAAGGCATTATTAATGACTTCCTATCACCTAAATAGACAATATTGACTATGTTATTTGAGGAGATAACACGTTGCAAGCTAGGAGGAACTACCTGAGAGGTTTTTTCAGTGACCTGGATGGCATTAAATTGAGAAATCACACCATGGTGGCCTTTCTTCAATAGTTTTTCCATCATGTGAGAGATGATGATTTTAGGAGAGCTTTCTTGGAGACCCTTGAGAGAATAGGGGTGAGATTCTTGGGTGAAGCTCATATATAATTCTTGATAATCCATTGTGATCAACCTTAGAGTGCGAAGACATTCCACACCTAATACAATATCAAAACCACTCATGGAAATAGAGAACATGTGGGTTTTCATATGGTAATCACCCATTTGGATTTTGACATTCTCACAACGCCCCCCACACTTCATAGTACCACCATTAGCGATGAGGATTTGAAAAATAGAAACAGGGCAGACAAAGCAATGGATCTCATCAACGAGCCTGCGATGAATAAAATTATGGTTGCTACCACTATCAATCAACACCAAAAATGACCTATGTTTAATTTACCCCTTGATATTCAATGTTTGGGGGGTCGAAATACCTGAGATTACATGAACCAAGATGACCAATTCCATGGATTCCACTGGTGTGATAACTGGATCTTTGACATGATCACTTGGTTGAGATGCCTGTTGGTCTGAAACCTCATATGATGGGATGTTGTCATAGGAAGAGGAAACTAAGGCATCAATATGGAAGTAGTTTTGTTCTCTACATTTATGCCCTCATGCATATGTTTCATCACAATAGTGGCAAAGGCCTTGCCTGTGACGTTTCTCCCTATTAATGGGAGAGACCTTTTCTACCTTCAAAGTTTGGGTCAGAGCAGGGGTAGCCCCTGCGTGAGGATGGGTGGTAAATGGAGCCTTTAGGGATGGTGCCTAGAGGATGGTCTATGCTTCCCTGGATAATTGACATGCCTGGAACTGGGTAGTAGGATGATTCATGTTCACATGAGGCTTGATAGATTATTTGAGACCACTGATAAAACATTCAAGGTAAAATTCATCAGATACACCGTCAATACACGTAACCAATTGTTCAAATGTCATGATGAAGTTTGTGATAGATATAGCTTGGCGTAACTTAGTGAGTCGGCCCAAAAATTGTGATTCCCTATTAAAAAGGGCACAAACTTCTTTGGAGAACATGTTTCAATTGGGAGGTCCTGGATAACATTTCTTATGGCACTTCCACCATTGTTAGCATTCTTGATCCAAGTACAAAACCCCTACATAGATTTTGGTCTCATCATCTTGAATATCATGAAGGGAGAAGTATTGTTCCATTTTAGAAACCCACTCAGCTGGGTTGGAACCATCAAATTTATGCATGTCAACTTTGGGAACCTTATTACAAGAAGGCGAAGAACCCCAAGGGGTGTGGGATGAATGCGTATGTTCATAATGATAAGACTGAATTTATGATGGGTTTGGCTCAACATTATTACCCTTGAAGAGTTGCACCATTTTTTTGTATTGTTGGTCAAGGTCTGTGGCAAATTCATTACGGAGGGAAGCCATGGTGTCGTCAATTTTTTCTTCCAGGTGGGACATTCTATCCTCCACGGTTTCTTGGGACTGAGAGAAAGTGGTAGGCATGATGAAGGCTTAGGTAGAAGAAAAGGTGTCATGATGGAAACAATGGTCTTAAAAATGATAGGTACCCAGGTTATCAGGAAAAAGAGAGGAATCCATTGGGATAGGTCTCAAGAAAGGTGTCACAGAGGGGTTAGGTATGTAGGAAAAAAAGGATTAAAATTGAAGGGTAGCAATATGATTAAAATGAAGAGAGGAATGCAATGGGATAGGTCACAAATAATGTTGATGATAGGCCCTGACTTTTTTTTTTTTTTTTGAACTCCTGTGGAGTTATACTCTGAACTGAATAATACTACAAAGGCATAATGCCCAAATTCTTAACAGGACAAAAGATGTAGTAATTTCACAATGCCAATGGAGATGACAAGGTCGCACTGCAATAGATCTTGTCTTTTATTTCTCTATTCTACTCCCAAGGGTTAGGGTTTGTAGGGAATCTATAGTCAAGGGTTTACCCTGTGCTACAACACTCTTATATATATGTGGGGTCCAACAGTAGTACTCGGCCTAATATATCAAGGAACCAACTAAGAAGGCTAGACTGTACCCTTAGCCATACTACCCGACTACCTAGGTATTATAGATTCACTTCCCGAGTATTGTTCTTGGTGACACTATAACAATTAGGCAACTTATCCATTTATCTATGGATGGCTTCAAGATGGATAGGTTGATCCATATACATGTGTTTTCTGATGCGCTACCACTCGAAGGGGTACCAACAAGGGTTACAAGGGTGGCCAACATATGTGCGCTTAAGAACCACTTGTATTTCCTACGTGGATGATTCCTTAACCACATATTTTGTTGATATTATGGTAGTTGCAGTAGGTATTTACCTCCTCATGCAAACCTTATGAGAATAGAATATTCTGGGAAGCAAGAAGAAACCTTAAGTGATTGGTTAATAACCCTATAAGACAATTCGGCTCAAGGGAATGACTTGTATTAGGTTATTAGCATCCAATAGAAGAAGTCGGCTAAAGGAAATAATATATACTAAAGAATTAGTACCCAGAATGAGAAGTCAGCCCAGGCAGTTTGCCAGATTTAGTATAAATAAAGGAGGCAAGTCTTCATTCTGGAAGGCATTCCTAAAACTGCAGAAGAAACACTTGTGCGCACTGCAGTTGGTCAGTTTGTGCACAAGTTTGGAGGAGAGCTGTCATTGCAACTACTGCAGCTAGCAGATTTTGGTTTTGGCTTGGACTATCTTTTGGTTATAGTTTGGACTCTCTGATCAACTCTTTCTTGGTGCATTATCCTTGGAGAAATGTGTGCCATCATTTGTTTGGCTATCTAGCCTAGGGTTTTCTTCCAGAATTATTCTCTATCAAGGTTAAGGTGCTCGGAGGGTGGCTTCGACCTATGGTTGGGTGACAATAGTGATATTGTCTATGGTAAAACGAGCACAATCCATCATATTCTAAAAGGTTATGGGCCCACACCTCCTTCATTCAGTCTAACCACTAGAAGGGAGCATAGACATCAGGATACTAAGCTCATTGAAGAACGGCCGCTAGGATTTCTAGCATGAGCAGTTACTAAATCACTACCACTAGGGTTACTAGTAGGTGCAGTTGTAGAAACCTTAACCCTCTCGTTAAGGCACCTTAAGTGAAGGGATTGACCTAATTTTCAGATAGAACAATGCACCCTAGCCTAGCGCACCTCCTGGTACTCTCAGCAAGCCAAGACGTCAAGTTTGAGTTTTTGGTCAAATCTAGGGTTGACCAAGTCAAAGAAGCCATGACTTACTCTATGAAGTCAGAAAACAAGTTAGATGGAGCTTCTAAATTCAAAGCGTGGAAGACAAGGATTGACCTCATCCTTGCCAAGAACAAAGTGTTGGATATCGTCAAAGGAAAGATCGTGGAACCAAAGTTTGAAGAAGGAAAAGAGAAGGAACCGCAGAACGCTTCAATTATGAAGAAGTTCAAAGACGGTGACATAAATGTCATGCGTATCATAGTGGAATCTATAAAATATCACTTGATACCCTACATCTCCCATCTTGACTCATCGAAGAAGATGTACGATTCCCTAACAAACCTCTTCTCAGTCAGAAACATTGGACAAGTAATGAGTCTGAAGAATGAGCTATGTGACATGAAGATGAATGATGATGACAACATAACAACATACTTTGTGAGAATATCTCAATTAAGAGATCAACTACAAGATATTGAAGAGATCATTTCAGAGAAGGAATTGGTAAACATGGTACTCAATGGTCTTTCCAAGACATGGGATGCATTTGCCGCAAGCATGAACACAAGGAAGGAGTATCCTACATTTGAAGAACTTTGGACTTATTGTTCTTGAGAAGAATCGAGGATCAATGAAAAAAATAAACCCCAAAAGAAGTACGATGATCAATCCTTCACAACAAGATTCAAGAATTTCAGGAACAAAAGAAATTTTGGTTCAAGGAAGAATCCAACTCAAGAGAAAGATGTGTCAGGAATACAATGCTTCAACTATCGAAAGTGTGGTCACTACAAGAATCATTGTCCTGAGATAAAGAAAAGGAAGGAGACACATGAACCATCAGTTGCCAAAGTAGAGGAACCTACAAAGACGACCAAGCAGGATAAAACAAACTTCTTCTTCTAAGACAAGGCAACAATACTCTTCATAGTTCTTGAACATACCATGTTTTTTGTACATATCTTGCATATCTATTTCTTAGAAGATAATATGTTCAAAGAGAAACTATACCTATGGAAGAAACAACAAGATAAGGATTGTTATCATTATGACTACAAGTCATACAATACACATGAAAGGATGAAGTACATCAAACAATTCATGTGGAAGTTATTACATAAGTAACAGTTGAAAGATAAGTCGAATTCAGAATCAATCTTAAAGAAACCTAGAAGAAGCAAAGACAGAAAGAAGTCAACAATCAAGAGGAAACTGGAGAAAGACTTATGACACCTTGTAGAAGGAAATAAGGATGCAGACGGAAACATGGATTATGTTATATGAAGGGAGTCGATTATATACTTCCAAAAGAAAAACATGCACTCATACATGAAGCAAGGAATAGGAGGGAGCTAATCCTATGATCCATTAAATATGATGAAGTATATATCCATGGTAGCATCCATGAAAAGAAGTACGTGTTAAATTTTTCTTTAGAAGAAGCCTTAAAGTATCCCTGGTTGTCCATCCACATTCATAATCCTATGATGAAAGAAAGAAGTGGAATCTTCAGGGCATGGAATCTATATAAAACTCCATGGACCCAAGAGCTAAAGAAAAACATGAGGAAGAACATGGATATTCCAAGAAAGAAAGAAAAGCCAGAACAACCAGTCATTGTATTGAGAATCACAAGATTACCAGCCTGATATGAACTCACTAAAAGAAATCAAGTAGAGGAATTGAAAGTTGTGATGAAGAAAAGTGTATGAAAAGACTTATGAATGTAAGCATTATGAGATCTAGAACTAGAGGTTCTCCCAGATGGAGGGAGAAGACTATGATGATTGATTGTTCCAGTAAAAAATATATACCTCTACATGAGCCATTATATCATCAGCAATATCCATGGGATTGACAAAGACTTTTCTCCAGAATAATTGAACAAAGAGCGTACGAAGAGAAACCTCAAGGATTTGAGGTATACCAAAAAGTGACCATTGTATGCAGATGAAAGAATACAACTTGGTGGAGAACCTCCAATGCACAGCAGAAGCATGGTGAAAACCTTTTATATTATATCAGAATGATTACTCAAAAATCCAGAATAATGGATTTCCAATCCATGGCAAAGATCTCATGATGAAAGAATAAGTGCCACATGGATATGTTCCAGTTTGAGCCTTGCCACGATGTTATGAGCTAGCAGAGAACAAAAGATGAATCCAATAATGATATACTATATTGATCAGAGCTATATGAAGCGTTCAGAGAAAACTAGTGTTCTAGAAAGACCGAAGTACATTTGAGATCAATCATTACATTCTCCGTGATGAAGTCTAGAAAAGAGAAGTGGTTCTCCAATATATATATTTCCATAGATGAGCAGATAAGCAAAGATTTTGGTAAAGCCTCTGTCCAAGGTGAAAGAGTTTGCGTACTCAAGCTGGAGCTCATGGAGATGAATTCCTTATTGAAAAAGGAAGAGACGACTCTCAGGTTGGGAGGGAGCACCGATGTGTTATTGATTTATGGACAGTCATTTTTCAGCTCGAAAAATGGTCCAGGATGAGCAGTTCCTTTCCAGTTCGGAAAGTGGTTTGATATTTATGACGGATAGGCATTTTTTGGTTTGGAAAATGGTCCATATTGAATGGTCATTTTCATAATGAAAATGGTTCGATGGATTGTTGATGTACCATAGACAGTGATTTCCCATTGTTGTTAACTTGGGGAATGGTATAGGACAGTCTCTCTTCTTGACGGTCACTCTTAGTAGTGGTAAAGAAGACTGGTCTGCATCACCGGATAGTCATTCTTTTGAAGCTCACAGTTGTGAGCAGTTTCGAAGAATTGTCCATTTTGGAGGTTGGTGTAGGACAGTCATTTCCTTAGGAAATGGTTCGGACAGTCATTCCCTAGGGAAGATTCATTCTCTCTAGGTTTCACTTTGTTTAGTGTCAAAGGAATGGCCCAGATAGGTGAATGGTCTAGGTTTAGCAATCAAGGACAGGCTTTCCCTAGGGTAGATTCATTCTCTCTAGGTTGCACTTTGTTTTATTCCAGAGGAATGGCCCAAGATAGGGAATGGTCCAAGATTGGAAATCAGGACAATTATTCTTCCTTGCTTGAGAAGAATAGTCCAAATAGCTCATCATTGATGTTTGACCTTCTGAGGGCAGATGCTTTTCCAGAGCTCACAAATGTGAGTGGAAGAATGACCCAGATGATTCAGTTTATATCATAACAATGTTTTCTGTGTAGGTTGATATTAGATGATTGTTATGGAGACTACACGTCTCTAGACAGTAGATGTATTCTACAGTGGTGGATGTGTTCCATTGATTGTGACTATACGCCACTGATCAAGTATCTGTGTGCTACTTGGTGTGGTAGTGTGCCACTGGATTGTAGTTGTGTACTACTATGGATAGACACAGTTGTGCTCTATTGAATGATATTGTTATGATTTCCTTGAAGACTATCAATAATGTTGGAAATGATTATCATCTAGATGGATGATCAATGGACAGAGATTTCCTAGACGAAAAATGGTCCTAGACATTTATTCTTCTCTGAAATGTGTCTGGATTATAAGAATCGTTCTTGTGTCACTCTATGGAGAGAGTGACTTATCCAACATCTTGTTTTATTACTCAGATAGAGTATGGTTTTGAGAGATGATGCAGTTGATGACATTAATAGTGATGATGGTACTCATGATCTAATCATGAGATAGTCTATACGACTATGTTGATGCTATCAGGTGAATGGTATGTTTGTGCTCAAGACCATTACCTTCAATACCTCCCTAGCTAGGAGGGAGTGTTGATATTATGGTAGTTGTGGGAGGTATTTACCTCCTCATGTAAACCTTACGAGAATAGAATATTCTGTGAAGCAAGAAGAAACCCTAATTGATTGGTTAATAAGCCTAGAAGACAAGTCGGCTCAAGGGAATGACTTGTATTAGGTTATTAGCCTCCAAGAGAAGAAGTTAGCTAAAGGAAATAATATATACTAAAGAATTAGTACCCAGAATGAGAAGTCGGCTGAGGCAGTTTTCCAGATTTAGTATAAATACAGGGGGCTAGTCTTCATTCTAGCAGGCATTCTCAGAACTGCAGAAGAAACACTTGTGCGCACTGCAGTTGGCCAGTTTGTGCGCAAGTTTGGAGGAAAGTTGTCGTTACAGTTGTTGCAACTAGCATATTTTGGTTTTGGCTTGGACTATCTTTTGGTTATGGTTTGGACTCTCTGATCAGCTCTTGCTTGGTGCACTATCCTTGGAGAAAGGTGTGCCATACTTTGTTTGGCTATCCAGCCTAGGGTTTTTTTCCAAAATGATTCTCTGTCAAGGTTAAGGTTCTCGGAGGGTGGCTTCGACCTATGGTTGGGTGACAATAGTGATATTGTCTATGGTAAAATCAGCACAATCCATCATATTCTAACAGATTTATGTGTGTAACGACAAATCTCTGTAGCTTAAAGACGCCAGAATACATATCTACCCTAAAAAAAGATTATCCCACAAGTATTTTCATGTAAAGAGCTCTAATACCACTTGAAATATTCCTGATATAATATATTATGCAGAACAAAAAATATCTAGCAGGAAATGACAGAATAATAATGATATATCAAGAAAAATATCAGAAGAACACCAAAATAACACTAGAATAATCACCAAGAAGAGAAACTTTATTATGATAGAAATTATCACTTGCCTCTTTGAGGGGGAAACCTCGAGTAGAGAAGAGATCTATTACAATAATATCCAAGACAAAATAACCAATGCCTCCTACTCTTATTTATACTAATTCTACCTTCTAAGGAGACTTCTAGAGGAATATCTTTTTAGAAGCAAAAGATTCTATTAGGTCTTCTTACATTGACTTATTCTTCTTTATTTATTAGGCCTTATTAAATAATTTTGGCCTTTATTAAAAAGAAAACATATCCTACTAACTAATGACCCATGGACAGTGGTTAGGATCGGATCCTAATAGGACTGGGGAAATGTCGAGCATCGCCCCATCCCCCACATCCAAGGCTCGGTCCTGTGGAATCATGCCTTGGGCTTGGGGGGGGCGATGCGATGCTCGACATCACCCCAGCCCCAACGGTCAATGCACGGTTGCATGGGGCCACAGGACCATTCCTTGGTCGTGGGGAACCCAGTAACCACCATGCGACAAAACTAATTTTTTTTAAGTAAAAAGCAATAAAAAAAGGTAAATGTGTTTACAAAACTATACCTAGATTTGTCTGTTTTTTTCTTCTTTTTTTGAAAAAATCTTAAGAATTTTGTTAAAATTACTTTGAAAAAAGTCTCAATATTTTTTTAAAGTTGTAATTTTTTTAGAAAAAATTAGAAAACATATAAAAAAATTAGGGTTTTTATAATTGTCGCATGAAAAATTATTATGTGATTCAAAGATGATATTATAAATGTTCTTTTGGTAAATGGTAAGAATTTAAAAAATAACTAACCTATGAAATGCTAGATTCTCCTTGAATGTCTTCTCGATGTTTCTCCCTTGTAGCTAGCTCCAAATCCTTTAGCGAACACTGCCAAATATTTCACACAATGTAAAAAGACAAAACAAGATTGTGTATATATAACACAGATGATATAAATTACTATTAGTATAACGAATGTGGGATAAATAAAAATGAAGAAGATTGTCTACGTATATACCTAAAATTATATGGATCATCTCTATGTTTAATGAATGTGGGATAAATAAATAAACACAAGAAATATTGCAATTAACAAGTAAATAATGAAATAAAAGAGTAAAAGTTGTTTTTAATTTTTAAGGGGAAATAATAAAGGGAAAAAATT
>ML785696.1:295602-330585 GCA_009831015.1 Picea engelmannii | reverse complement strand
TACGCCCCCAGGAAGTTGATACACCAAACTACTCAAAACAGGGTCCACAAAATTGTTTCCTTTTCATCTTCTGGGGTTAGGGTTTTGGATTATATCTATGTTAAAAATGAATTTGGAGCCTCATTGTAATAATCATATTCTTGTGAATGCGAGTATTTGTCACATCTCTTCTCAGAGATAAGATGGCACCATTCTAACGAGGCTTATACCTTGTATTTTTACAGTCTTGTACATTTCGCTCATTAATAGAAATTGTGTATTATTGTATCTCTGTTTTTATATTTATATCTATGATAAATCACTATTGTATTATTGGATATATGATATATATCCATACATTTCTTTATTATGTCTCAACTCTCATTTCATGACGAAAATAATCTGGATCAGTGGTATCAAAGCATGCTTCTCTTCATCATTTTTTCAGTGAACGTTCCCGATGAGTTCCAAGTATAGAAATTTAGGTCTCGATCTTGTATATATTCAAGACAAGAGCTCTCACATTCCCAAGAAACCCTCCATGGCAGAAGTAAAGAAAAACAACAGAGAAGACGATTTTATTAATTCAAGCAAGCTCTCACGCGACAGAGGGACAAAATGATGGAGAATGTTTCCCACATCCTTCAGTGTCCGTCGATAAAAATAGACGGGTCTTAATCAAGCGGTCACTTTGGAGGAACCTCGCCTTTCAAGGTGCAAGTTAATTTTTATATTCCCGTATTTGAAGGATAGATAGATGCAGATGCCCTAGAAAAATGGCTAAATCTGTTAGAAGGTTATTCCTTTGTTCACAATTTCTTCAACAAACAAAAGATCACCTTTTCTCTCCTTAAGGCTCTCCCTCATGTCAAAAATTGGTGAGAAAATTACTCGGAGAAAATTTCCATAGAGGAGTTTGGAATTTATGGAGCCGAGCTCACTTGGAATTTTTTTGTGGAGGCGGTTAAGGAACAATATTACCCTATTGGCAACTATGACGACTAGTACATGAGATGGACCACACTGTGGCAAGAGAGAGGCCAAGCAGTGTCAGAGTTCACCAATGCCTTCCATACCTTGTGCACCAAGATGGGTATCAAATACTTCGAGTGACATTTGGTCCTGAAATACCATGGGGCTCTACACAGATACATCCAAACTAAAATGGGTTTTTTGGACATCTCATCACTGAGTGTTTATTATCAATATGTTGTAAAAATCGAAGAGAAATTTAAGAACCAGAACAAATGAGAGTTTAGGTCTACAAATCCGCAACAACCAAAGCATGATAAAGATGGAACTAACAAACATCCTTACAACAACCAGTCCAAGCCATAGGGAAAGAAGGGTAACAGAAAGACAAATAAGGACACTAGAAAATGGTGAAATTTCCACAAAATACCTTGCAACAACACCGATGAGTGTCGCTCAAAACAGTCATTGGTGGTCGAGATCAAAGACAAGGTGTCGAACCCAAATTCAGAATCTGATTCAGAAAATACTGGCAGAAGAAAGATCATTGATGCAGACCCCACAGCTATTGTCGCGACCGCGAAACTTCAACCATAAGAACCATCACATCTTGAAGAGTGGGAGCCCATTTTTCATTTTATTGTTCATAGCAGAAGCCAGAAGAACCTCATCTTAGCAGAGGTCATCAAACAGTTGGGATTGTTGACAACACCACACCCGTAACCATACAAAATTTGGTGGCTTCGCCAGGGACAAGATCTTTGTGTCAACCAGCAATGTCGATTGTCATACGACATCCAACCCTTCAAGGATGATGTATTATGTGATTTTTCCCCACTGTATGTATGTGATGTTCTCTTGGGACAACCATATATGTGGAAGTGTCATGTTATTTATGAGTCTCAACCCCATAGTGTCATTGTTACTCTAGGGAGTCATATCTACAGGACACCAGAGGTGATTTTGACTACTGCCCCACCTAAAAATTTCCACAAGGTAGTATCTCATAATACAAAATTCATATTTTTCACAATATGTTCAAAAGGTGAACAGAAGGACATTACAAACACTACAACCTCAGTCCAAGAACCTTCTATCAAACAAAAGCAGGTTGACAAGAATGAAACAAAGAGCACAGATTCCATGTGCACACAATCATCTCATTTAGTCATACTATTTAAAAATTTCCAACCCTTCCATCCACAGGTTCATGACAACCATCAACAAGCTAAGCAACACAACTGCTCCAGCAAGGAAAGTAGCTCATCAAGATGAAAATTCAACAAACTCTTTTTCCTCTCACCCGGGAACTCAATGAAATGGATATCATTCCTTCCTAATGAGGGATGATTGATCCAGGTAGATATCAGTGTCCACCCACCTATTCCAACTGGTTCAAAACAATCTTCTGGCAATTTACTATTTATAGCAGTTTTTCGGTTCCTAAACTTTTGGGGCCATTTTGAGGGCCTAAATGAATATTTTTCAGGATCAATCGTCTCAATTATAGCCAAAGGGTCTAATTGATCCCACAAAATTAATCTCGTTGACAATATCTTTCCAATGAGCTATCCTGCACCCCAAACGAAGATCGTATGCCAAAGTTATGCCCCCGGGAAGTTGATACACCAAACTACCTAAAACGGGGTCAACAAAACTGTTGGCTTTTCACCTTCAAGGGTTAGGGTTTTGGATTCTATTTATGTTAAAAATGCCATTGGAGCCTCATTGTAATAATCATCTTCTTTCGAATGTGAGTAGCAGTCAAATCTCTTCTTAGAGATAAGATGCCACCATTCTAGCGAGTCTTTCACTCTGTATTTTTATAGTTTTGTACATTTCGCTCTTTAACAAAAAATTTGTATTACTGTATCTCTGTGTTTATGGTTATATCTTTGATAAATCTCTGCTATATTATTGGATATTTTATGTATCTCTGTACATTTCTTTATTATATCTATGCTCTCATTTCGTGCCGAAAATAATCTGGATCAATGACAAAACTTGTACAAACATCGGAAAAAGTGTTATGATGTTCCAAACAAATATTTAGGTATGATAATTGATGGCATGGACCAGAATAAAAAACTTCTACCACATTTTTTCCATACACCAAAAAAATTACAGGAAGAGAATTCCATTCAGTTTCACTTGGTTGATTGTATGGTTTTCAATGGAAATATGTGTCCAAGGTTTTACTTCACAGCTCCAAATATTCATAATGATGAAAATATGACCATCACCATAATTCACCATGTGCTCACTCACTATTCTGGAAATATTCCTCAAGTTCTCTATCTATAGTTGGACAACACTAGTCGTGAAAATAAAAATCAAATTATGTTTGGATATCTAAGCATGCTTGTTGAACTAGGAATCTTTCAAAACGTGAAAGTTGGTTTCATTCTTGTTGGACAAACTCATGATAATATTGATCAAATGTTCAATAATTTTTCAGTAACATTGAATAGGGAAAATGTTGGAAGACTACCATCATTGATCGAATGTATTAAAAAAGCATACAATCCATAGCCTATTTTTCATATATTTGAAGAACCTATTGACATGCCAAGATTTATTCAGGGATTGCATCGTGAAGAAAAATATATTGAGAAGCTTCATGACATTAGCTTCCAACATCAATTTTGTTTCAAAAAAGTTGATGGGAACACACTTGTATGTTAGGTTGTTGATCTATTATAATAGTATAAATAGAAATATTGCAGTGAATACCAGCGGAATAACAATAGAGAACATAAATATAGTTGCAGAACAATAGAATATATGGAACCACAACACCAAAATAATACCTTTATTGATAGGAAACAATGTTCACTTTCCTCTTCTAGGGGGGAACCTCCAGCAGAGAAGATCTCTATTACAATCATTCTTAAGACAAATCCCTCTCATATATTTTACTTTTTACTAATTCTATCTTCTAAAGAACATTCTAGAGGAAGATATTTCTAGAAGCGGAAACATCTATTAGGTCTTCTTACATTGACTTGTTCATATTTATTAAATAGGCCTTATTAACTAGTATCGAACTTTATTACATGGAAATATATTATTCTACCTACATGAGAGGTTAGGGTTTTAGGACCCTAACATTCCCTCCCCCTTGAAGAACAACCTTGTCCTCAAGGCTTGAGATGAGGAAATTCTTGGAGAATAGTGGACGGCTCCTAAGTGGCTCTTTTGGAGTTGTATCTTTCCACTAGATTAACATATCCTTGATGGTGCACTGACAGAGATGAAATTAACGCCAGTCCAAGACTGCATGTGGCTACAACCATATGGAACCTTCAATATCCGACTCTGGAAGATTGGTTGGAGCTTGGAACTTAGTTCCAATCACCTTCTTTAAGCATGAGACATGAAAATCATGATGGATCTTAGAATGACTAGGCATAGCTAACTTATAGGCCATTGGTCCCACATGCTTGAGAATTCTATAAGGACCATAAATTTGGGAGAAATCTTTTGACAATTTTCATCTTTGAGTGAATTCTACTTGTAAGGTTGTAGATGAATAAACACCTGGTCTCCTGTAGAAAATTAGAGTTCTGAATGTCCTTGATCTACTTGTTTTTTCATATGATTTAGAGCCATGACCAAATCTGCTTTGAGAGAACAGAGAATGGAGGCATAGAATGTAAGACTTTTCTCAACCTCTTGAAACTTTGAGAGCCCTGGTATGTAGGAAAGAAATGACGAGGGATTTTTTCTATATATTGCTTCAAAAGGAGTGATGAAGGTAGCAGTATGGTAAGATGTGATATACCACCATTCAACTAGGGGTAACCACTGATTCCACTAATGTTTCCAGTCAAATGAAAAACACATCAAATATATTTACAAACACTTGTTGAAAACTATAGTTAGGCCATCGGTATGCGGGTGATAAGTAGTACCGAGATGTAATTGTGTCCCCTAGAGCCTGAATAGTTCTTGCCAAAAATTGCTAGTAAAAGTGTGATCTCTGTCATATATAATAGAATGAGGCATGCCATGAAGCTTGAAAATATGATCCATGAAAATCCGAGCCACCGTGGATGTTGTGAATGGGTGTTGAAGAGAAAAAAATGAGCATATTTGGAAAGGAGATCAACAACCACCATGATCACTGACTTATTTCAAGATTTAGGTAAGACCACACTAAAATCCATAGACTTATTTCCAGATTTAGGTAAGACCACACTGAAATCCATAGAAATGTCCCTTCAAGTAGTTGGTGGAATCGGAAGAGGTTGTAGTGTGCCTGAATCTTTGATAGTTTCCCCCTTGTTGCATTCACATACATGACATTCAGGCACAAAGTTGCAAACGTCTTGTTTCTTACCATCCTAAAAAAAATAATGTTTAACTCGTTCATACGTTTTGGTAAACCCATAATGCCATGTTGTGGGTGAGGCATGAAGCTCAGAGAGCACCGTGGATTTAAGTTGTGACTTGTGGCTTAAATATACATGGACTTTGTAGCGAAGGTCTTCATTGTGCCAAGAGTACGATGGAGAAATTGGAGAATTGTCTTGCAATTGTTGGATCAGTCGATAATTTTTCAGGTCTTGCATCCATTCCTGGCGAACAACTTTGAGCCAATATAGTACAATGAAGGAGAGGGAAAAAATGGATCATTCTTCTTCATACTTTATGAAGAGAGCATCAACCACTACATTTTCTTTTCCCTTATTATAAATGATCTCATAATCATATCCAAATAGCCTGGTCACCCATTTTTGTTTCTCCCAGGATGAAATGCTCTATTCTGGGAAATACTTGAGGCTCTGATGGTCGGTTTTAATTTGGGAGCATTTCCACAAGAGATAAGGACACCAGATATACATAGAATAGCCAACATTTCCTTTTCATAGATTGATTGGACAATATGTCACTCCGATATTTATTTTCTAGTGAATGCCAAGGGTCTACCCTCTTGCATGAGTATTGTTCCAATTCCTTTCCCGTAGGCATCACATTCGAGGAAAAAAGACTTTTCGAAGTCATGAAGGGCCAAGACATGAGTTTTATACATGGCTTCTTTCAATGCTTGAAATGATTGATCAACTGCTGGAGTCCAAGTGAAAACATTCTTCTTTAGGAGAGTAGTAAGAGGCGCTGCAATTTTTCCATACTTCTTAGAAAATTGTCAATAATATTTTATTAAACCCAAAAACCCACACAATCTCTTGACAGTTTTTGGGCATGACCAATCCTACATAGCTTCAATTTTCTTAGGATCCACCCTTACACCATCCTTTCCAAAAATATGACCCAAGTACTCCACTTTTGAAGCTCCAAAGGAACATTTAGATTTCTTGAGAAAAAATTAGCATTGATAGAGTAGACTGAGAACTTGATCCACATGGGTAAGATGGTTTGCCCAGGTTTTACTATAGATGAGAATATCATCAAAGAAAACTAGGACAAAATGATGGAGAAAAGGATGGAAAACATGGTTCATGAGAGTTTGGAAAGTGGAGGGAGCATTACACAGGCTAAAGGTCATGACGAAGAATTCATAGTGACCCTCATGAGTGAAAAAAATAGTCTTAGGAATTTATTCCTCTTGCATACGTATCTGGTGGTATCTAGAATGTAGATCAAGTTTAGTAAAATAATGAGCACCACTTAATTCATCCAATAGATCATCAATTACAGAAATGGGAAAATTTTCTTTTATGGTGAGTTTATTGAGGTCGTCAAAGTCGATACACATGTGCCAAGTACCTTACTTTTTAAGTACCATGACCACAGGGGAAGAATAGGGGCTGGTACTAGGGACGATAACACCTGCAGCTAGAAATTCTTGAACAATTTTCTCAATTTCATTCTTTTGGTAAAAGGGATGATGATAAGGGTGAACATTGGGAGGAAGACTGTCGAGGATGAGAGGAATGAAATGATAATAAACACCACGAGAAGGAGGAAGTCCCTAGGGAGTGGAAAAAATATCTTGGTGTTTGGAGATGATACATTAGAGGTCATGATGCACAACAGGTGTCTCAATTTCTTGAATATAATGGAGTTGGGAAATAATGTCGAAATGGCCTTTTTTGAGGAGATTTTCTATTCAATGGGAACTGAGAATCTCATGGGATCTTGTTGTGATTCCTTGGAATTTATATAGTTGTCTCACCTATTGTAATTGCATGGTTAATTCCTTAAAATCCATGAGGATGGGACCAAGAGTGCGTAACCATTCTGCACCAAGCACAATATCACAACCACCCATGTCAATATAAAACATATGATATTTTAGGTGGTACTTCACAATTTGGCTATGCACATTTTTAAAACGCCCCCCACATTTCATGGAACCATCATTGGCAATCATGATTTGAAATTTGTAGACTGCATTTATATAGCAATGGGTTTCATGGGATATATGACGGTGAATAAATTATGAGTGTTGTGACTGTCAATTAAGATGATGACCTTTTGATTCTTAATGTAGCCAATGAGCTTGAGGGTTTGGGGGGAAGAGAAACCAATGAGAGCATTCAATTAAATGATAGGTTATACTTCTGGTTGGTCATAGGGTGGAGTAATATCAGTTGGTTTGGGTAACTCTTCCATAGGGGGGGTCTCGAGCTCTTCTTCAAAAACATCCTCAGAGATGGCCATAAACAACTATTGTTCCTTACACTTGTGCCCTGAAAAAAAAATTTCATCACAATTATAACAAAGGCCCTTGAGTTGGCATTCTTCCATTTCAGCCTGATTTAATTTCTGGATCTTGAGGGGAGTGGGAGGAGGGGCAGGGTTAGTAGCTTGAGAGGAGGGGAAGGGTTAGTAGCTTGAGTGCAAGGAACAAAGGAAGGTTTATGGGTCTAAGAAAAAATATTTTTTTGGGATTCCTTAGCACGTTGAGTAGATTCCAACCATGTGTGAGGACGAGCCATGAGGACCTCGGCTCGGATTTCATTTTTGAGTCCATTGATAAAATATTCTCGAAAGAAGACATCATACATGCCCTCTGTTATGAAATCCAAGTGTTCAAAGGAATATATAAAGTATTCCACTATGCCATATTTATTCAACTTCGTCAAATGACCAATATAGTGGGTGTCAGTGTCAAAGAGGTCATATAGCTCTTTCACAAACTGAGTCCAAGCAACATACCCCTAACATGTTTTTCTATGCCATTTCCACCATTGCCAACATTATGGATCCAGATAGAGGACACCATAATCAATGTTGGCCAAACCATCAGTAATTCCATGCAAGGAGAAACAACGTTCCATTTGAGTGACCCAACCAGTCGGATCAGATCCGTCAAATCTGTTCACTTCAACTCAGGGAAGGCAGGGGTCACGAGGAAGGAAATTGGAATGAAGGGCCATATTATGGGAAGAGTTATCACCTTCAGAGTGGGAAGGTTGTTCAAGGGAGGGAGAGCCAAGGGATTGTTTCAACCACTAGGTGAGGGAGGACAATTCACCCTTAACCTATGCCAACTCGTCGGTAACTTTGTCCTCGAAGGTGTCCAAGAGATAGTTATTGGAATCAATTTTAGAGGTCATTATTTGGTTGTCTTCCTTGTGTTGTTTGGATCCATCTTGTAGGTGAAGTAATTATTGGTTGTGAGTGTTGTCCATGGGTGGAGGGGAATGAAAGAGGGGAAGTGGGACCATGGGAAAACTAGTAAAAAATGATGTATATGAGTGTGTTCAGTGTGAAAAGAGGAATGCAATGAGATAGGTGTCAAATAAGGGTGCGGGAAGGTGAAAAAATGGGTTAAAAATGATAGGTATCACAACGATCAGGGAGAAAAGGAAAATACAACGAGATATATCTAAAATAAGGGTCTATGGGTTTAAAAAAAATTTAAAATTATAGGTTTCACAATGATCCAGGTTAAAAGGGGAATCCAATGAGATATGTCTCAAATAAGGGTACTAGCAAGTCCCATATATATATATATATATATATATATATATATATATATATTGCTCAGTTTTTCCTTTTCCTTTTCCCTTTTTCTTTCCTTTTCTTTCTCCCCCCTCCTTTTTTTTACTTTTCTAGGGTTTTATGCAAATTTTAATAATACTGTAGTATCGAAATGCCCAGATTCTTAACATAAAAAATGAAATAAATGTATAGTAAATTTTGCAACCTGAATGTTGGATGACATGTTTCACATAAATAGGTCTTCACAAAGCTTAAACATCGCTGCGTGCAGACCGACCACGAAGAAAGAGTGATGGGGGACTAAGCTTCCACATGGTGGGTAAGGGAAAATGGGCTGAAAGGTTGGAAAGAGGGGCTAATATTAGGGGTTTAAGTCCTTGATAATAATATTTTATTATTATTCCAAAGCTATGTGACAAACATGTTTTTATCCTAAGTCTTGGGAGAGGAAACACATGCAACTCCAACGTGTGCAAAAGGGAATGCATGAAGCTCCAGGAATACAGGTGTCGACCTGGGCGCATACAATTAAAAGTTGAAGCATCAGCTGAGTTGGGGGTTCATCCTCCATTCTCTCGTCGACTGTCTGAACTGTTTGAGTCTGGGTTCGTTCTGCTAGTTTTTCTCAATCCTCCATATGAAACCACGAGACCTCTGTGAACGACCTCTGCTTAATTTTCTTTTCATGCATTACGAAAAAAAAGAACTGGGAAGCCGACTAGGTATTCCTTTGAATCACGTGACCTCTATATTCGAAACTTGCAATAATCACACACGCACCTAACACCCAAAATCCATGAACTGTTTTGTGTATTTTGAGGAAACCTACACCCGAGTAATTTCCTAAGTGTGTTGTGTTTAGCTTGGATTGTTTCCATTTTCAAGCCTATGCCCATTTTTTGTTGTGGTCGTCATCCCTGTGTGAATGAGTGTTGAATTATGGTCGTTTTCCTCACTAGGATGGAGTCGAGTCTGGGAGTGTGCTAAAGAAGCTGATTTTCAGGCCCGTGGTTGAAGAGGTAGGTTGCCAGGCCTGTGAGCAGTTCTCTCCAAGTGAGAGAGTCTTATGGGAAGTGGTTTTCTCCCAGAGAGAGAGAGTCCAACACCAGCTATGGAGCTCTGAGAATTCCTGATTTGGCCTATTTTCGAGACCCGGAAAGGGAGGTGAAGCACCGATGGAATGAGCTTGTGAAGGTGTGTTATAGGTGAATCCTCCTTTGGACAAGCAAATTCCCTCTTGGTATCTAGACTCCTAAGTCCAAGACAGAAAATTTCTTAACATGGACACTGACATCCTTTTAGATCTAATCAAGCTAATATACGAAGGAGAAGAAGAAATATATATACCTTGTTAATGGAATTTGTCCTTGCAAAGTCTAGGCTGAGCTTCGATCTTGAGCTCTCGGATAGATCCTGTAGAACAAGAAAAGATACAATGGACTTTCTACTCTACTGAGATTAGTTAAAATATAGATCCATCTACAATAGACAAACTCATGTGGAACAAGCACACGTTTGAAAGAAATAGGCCAAGCATTGATTATTAATGAGAATAAGTAAAAGGTGCTTACAATCCTTTGAATGAAGGTGCAATAGCTTCTTCCAGCTCTCCTTGTCCAAACCCTTTGCTCAAGTAATCTACATTTATTTCTTGAATGAAATCTCACTCATGAGATCATAAGTTTCATATTTCCAATCTTTTTCATGTAACTTTCACCATGAGAAGACCTCCTTATATAACCTTGGAGAGGCCCAACCACTTGAGAGATATTTGGGATAAGTTGAGGATTCTTCTCCTTTAGTTGAGGATCTTCCCTAAGATAATTCCTTGACCATCTATTCGAATCCAACCACCTTCAGAAATTGAGGGATTCTTCCCTGATTTATCTCAACAAACCCAAAACTTGCTCAGAAAAGGGTAGTGCTCCCCCAAAAGGGTGAACAGAGCACTCAAACACTCCCCCAAAGAGGCTTGGGGAGTTCTAGCACTCCCCGACAGTGGGTAGGGGAGTGCTCCTCTCCAAAATCCATTTTTTAGTGGTTCTTTCAATGGAAAAAGGTTTGTACTCCATGCCAACTGATTTCTCTTCTTCAAAACTAGTCTTTAAGATGTCTTAAGTGTATTTATGATGTCGTTAGAGGCACGACATAGGCAATATGGGAGTATGATTTTTTCAACACTTGTGACACTTATGGTCAATATGCGACACTTGCGGACAAGATGCGACACTTAAAACACTTGTAATGACAACACTTGTAACACTATTGAGGTGACTAATTTTGAGGTGTAACAGATTGCCCCCCAAAGTACGAAGTTAGAAGACAATGATGACTGAAGTACTTTGTAGACTTTTTCAAGCAAGGGTATGGACGCAGAGAAGCCAGAAAAACATTCACACAACCATCAAACAAATATTATGACATGTTTCAAACCCAAGGCAAGCATACCTATGCTTGAGTGATAAAGACTTTTTAGGTATGGCCGCCATAAAATACACTGAGGATCCATAATTATATTGACAAAAAGTATAGCCACTAAATATAGAATGTGGATCTATACTCCCATGACCTGAAGTGATCGTAGCCATGAATAATACACAGTGGATCTACGAGATGACAAGACATAGCCACGACCAATACAAAGTGGATCTATGTAACAATATATGTGTCATAGTTCAAAAGAACTCCTTCGCAACCTGGGAAACGTATGTACAAAAGTGATGAAACTCAACCCAAGGTATTCTTATCGATCTCGATGCATTACGAATCTAACCATGTGAATAGATGTCTTGATGTTAAACATGGCAGAAACCACTTGATTACTGGTCAATGATGTACACCGTTAACAAGCGCGAGGGAGATCACCATTGATGTCAATGATTCCCAAGGTACTCTAGTACATTCCGAAGAATGTGAATGAATGAGATGAAGTTGAACATCTGTGGAATCATACAATCAGGGGTAAATTATGTAAACCCATTGTCAGACACGAGGAGGCATGCCATTGAGGCATGCAAGTCCCAAGGTACTAACTGGTTTCTAAGTCTAGTTCCCGGATAATGTGTTGAAGTCAACAGGAATAGACTCATCGAAGGAGGGCCTTGATGTATCCCCCATCAACGACACGCATATAACACAAAGATGTAATTGGTAGATCAAATGAACATGGACTGAGCCAGGTATTGAAACAAGATATTTGTGATGGTTGACTCCCGAGGCAAATACTTCCCTTGGACACTGAGGCACAACAACAAAAACTTGACATGGACCAAACTTGATGATGCAGTGGATGCTGTGAATTTCTTCAGGTGACCCAAAGGAGTAAAATAAACTCAAAGGATTGTCTCAGTGCAAACGTTCAACAGATTAAAATGCGTGCAAAGACAAAGTGTCGTGTTCAAGGGTGACCATAAGAGCTACTGATAGTGTTCTCAAAAACTGCCTGGCTTGTTTCTTTCAATTTTACCCCCATCCAGATAGACGAGTACCTCTTTTTAATTTAATGACCTCGAGGAGGGTAACACATGCTCAATATGACTCTCCTTTGGTAAGTTCCTCTTCCTTTGTTTAACGAACTAGAATAAGTAAGGGTTCGATCCTGTATGGTCCCTTCAATGTATGATTGTTTAACGAATCCAGAGAAGGTAAACTCGGTGGTTTTTCATATTTAGAGAGTTTGAAAGAAACTTAAAGACGACTCCAGTGTTTTCCTTTTTTGTAATGTTAGTCTTGCGAGGCCAAAAAAAGAGATAAATTAACACTCGAAAGATGCCCTTTCAAACCTTTTAACGAGTGGGAAAGGAAGCAATATCACTCGACAATGTTTTCATGTTTAGCGAGTCTGAAAAGAGATTAAACCATGAGAGTCTGAAAAAGTGATAAAAGTATACTAGGTTACATTCTCATGTTTTTTACGAGCACGAAAAAGAAAAAAGACTAATCTAGGTATGCCCCCATATTGAAAGCTGGTGGTTTAACTCCAGGATGATTAGCAAAGGCTGGAGACATTCCCTCCAAGATTCAATTCATTCACCGACTTTGAGGTTGTCACCAATTTCTCTATTGGATGGAGAAAAAGGATAAGGATGGATGAAATTAAGGCTTTAAAAGAGGTGACTGGTTCATTTTTTAACGAGCTTGACACAGGAAAAGAACTATGCTCGGGGCTCTAGATTTAATCCCTAGATTTTTGTTTCATTTTTTAACGATCTTTCTACAGAGAGGAAAACTATGCTCAAGGCCTATGATTTATTTTTTAACGAGATTGACACAGAGAAAAGAAATTGTGCTCATGGACTCTTCTTAATCAAGGCTTCCAAGAGAATAACGCTCTGGAAGGACACCATGTCAAGGGACAAAACTCGGTCATGGATTCCAAGAGATCTTCACTTTATGGAAGAAAATCACTTTGGAAGGAATACATGTTGAGGGTCTCGTCAGGGGTAAGGAGATCAAGCTCCAATAGCCCTACCGAAGAGATCACTAGGTCAACTACTAGATCCAAATTGTCAGAAGTTAAAGGAATAGGAGACGAGGGAAGATCAACGTCAGGAGGGAATATAGAGGGTATATCTGCCCGAATTTCTTCATGAGGGGGAAGAAAAGAGGATCGATGAGGGTTATCATCCCGAGGTAGCTGGTTAATGCTAATCATTTCCAGAATAGATTCATCAGAAGGAAAAATTGGGGAAATGTAGTCTATCACAGATGACAAGGGATTGAACCGTGATGGAATCGAGTAATGGTCGGGTGCCAATAGATGTTGGTCATCCAAAGAGGGAGAAGCAGATTAGACATCAACATATGATTTTTCGGCTAGACTAACTGGCATGGTGTCACCTAGTACATCGAATTCCAATGGACTACGTACAATCCAAGGATCAGATGATTCCAAATATTGATAAGCTGTGGTCGAAATCATATCGACATTGGCAATATGATGTGTAGTCAATGGAAGTGGTGTAGGGAAGGTACCCATAAGGATATAATATTTTAGTAAGCCAACACCAATGCTTTCATACGTGATCTTGTGATCTCCCAAGAAAGGAATGTTGTTAGTAGCGGGAGCGCGAGCATCGGTTATGCAGAAATATAACTGATCAACAATGACAATTTTACCTTGATGAGGAAATTATACGCATCGAAATATCGATGAGGCAACGTTAGTCATAGCATAAAACCAAATTCTTCCAAGTAATAAGTTGTAATCGAGGGGAGCATCGACCACCTCAACATCAACATTGACAGTTTTTCCACCTAATTGGATGGGCAGGGACTGTAAAATCCCATGGGGATGAAAACCTCGACCATAGAATGCACATAACATCGTTGGGGATTTGTTAAGTGTGGGTGATTTAAAACTTTTCCAACATGCTAAAGACATGACACAAGTAGAGGCTCCCTCATCTAGAATAGTTTGGTGGATTTGTTGATTGTGAACAACAACATCAACTTGGAAAGTAAGTTGGTGAGAGAGTCGAGATGTATAATTATCCACGTTAAACATGATATGGTTGGACGACTCAGGATCAACAGCACCAATAGTGGCCAAGAGTATTCTACATTGACTGGGACAGTACTGTAGAACTTCTAACGTAGACATAGCACACGTTTCTTGAGCCAGATCTTCAACAATGTTGTAGTTCTGGGCGGCACATGAACTAGGATTAAAGGTAGATTTACGGATAGTGCTCTTAGGAGGGCATAAGATAGAGTCGAACGTAGGTTTCTCAATCTAAAGTGGTCCAGATGGAGGATTAATCGATGGAGGACTAATGAAATATGGTGATGGATCCGGTAAAGTAATGGTACTGTTAGTGGCCTTTCCTTTGTCAGGGTTACCTAGTGTGTCATATGTCTTAGAGAGAGTGGTCAAATTAATCCCATTAAACATATAAATATATGCACTTGTCGAGGCCTCATCATGAGGATGGCTAGAACTTCCCCCAAGCGAGGGGGTTTGAGAAACCATGGATAACTGTTGTGGAAAACGTTGAGTAAGCACATCAGGTTGTAAATTTCCCTTGAAAATTTTGGCCACTTCATTGCGATGTGGAAAGTCTCAAGTGTAGTGATCGTCACCACAAATGATACATGGGAATTTTAGTTTTCGTTGTGGTTGCTTTTCGCTTGCAGGTGTTTGAGTTTGATTTTTTGGTTGTTCATTGTTATTAGTATTTATTTATTTATTTTTTGCCTTCTTCTTACCTCCGGATTGTTGTGAAGGGGAAGATTGAACTGCATTCACCTCAGAGATATGAGTTTGAGGGGAGGTAGAGGAGAGTGTGGTCAATTGGGAAGTAGATTGAGTTTTGACGGAACCGATAACACCATCCACATGAGATGAGGATGACGACTTGGATGGATCGGTATTAGCTCAAGCAACATTTGGAAGCAAATCATACAAAGTACCAGACTGTGAATAAACCAAATCTAAGTACTGATCCTGAGAAATAGTTTCTTCTTTGGTGACCGCGCCACCCTTAGCGACATCGCAAGCGATCGGGGGTAACAGTGATTTAGTAAACCACCAGGCCAATAATATGTCAAGAATGGTTACTTTGATCATCCTTCGTCGTCATCTCCACTCATGAATATGGTCAGAGATATGCACGAGTGATGAGGTCAGTTTGACGAAGGGATGTCAAGAGTTCAGTACCCGTCTTGTAGCGAATAGTTAGTTGAAAGTGCGTGAGGAAAGACATTGCAAGGGAGTTGAAATCATGAAAAGAAGCACGTGGTAGTTCAATATACCACTTTGCTACTAAGCCCGTAAGTGTTCCCTAGACAAGACACAAACATATAGAATCATCCATGAGGGAGTTTGATGAACACCACAAATGGAAATCCTCACATGGTTATTTGGATCTTCTCCAGTTTTTTCGTCAAATTTCGTAATATCAGAAGGAAGTTTAGCTGTAATAACTGGCCAACCCGGGGAATGACAAATAGGATCATTAGTTAACCGAGACAAGTCTGGGAGATCCAAATTAGTAAGGAAAGGTAGTTGTCAGTTAATTTTCAGACGATATTGGTGTGGCATAGGAACACCAGTAGGACCATAAACTGGATTAGGTGGATAATTGTAACCAGTAGGTCCTCCTACGTACGGTTGTTGTTGACCAGGATAAATAGGATTCGATGATGGCTGAGAAAAAATTGCATAACCCGATGAGTTCTGAGCATTATGAGTTGGGTGATTTGCTTTCCCATAAGGAGGATAAGCATGTTGGCCTTGAGTAGGGTAAGAAGTAGATCCTGGAGTAATCCAGAATCGAATCCAAAAGCCTGGCAGGGCTCAAAAAGGCTCAAAAATGAAAGTGCTCGAAATCTGACAAAACTAGCGCCATTGCGTCCGTCTCATCTTCCTGATTCCGGCCATATATTTCCTTTGTCAAACAGGCTCTGTATACGAAAGATATCGCGTTCTATCCGAAAACCCAAACAGGGAAAAAAAATGGGTGACTGTACAGTCCATACAGACTGTATAGTTGCACGTGGAAAGATGACTGTACAGGCCATATGGACATATAGATGATGTGACAGCTTTTGGTGAAGACATGTGGCAGGTGATGGACCACATGATAGGTACAGTTGGACCAGTCAGAGGGTGACACGTGTCACCATTGTAAGGGTGACACGTGGCACAGGCTGACGTGGCAGACACATGGCACAGGCTGATAGGGTAGTGACATGGCAGACACTTGGCATAGGCTGGCAGGTGGCAGGGTACGTGGCATAGGCTGGAAGGTGGTAGGGTATGTGGCAGAGTCTGATTGGTTGGAGAGGTGCGACGTGGCCCAGTCATGGGCTGCCACGTGGCACCTTGTGGTTGGCTCTCGGGTTATGTAAAATTATATGGTCTCCACCGGGGTCAAACCCCCGACCTCTCCTTCGGGATATGGACTGGCAGGACTGGGATAATCTCCCACTCCATTGGTGTGACTTAATAGTCATACGACAAAGAACTTATTTAAGTTTATTAAAAATTTTATTCAGAGGCGGAAAGGGTTGGGGCTTAGCCCCAGCCCATGGTTCGATATATGTATATATGTGACCACATTTTTGGAGTGCGAGGGCCATGGATAGGGGTGCACCCTCCACCATAAGACCAGCAGTGAGACCATATGTTGACGCGCGAGGATAGGAGGCAGTTCTATGGAATGGCGCATGCGACCATGGAGTTCGGGAAAGGGGGCCAGCGCACAGCCCTTTGGGCTGGCGCTTGGCCACATGTCCATCCATACGACCGAGTTTAGGGGGCGCGCACCCAGTTTGGGGGGCTTATGCCCAAATTTATATGCAAAGTGGTTTTTATGCTATGTTTTGGATTTTTTTAATTAAATTGTCCCTGTTATTAATGGATTTTCTCCATTTTTGGGAGATATTGGGCATTTTTGGAGCCCAAATTTTGGGAGGAAGTTGGGGATGGATAACCAACTTTAGATCTATATAAAACAGGCCTATTTGAGGCCATGGATAACAGTCAGAGCATATTTATGCTGAAGGGAAGCCAAGCCAAAGCCATTTTTATGCAGGGAAGCTATTGAGGAGCAGACGCTTGCGGGCCATTTCTGGGAGCTCCAGACATCCATTTTGCGTGCCATTTTCTTTGCTAGGTTCTAGAGATCTGGAAGAACATGACCAGATCAGTCTTATAGCCAATTGGCACTACTACGATGTACTTTTGAGATTTTGAACAGAAATAAATAAGCCTCCCCCACAGAGACAAAGGCCCAAAGACGTAGGCAACGTTGTGCCGAATTCCATTATCAATTCTCATGTTATGGTTTGTTGTTTATTAATTCATTTAAGATCTGCATATGTGTATATGGCTGTCATAATTCCTCTCTTTTCCTCATTCTTTCATTAAGCTTCTCATATGGTTAATTAACACATGCAAATTAAAAAAACTCAACCATAGTCATTAAAAGATCCTACGGATCATGGAGGTGGATACACATTAGGGGGAGGATAAATAGTAGGCCCTCAGGAGGGATAAGGTTGTTGTCCTTGAGGACTCCAGGTGGTGTTTGGAATGCCCGGATAAGGTTTTCCATAAGATGGTACAGAAGGAACATGATTGGATACTCCTCCTTGTGGGTTATTATATGAGTGGTGCCCCCCAACGTGGGGTTAGGCAAATGTGCCTCCTGAAGATA
The DNA here is from genome assembly GCA_009831015.1 of Picea engelmannii. NCBI lineage: Eukaryota > Viridiplantae > Streptophyta > Pinopsida > Pinales > Pinaceae > Picea > Picea engelmannii. The sequence goes on along the minus strand of ML785696.1, from coordinate 312,559 downwards.
ATCCTCAGGATTTTGAAGGTTTTCCAACAAATGAAGGTTTCCCCTTTGCCAATGGTGGATTAATGACCGGGGTATGACTGGAAAAGGGAGGTTGCCTTCCGGGAGGATTATGAAAAGGGGGTTGTCCCCTGGGAGGGGTAGGCCTACCATAGGATGGTGGTTCTCCAAGAGGTATAGGTCCACTAGATGGTGGTTTACCTCCAGTTAGTTGTATTTGGTTGGAAAGGGTTTGCATCCTTGGGTGAAAATATGTCCCAGCAGGATCATGCAGAACATGTGGAGCTGTAGAGTGAAAGTTTGTAAAAGTGGGGGTAGGGATCGAAGTGCCTTGGGAATGAGTAGAGGTGATGAGTCCAGAATTAGGATGGACCTATGTTGATGTAACAGTAGGGTTAATGACCTGATTGATGGGGTGATTCATAGTTTGACCGGATGGCCTAGTTTCAACAGGAGGGTCATGAGGATTAAAGGGTTGTCGAAAGGATTCAAAATGCTCATAGAGATCGCGTCCTGATGAAGTCCTCCATACAAAATGAGTAGGTGTGGGATTTGTATATACTGTAGTGGTAGGATGAATAGGATTCCTATATATGTTTCGGTAAATACTCATCACCAAAGATTGGTTTTGTGGATCCCATATATGTTTCGGTAAATGCTCTCCTAGGTAACTGTGGGACCTCTTCGTCTATGATGTTACCAAGGGAGTCTAAATGAAGAAAAAATGGTTCGAGAGTGGTTACCGACACATATGTAGTGAGAGAAGTGGGATTCTCAACCGTAACCAAAGAACCATCTTGATTTTCTAACGGAGGAGCAACAACACTCCCAGCGTCAGATTGATTTTCTACCTCTCCACAGTAGTTGTCTTGTGGAGGGTTAGGAGGTAAGGGTTGGTAGCCTTCTGGAGGAAGCCCTTGCATCCTACATGATTGGCGAATACCTTTATCATCTACAGACTCAATTTTGGATAATAACAGTACATGCTGAAAATCTAGGGCCAACTAACGAAAAGAAACAACATACGCTAATAAAATCTAGGAATCAAAACCAAGTAAACAAAACTTCTCTCGATCATCGTACTAGTTGGTGATGAAATCAAACATTGTGTGATCAAGTCAAGAAGGGGCTAGGATATGGTGGAACAGTTACAATGGCGACCTGCTTAACGGATTTTCACCTTGGTGCAAGCTTCCACGCAATAATTGTGGATTTACCCTCCAAGGAGCCTGAGTGAGTTTGACCAATGTTTGTTCTAGGTACAGTGAGACTTCCCTTCACCGTCACCTCGTGTAATTACCTAAATATTACGGAAACTAAGGACACCAACTCACAGTCAGCCCCTGGGCAGGTACAGTCGACAGTCTGATCTGAACGTATGGGCAGGATAACAAGTCTGAAATCAACTCGAGAGGATCCCACACATAATTGTGGGTATACCCTCAAGTGACCCTCAATATACAATCCAACCACGTCAAACAGTTGAACCACGAAGTATTAATCTCCGTGACGCTCCCGAATGTGACCTTATGCTAACCCCTGTGTGAGAGGGGGATCCCATGAAGCCTATACAACAATTGGATTTGCTCTCCCTATCGCAAGATGCTAATGTTTGTTTTGAAAAACTTTAGAGAGTTGTACTCACAGCCTGATCCAAAGTGATAATCCTAGTCTAATGTTCGTGGAAGATCCTAAAAACAAAAATGTTCTAGATAACTTTTAATTAGTATCATTTTATAGTTGTTCTTTACTCAAGGGTGTATGAAAGTGAAATTGATGGTATGATGACTCAAATACCAAAAAAGATGCACAAGAAAATGATAAGAAATCTTTTATTTCGATGAATTCCTATTTAAGGGAAAGAGAGAAAGTTATTTTCACTATCAAACACTAAGATGCAACATCCTCATACAATTGTTTCTCAATCAAATCCAATGTAATGCTAAAAAAATTCAGAAATGCCTTCTAATATCCAAACCAATCACTAAAATATGTCATTTTTCTTGTATGTGAATGATGATCAGATGTAAAACCTATAATGTCAAACAGACTTCAAGATTAAACAAACAAAAGAAAACCTCACACAAACAAAAATACACTCTAGTTGTGAATAAACAAGAAAGACAAAGGTAACCAAATTTGCAAAAAAGAACCAAATAACCTCAAACAAAAGAGAAATGATGGAAAACTGACCTTAAAGATCAAATGGAAAGGTTCACAGACCTTTGGATTTCCTCACAAAATCTTCCACTCAATCAAATGAACGAGAAGAAAACAACAAGTTAACTCTAGGTCAGCAAAGACAAAGAGTGACTTCAAGGCAAGGAAAGAAAATGTCAAATTTCCAAACAAGAGAGGATAAATCCTTACAAAACAGGTTTTTGAAGGCCAATACCAAGATGAACTGAGAGTATGAGACTCTGAGCAAGTGCAAAAAACAAAAACTGAACTCAAAAATTGAAAACCTAGAGGATTTTTCACATAAAAGAGGGTATCTCTCTAGTGTAAGGGGCACCAGAGCGTTCCAACACTCTGTGCAAGACCACTGGGGAGTGTTGTCGCTTTGATAGCAAGGGTAGGGGAACTCTCTGCTTCAAAATTTTAGAAAAAACACCAAAAAAAAATCAAGGAGACTCAACAAATCAGGGTGATCATGATGAAATAAAGAGGCAATCAAAAAGATCTAAGAATCAAAGAGACAATATGGAGAGGGTAAAATGAGTGCGAAAAGGGCCAAAACAAGATCTGTGAATGGAAACAAAAATTAGAGCTCCTCCCCAATGGAGTCGCCAATTTATGTTACAGGTGAATCCTCCTGCAAACAAGCAGATTCACTCTTGGTCTCTAGACTCCTAAGGCCAAGACAAAAAAGTGCTTAACATGGACACTGACATCCTTTTAGATCTAATAAAGCTAATATACGAAGGATAAAAAGAAATATATGTACCTTGTTAATGGCGTTTGTCCTTGCAAAGTCCAGGCTGAGCTTCTATCCTAAGCTCCCAGATAAATCCTATAGAACAAACAAATATACAATGGACTTTCTACTCTATTGAGATTAGTTCAAATATGGATCCATCTACAATAGAAAAACTCATGTGGAACAAGCACAAGTTTGAAAGAAACGGGACAAGCATTGATTATTAATGAGAACAAGTAAAAGGTGCTTACAATACTTTGAATGAAGGTGCAACAGCTTCTTCCATCTCTCCTTGTCCAAACCCTTTGCTCAAGTAATCTACACTGATTGCTTGAATGAAATCTCACTCATGAGATCATAAGTTTCATATCTCTAATCTTTTTTATGTACCTTTCACCATGATAAGACCTCATATAACCTTGGAGAGGCCCAACCACTTGAGAGATCTTTGGTATAAGTTGAGGATTCTTCTCCTTCAGTTAAGGATCTTCCCTAAGATCATGCCTTGACCATCTATTCGAATCCAACCACCTTCAAAAATTGAGAGATTCTTCCCTGATTTGTCTCAACAAACCCAAAACTTGCTCAAAAAAGGGTAGCGCTCCCCCAAAAGGGTAAAAATATCACTCAAACACTCCCCCAAAGAGGCATGGGGAGCACTAGCACTCTGTAACAATGGGTAGGGGAGCCCTCCTCTCCAAAATCCATTTTTTAGTGGTTCTTTCAATGGAAAAAGGTTTGTACTCCCTGTCAATTGATTTCTCTTATTCAAAACTAGTCTTTAAGGTGTCTTAAATGTCTTTATGATGTCGTTAGAGGCATGACATAGGCAAGATGGCAGTATGATGTTTGCAACACTTGTGACACTTGTGGTCAAGATGCGACACTTGTGGACAAGCTGTGACACTTACAACACTTGTAATGATGACACTTGTGACACTATTGAAGTCAGTAATTTTGAGGTGTAACAAGGTGTATACTCCGAGGTTGAACATGCATGTGGGGAATGAGAGTCTGTGAGTAGTGGGCATAAGAAGGATCCTAGAGAGAATCCTTTCGGTTTCTCTATCCAGTTTTCCTCTAACCTCAACCTAGTCTAGGATTCCCTTGGCTTGGGTGGAGCTTAGTCCCAGCTCAGGGGTGAACCACTACTGAGCGTGATGAGAAGCATGGTCTAAGGCTGGGAGATTCATGGAAGGTCTACATGTGTTTGGTGGAGTTACTACATTTTCTAAGATAAGTATCATCATGTATTTTAATTTGAACTAAAATCCATGTCTGTGATGCTTGTAATATTATCATGTATTCTGTTGCAATGATATTTACTATTAATTCCGTTATTTCTGAATGTTAACAGTAATCCTATAAATACTCTGTATTGTTTAGTTAAATTTGTTAATTTGATTTAATGCATGTTATATATATAAGTATGAGAATGTTTCAACATAGTAGCATTGCCCAGTCATGGGGCTGATGTCCGAGGATGTTACAATATGGTATCAAATCCATAGTTTCAACATTGAGCCTAGATGTGTCGGATAAGTGGTCTTTAGACCCAAGGTTTCAAGTGGAAATGGTGTTCGGATGGAACCAATTTCGAACCTTAGAATGTTTCAGAGTGCCAAGGGGTTACTTGGTTGTGTTATGAAGCTCAAGAGGAGTAGCGGTAAATTAAAACCTCCGCCAATGTGGTATTTGACCAGAGAGAGAGAGAAGTCAAGACTTAGGGTGTTGGAGCCGTAGGATCTATTTGGGAAAAAGGAGAGTCCTTTACAACTGTCAGATTCAGAGAAGGTACAGAAAGGTTATCCTGGAAGCCTTTCGGAGTTCAGAATTCGGGAGAAGTGGAATGCGTTGAGGCATAAACTCCCGAAGGATATCTACACTGTAGATCATAGGAAAATAGCAAGACCGTTAGATCCATGTCCAGGAAGTTTAAGGAAAATCACTTTGGAGGATTTCGAGTGTGGAGTGTGACAAACTCTTGAAGTCCCAAAGTAGATCGCAATTGTCTATTGTGAAGGACACATGTCGGTAGATCGTGAACTCTGGGAGAAAGCGCTATGGGAAAAAGCGAGCATAGAGGAGTTGAAACTCCCAAAGCCCAAAGAGACGAAGTGGTGAGTCATGATGAAGTCACCTGGAGGTGACATGGAAACATATGATGTGTGCCATGTGTCAGTGGGTTTAGAATCCATGGAAGATTGAGATGGAATTTGGAACGTGACGAGTGTCACCCATTTGAATGGGCCATGTATCAGTTAATAGTATGCCAGCATGTGGCATCCTGTGTGAGAAGGGTTAGTGGGGCCCAAGATTACATAACGTAGTTAAAGGTCGGAGGATCCATAGTGGCGTTGATCACGATACATCAATATCAACAACCAGAAGGAATTGCGGGGACCCAAGTTGCACGTAAGATAATTCTCTAAGGCGGTCCTGCAATCCAAACCATGGTTTCACTGAGGGGTTACGTGACAGCGTCAAGAGAATTCTGGGATGAAAGGCGGGTTTCTCCAAACCATTGTTGCATGCCCCCGCAATTGGAAAATTTTAAGTGATGTGACATAATAATGTCACCTAAGGTGACGTGGGAGTGTTCGAAGATTAATGGTTCTAGGTGTGTGGATGTGAAATCTTTCAAAGTCCCTAAGTCCCAGAACTTAGACACCTAAGGTTCCACAACAAGTGTCAGCCGTTGGATGTTGGGTAGATGTGGACCGTTGATCCACCCTACTGCACGACTTTGGTAACTCGAAACTCCGAGAGACTGTTCTGTTTTTCTTTGAAAATTTCCAAGGTCAAAGGCCCGAGTACGCACTTATTGATCTAGATCTTGGTCATGACCCATGGTCGCATGGGTTGAGGAACTGAGAGAAAGGGGCTAGTGCTAGAAAACTTAGCAGAGAAAAGCTCTGAAAGAAGAAATCTATGAGGATTCTTGATTGAACGAGAATCATAGAGAATGAAAACTGAACATTTTCTTGAATCAGATTTGTTTATGAATGTTGTGGGATTTGTTAAGGAATAATGGCCTGACAAATTCTGGTTTTCTGCACATTGTTTTTTCATAAGTTTAACGAGTGCTAGAACCAAATAAAGTTTCCACTGAGTGCAAATAAATGGAGGAGACACATAATGCTTCCAGTTCGGAGAATGAAGCAAAAGGAATGGATGTTCATTTGGGAGTTGAAGGGTCAAACTTCAATGGGCATGGAGAAGAGATAGATAAGGAAGTGAATATGATGAAAATTATTGAACGATTGCATAAATATGCCCAAACTCACCGAGCAGATAGCAGAAATATCATGAAAGCTAAGGAGAAACAGGGAGAATTCAACTTAAATTTGATGAAGAGACTGGAAAGGATGGAAACAAAAATTGGATAAGGAGAGTGACTCAAGCAAAACAGGGGGTCGCAGGATCCCTGAGAAGAAAAGAAGATCGAGAAGTGTTAGCAGGCATCGTCATCACTCCTGGAAACACTCCAATAGGGAGGCACACAGTACTTCAAGCCCATCTCCTATGAGAAAGCACAAGAGATCTGGAGTGGATGAACTGAAGGGAGAAATGAACAAGACTAAGCCTCCTACGTTTGATGGAGAACACAAGAAGGAGGAATATGTCGAAACATGGTTTCTTGGCATGAGGAAATATTTCCAACTACATAATTATTCCTCTCATGCAAAAGGAAGAATTTTGATGTATCAACTGAAAGGAAAAGAATATGTGTAGTGGGATCAGCTTGTGCAGGTGCAACACATTAGAGTGAAAGATATCACTTGGAAAGAATTCAATAGATATTTTGAGAAGAAATACTTGACTAAAAGATATTATGACAGAAATATGAAAGAGCTCTTTGTACTCAAGCTGGGCAGCATGACCATTGATGAATACAAGTGAAGATTTTTGGAATTGTTGAAGTATGTTTCGTTCATCAAAGATGAGACTGTCAAGATTCATAGGTATCTAAGTGGATTTTCACCTTCCATTGGGGAAAAGATTCATTATGATGACCCTAAGACTATGGAAGAAACGAAAAGGAGGGAGAAATGCTTATATGAGAAGAAAAGAGAGAAGCCTACTTTCTGGAAGGCTTGGGAAGACAAGAAGAAATTTCAGATGGATCAGAGAAAGAAGGGAACTAAGACACCCTTTTTCAGAAATAGTCCTCAAGGACAACCATCATTTAGAGAGATGAGAATGGATGATGTAGGGGAACAAAGGCCAAGATAGACACCCATTCAGTGTTGGGGCTATCAAGGAACCACAAGTACAGAGATTGTCCCCAAAAAAATGGCAAAGTGAGAGTTGTCCATAATGTTCAGCAAGATGAAACAGTGGAGGACAAGGGTAGTAGAATGCCAAGGATCTATGCAGCCCTGGACAACAAGTAAGAAGAATATCAGTCACACATGATTGAAGTGGAATGTATGATCAATAACCATCCCTTCACTATTTTAATTGATTCAGGGGCTAGCCATAGTTATATAGATCCTAGAGTGGTGGAAAGTTTACAATTGTCGAGAATCAAACATGAAAAGTCTTGGTTAGTGAAGTTGGCTACAGGAACCAAGAGGAAAGTCATTGAGTTAGTTAACTCTTGTCGAGTGGACATGAAGGGACTGAGAACGAAGGTTGAATTGAACATTATTCCTTTAGGTTCTTATGACTATCTAATTGGGATGGACTGGTTGGAACAGCACCATGCCATCTTGGACTGTCGTAATAAGGAATTCAATTGCCAGGATGAGGAAGGAAATAGGAAAACAATCCAAGGAATTCCTAGAGTTTTTTCTATTAGAGAAATCTTAGCAATGCAACTGAAGAAGTGCTACAAAAAAGGTTGTCAATTATTTGCAGCCCATGTGGAGGAAGCATCTAAGGATGTGGTCTCAAATATTGGAGATCATGCAGTACTAAAGGAGTTGGAGATCATGAGGTACTAAAGGAGTTTGAAGAAGTGTTCCAGGAGGTACCCAGAATACCCCCGAAGAGAGATATTGACTTCTCTGTAAACTTGATGCCTGGGGCAGCTCCAGTGTCGAAATCTCCTTACAGAATGAGTACGTCGGAGATGAGAGAACTGCAATTGCAGCTTGAGGAGCTCCTGAATAAGGGGTACATACACCCAAGTGTGTCACCTTGGGGAGCTTCGGTCCTGTTCGTGAATAAGAAGGACATGATGTTGAGATTATGTATCGATTTCAAAAAATTGAATAAAGTAAATGTAAAGAACAAATATCCTCTGCCGAGGACTGATGACCTCTTCGATTAGTTGAAGGATGTGAACATATTTTCAAAGATAGACCTCAGGTCGAGATATCACCACGTAAGGATAAAGGATGAATACATCATCAAGACCTCCTTTAGAACAAGGTATGGTCATTACGAGTTCAGAGTGGTGCCATTTGGGTTGTCAAACGCACCCGTTGTTTTTATGTTCCTGATGAATGGTGTATTCAGGGACTATCTAGACAAGTTTGTCATAGTATTCCTAGATGACATTCTGGTGTATTCCAAGTCAGAGGAAGAGCATAAAAAACATCTGAGGATGGTGTTGCATGTGCTAAGATATCACCAACTGTATGTCTGTAATATACCTCAATTTTGTCATCAATTTTTTTTTTTTATGATGAGGCATGAATCTCCAATTACACTTTATATGTTTATTGTTAAATGGAAGAAACCTTCATTCCTGCTATAAATTTTATGTGACGCAATTTATATTTTTCCTACTACATGATGGAATTTACATACCTGTCTATATTGCTTGATATAGAAATTATAAGGTTAATTATCCAAGGATTTTAGTAGTTCCCCTTTTACTTCCCAACATACTCATTTATATACCTAATATCTACACCATAGACTCATCTTAGGAATTATACTCCTAGTCTCCCTTCACATAAGAGATTACTATAGGTTGCGTGAAATAATATTTAATTTGTCCTTTTAAACAAAACGAAAAAGGATTTACCATATATATATGTATACATAGGCATAGGGTCGGATCTATATGCCACAATAGGAATATGTGACATAACGATATGCGCTTAGCCTCCATATACCTAACCCAATCATAGGTGGTCCTTTCACGACTCCTCATGATTAGTGATGACTCCAAACCTTTACCTAACAGAAGTTGATTAACAAGGTCTGGTACTAACTTCAAACTTAACGAAAAGATGCTCCAACGAGTCTCCTCTTGGACGATAAGTTAACTAAATCAATCTAGTTAGAGTATGCAAGTTCCCACTCGTCAAAATACGGAGGGATTCATTTACTTCACAGTTTTTTGATGTGAAAAGAGCAGTCCACTATCAGGAGGAAGTTAAGGCTTTATATCTTCCAATAAATGGTAAATCTGTGTGTGCGAAATACGATGCTTTTGCCTGGATTTTCATTCATCCTTGACGCACCAACTTGGCTCTCATCACATGGCTAACCGTCTTTCATACCTTCAGTAACTAACTGAATAGTTAAGGTTCCTATTAGGGTTTTAATGTGTTTATTGTTTCATTGTGAAGTCCTTTCGAGAGGCTTTGCATCTCGTTTCCTACCGAAGCATATTTTCGTTTTGGGGAGAGCGTTACCAGGTAGAACAACATCACCATTCGCCTCCTAGTAAGATTTCTTTAGCACTGTGTTATGGTTATTAGACGAGTTCTTGGTTCCTTTAGCACAGTGGGAGAAATCTTGGCCTGCAACTCTGGTTATTATTTTTCCTTTCAATAGTTTATCCTGTAGCTGCCATTCTTTTGTAAACTCTTAGGGTTAAACCTATGTCAGGAAAATAGATTTCGCTGGGGTTGTCTTCAAGCCTTTTGGCACCCTTTCAATACCTCATTACCCAGTATCTACATCCTGAACAGTCCCCTTAATACCATACTTACTTAAAGTTTTGCAGAGTTCCTCTATTTGTATCTAGGGCTTAACTTCAGCCAATAGAAACTATTATTTAGTTTCGAATCCCGGTAAGTCTACGTGGGAGTATTAAACCCTGAAGAACTATGATAGGGTAAAAATCTACTGAGGATCCTACCTCTGAGTGTTTTAATTTGGTGAACCCTGACAGGCCACCTGCTGGCTGGACGTGGAAAAGGGATTTCTATAACCTTCATACACTAGAACGGTTACCCTGAATCACGAAAGATTTGTAAGGAAAAAAAACACTCTGTATACGTAATATATAAATCTAGGCAACTTCTTGTTACGATTCTGTTATTATTCTTTTGGGGTGGAAACCACCATTCAGTAAAAATATTAATTCTGGGTGAATTTCATGAACAACGATGGAATATATTTCATTTTGTACTTCTTATTTAATTTAATTACTAGAAGATTCGTTTTGATTTTCTTACTGTAATGTTTTTCGTTGATTTATTTACTGGTTCTATCACTAATGATGGAACCCTGTGATTTGTGAGGGTACCCATCAGGAAGTCTTGGCTCCTCCTCCCCTTTCGGTCTGGAAGGTTACTCAACTCGACGCAACGACAAAGGATATCGGATCCCACCAATTAAAGTTAATTATTACTTCAACAATTCCTTTCCTACTATTACTCGTTTTATTTTACTCGTCTTATTATATGTTAAACAAAGTATTAATGGTGTTTCTTGCAACTCTATGTAGGGGTTTCGACCACACAAAGATACTCATGGAGATTAACTTCTGTCACTCACATAAGAGGTACTCGAGTTCCATATTGCCTCTTCCAAGAAGGCCTAGACGACTAATGGTAGAAATATTCAACTAAGGAGCTATCTTTGTAGTAGAGATTGGTTTATTTTATGCTAGTCTTTATCTCTATTACCTACCTTCATAGTCAAATCAGAGAGTCGACTTTAAAGTTTGTATAATTGGTCAAATGATTAAGTCGGATTCTTACTATGTCCTATCTCGAGTATTATTGAAATGGAACAAATACGATTTGATTTCCTTGGTATACTGGGACTGTTCTTCGACATTTCTGAAATGAATAATATTGTGAATAATATATGTTGTTTCCATTCCTGTAGCTTTAATTTCAATTTTTAACACCGTATATCCTAGGCACGCATAAAAAGAGTGTTGGAAGTATAAATCCTTGTGTTTACTGTTGTGACGCTTTATCCTAGACTTGAAATAGTTAGACAAATATTTTTGTTTTCATTCTGAGTGCACTCAAATTTTTTTGGATCTAATTACCTTGCTTCCGAGCATGCGAATGTATGAAACTATTTGTTCCCTATCATAGTCGATGATGATGGGATCTAAGCATTAGGTATTAAGACGGTTATGAGACTATCAGTGTAACATAGATTAAGGACACGAGTCCTTATAATTATATCTAGAACGTTTTCTTTATATATATATATGTACAAATTATCTATCTATCTATCTATAGATAATTCTCTCTCTCTCTCTCTCTCTCTCTCTCTCTCTATATATATATATATATATATATACATATATATATAACCATCCTTTTGATTGTGCAATTGTCCTATATAACTGTTATAATATTTCATATTAATTACTTACTATAGGTGCGGGACTTTATAATTGTATACTGTCATTTCTATGTCGTCCACTGTAACGATTGCCAAATGGACAATTGCATGTATCTATTCATAACTGCATTCATATAGTTGCTTAATATTTCGTGAATCCCTTATTATAGTAGTTGTTCATTCCAATTTTGGGCCTTTTAGTCTGTACAGTTTGAAAGCAAAACTTGAGTGCTCTATCAACATATGATCTTATGACAGGTAGAAACTTCTAGAATTTGTATTTGTGTCTGCTTGATTGATTTATTGCTTTATATACTATAATTATTTTCTTTCCATGTCTAATACACAATGGCTTGCAATGTTATTTGAAATTTACATTCTATTCCTACCACAAATGAAAATCCTCAATCATTTTATCAGTCCATTCATTGTAATAACAGTGTTGTTCCTATAACAAATACATGTTGTGATCCTATAGTTTATCATATTATAACAGTGGTCTAATCTACAACATGAAATCTTATAAAACTTTAATCAAATGTATCTTTCAATTAATATACCAAATAACTATAATAACATTCGTTCCATAATTAAAATCTACATAAATGATTCATTCAAACTTCATTTAGCCCATTCTGTCAGTTTTAAGTTCAACAATATTTGAACAGGTTTCATCCATAGAAATACTTCGATGAAGAATTAACAGATACATTCTATCAGATATCTAACTATTTAAAATTCATCCAGAGAAGGGGTAGAATAACATATCTAAACCAGTACGCTGAAGATAAAGGGAACAACCACATTCCTCCCTACCTTAGAACAGGGCAGCCAAATCACTTGTCCTATTCACCCCCTAGCCTGACCATGAATCCATGAAGGCTAACTCAGAAATCCTCCTCAACAAATGCCTTTCAGCTTCAGCAGTATTCTCCTTGCCTCACACTCAGCAAGTAGTGTTCATAAAAACAAGAAAACAATAAATTTTCCCCAACATACTAGGCAACGTCATGCCTCCTCACATATGTTATATATCAAAAACCAAAAATGCCTACGTCTTTTTTCCCCTTGTGAATTTTCGCAACTTTCCAAATCCATGATTTTCAGGGGCTGGCAGTGGTCGAATTCCTGATTTTCCACTTGTAACAATCAACCCTGAGGTAGTTCCAACATGTTCCCCACCCATGGAGTCATGGTCAGTTGATTTCAACATGGTTGTTGCATTTGTCCTCCTGTAATTAATTATAAAATATTTTGTTTCATACAAGTGTCATAGTCAAGCAGTTAGTTGGATCAAATCAGATCTCTTCCCAACAGTCAAAATCATTAATTACAATTAACCAAATTCAGAATTCGGAATTTCCATAAATGGAAAAAAAATTCCAATTTCGAATTACCAAAAACGAAATAAATTTCCTACGAAATTTTAAATTCAAAAATAATTTATTTTTGGGGATGTTACAATGCCAAGTTGATAAAGTGCTCATTTGATCAGGAGAAGATCCATTACTTGGGGCATATTATTTCGAATGATGGGATAGTTGTAGATCCTGAGAATATTGAGGCCATCAGAGAATGGTCAGCACCAAAGAACGTGACGGAAGTCAGATCCTTTATGGGTCTAGCTGGTTATTACAGAAGGTTTACACAAGGTTCTCGAGGATAAATCACCCTATCATTTCCTTGCAAAGGAAGGAGAAGAAGTTTTAGTGGACAGAGGAATGTGAGAAAAGCTTCCAACAATTGAAGCAATTGTTAACCAGTGTTCCAATCCTGACGATTGCAGACCCAAATGAAGATTTCGTGGTGTGCATAGATGCATGCAAAGAAGGATTGGGAGGATTCCTAAGTCAACATGGATTTGTAACCTGTTATGAATCCATAAAGTTGAAAGAGAACGAAAGCAACTATGCAACCCCTGATTTGGAGTTGGAAACCATAGTACATGCTCTAAAGAAATGGAGGCATTACTTCATGGGAAGGAGATTCGAACTGAGAACAGACCACAACAGTCTGAAATATTTGTTTGATTAGCCAACCTTGAACACTAGACAAAGTAGGTGGTTGGAGTTTCTCTGTGAGTGCGATTTTGATATCAAGCATATCAAAAGGAAGGAGAATAAAGTGGTTGAATCAATCAGTAGGAGACTACACGAATTACATGCTACAACCATTAGCATGTACCGAACTGATATTAAAAGCAGAATTTTGGAGGCTGCAAATACAGATTTGCAGTACAGGGATTTGGTAGCAAAGCTATAGCAAGGTAATATTCCACAGAAAGTGGAGATTTATAAATTGGAAAGTGATGGAATACTTCTGTACAAGAACATAATTTATGTACCTAATGTCCAGGATTTGAAACTTGTGATTTTGCATGAAATGCATAATGTGCCTTATGCAGGGCACCTCACGCAAGGCACCCGCAACCCCACGGTTCCACCCTGCTCTCCCGAGGATCTTCTCTAATTTTGGCCCGAAGAGTCAAAGCTCTTCCACCTCCCCTTGGGAGTTATCCACAGTAAACTCCTTCGGCGATCTCCTCTTCGGAAATCAGGAAATCGCGATTCAGGAATTCACGGTTCACGTGGGCACGATTCACATGCAGCTCCCAACCACGATCCCCGATGGTCAACAGTCAACGCTCCCACCCTATCGGGGATTTCCCTATCGGGAAATCGGAGTATGCGATGTCACGAATCCTTGACACCACAAAGTCCCGAACCCCGAACTCCGATATCACGTGCAGACTTGGACTTCCTGCCTTCGGACTTCGGTAAATCGCCACCTGTACTCCACTAGAGTCTTCAGGTCCCACGCTGCCACATCCTCTTCAGGATTTCACGGATCGTGAATCCACGATACAAGTTTTCTTCGTGGTCGAAAACCCCGAAATGCCGAACCCCGATGGACATTGGGTCTTACCTCCTGCGCTAAAGGACTAAACCTCGTGTAGCTTCCCCACAATCCTACGATCAGCGAGATTTCGCAAACCTCCCCGACGATTCAAGTCGTTGATTCTCTTCCTCTTAAGGAATATCTCCTGGGTGTATTCTCACTATGTCGAGAAAGAACTATCCCTCCTAAGCTTGATTTCTCAGACTACTTCAGAGACCTTCCGCGTGCGTTTTACGTGCTCGACTTCCAACAACTCTCAAAGTGTTGAAGTCGTCCAGACCCTGCGCATCCACAGAGATAGCATTCCCTACCTTCCTTTGCTCAGACTCCCCGCTGAGGCTTCGACCTTGACTTGCACTTCACCTGCAGGCTCTGTCAACCCAATTCAACTTCTGGGTGAACGAGAATGAGAGTTTAACTGTAGAGCCTCCTCGACGCACTCTATGCGGAGGAATTCAACTGCACTCTATGCAGGAATCTCCTGGCTCAAACAGAGAAACAATGGAAACTTATTTCCTCATTCTCTCAGGTTTCGAACCTGCCATGCAATAACATATGCARCATATAGAAGAAAGGCRTAAAAAGAASCAAGTATGCAACADCATARTATCAACAACACACARAAAACAAACACARCCATGGAATTGAATCAAAGTCTTTCTTCTATTAATTCAATCTGTACATGGGTGTTYTTCACAAGTTCTCTRCTTRCTCTTTTTTTTCCTGTATGAATGAGGATGATAATACAATGATACAAAGGAGGGTGCCTATATTCCGTTTTCCCTCTCGAAAGTAAAACTGTCTAATCTACAGTTAATTCCTATCTAACAGCATTAAAACTATTAAATGCCTTCATATCTATAATATAATACAAGTGCGCTCGGCTTTGAATGCCTTCATTTAAATGGCGGTGCAACAATACCAAGGTAGAATTCAAAATTGAAGTTTGTTGGCTTGTCCAGCTGTCTCTTCTTTCTCCTCGCGCTGGCTCGCTTGATGAAGTGTGGATGCTCCTGCATCATACTCCTCGGCTCAAAAGGTTTCATGGGCTCCTGTCCATGAGCTCCTACAGGGTGTGCCCATGCTTCTGAATCACTGCCTCTGTTTCCCAGTTGGCATCCTCCACTGAGTGATTTTTCCATTTCACCAGGTACTCAAAATATTGTTTTCTCCTGGTCTTCCTTCCAACTCTTTTATCCAGTATGCACTCCATCTCAGGCTTCTATGCAACTGGCAATTGCTTCTGCCACTGGATCACTGGTGGTTCATCAGTTCCATCTTCTTCATCCTCGGTCTTGTAGGGGTATAATCCGAAATATTGAAAATCGAAGATATCGCGATGCCCTCTGGCAACTCAAGCTCATACGCATTCTCCCCGAATTTCTTCAAGACTCTACATGGCCCAATTTTCTTCATCTTGAGCTTGTTATACGTTCCCTTTGGGAACCTTTCTTTCCTCAGGTGCGCTAGAACCATGTCCCCAAATTTAAACTGAAGTTGTCTTTTCCTCTGATCGGCTTTGCGCTTATACTCCTGGTTCACCTTCATCAGTCGCTGCTTCACCTGTGTGTGAAGTTCCTGCATTGCTTCAGCGAATTCCTCAGCTCTTGCGCTGCTAGTTTCAGCCTATTCTGACTCCCTGAGCTCAGAAACTCCTCTCAGCTGTGTCCCATACAAAATTTGAAACGGGCTCTTACCTGTACTCCGATTCACTGAATCGCTGTACGCAAATTCTTCCTGTGGTAGGATCTGATCCCAACTGTTGTGATGCTCAGTTAGTAGACTTCTCAAAAGATCCCCCAGACTTCTATTGACCACCTCGGTCTGTCCGTCTGTCTGCGGATGGTAAGAAGAACTGAATGCCAAGTCAGTCCCTAGCTTCTTCCATAGCGTCCTCCAAAAGTGACCTATGAACTTTGTGTCCCGATCCGAGACTATACTTCTCGGCAATCCATGCAACCGCACAATCTCTTTGAAAAACAAATTTGCGATGTGGGTTGCATCGCTGGTCTTATGACACGGAATGAAATGTGCCATCTTTGAGAACCTGTCCACCACTACAAAAATGGAATCAACTCCTCGCCGTGTTCTCGGCAAACCCAACACAAAGTCCATGCTAATGGCTTCCCATGGCCTCTCGGGTATGGGCAATGGCTGATAGAACCCTGTGTTCTGCTTTCGGCCTTTCGCGTGTTGGCATATTCTACACCTGTCAACAAACCCTTTAACATCTGCCCGCATGCCTGGCCAATAATACGATTCACTCAACTTGGCGAATGTTTTATCATGCCCGAAATGACCTGCTAAGCCTCCGCTGTGCTTTTCCTTCACCAAATTCTCTCTCATAGAGCAATCTGGAATGCACAATTGATTGTCTTTGAACAACAATCCATCCTGGATCAGGTAGTCAATACACGGACTCCTATCCCTGAGAACTGGGTTCTTGGCTGCCTCGTATGCCTTGCCAAAGTCTGCGTCACCTGCATACATATCTTTCAGATTATCAAAACCCAAAGTCTTGACCCTGAATTCCTGCAGAAATAAACATTTTCTGCTCAAGGCGTCAGCTACCTTGTTGGCAGTCCCTGAAATGTGCTTTATCACAAATGTAAAATTCTGCATGTATTCCACCCACTTTGCATGCTT